>CM060125.1:22365166-22832666 GCA_030522415.1 Channallabes apus | reverse complement strand
TCCCTGAAGTCCTCTCCGGATGACGGGCTCGTGTTCTTCAAGGCGGACGGGACGAGATTTGGCCAGAACCGAACCATTAAACTGCTCACTGGCACCAAATATCAAATCGATGTGACCGTTAAACCCGGCGCGGTCCAGGCCACGTGAGTAACCCGGTTTCTTTCTTTATTGCGCTTACTTTGTTTTTACAACCGCAATAATAACCTTTTCACCGAATCTTTTTCTTTTATTATTTGTTTATTTGCTAGAAAATGTGGCGTATCTGAAATTTGATCAATGAGCCACCAGAGGGCGCGTTACAGTGATTTTATTTATTTTTTAGCAAAGTTGAGGTTTGATGTAGCCTAAAGCTTACTGCTTCTATAAAACTAAATAATATTAAATAATCATAATAATATTAGGCTAATATTATCAGCTCGTTATTAAGCATTTAAGCCTATTAATAATATCTTTAAAACAATTATTCTTCCGCCTCACAATAAATATAGTCTGTAAAGAGGAAGCGTTGCTAAGCAACACAGTGCAACAGCATTAACGTGTGAGTTAATGTTCTATGTTATTTGTAAACATAAATAAGGTATTACCAGTATGGCTGTGATTTTGTGATTCAAAAAGTTAATATGGAGTACAGGCTGACTTGAGGCTTGTGCGTTTCCATGGCAGTGTAAAATTAGAATGGTGAACAATATTTTTATGATCAAATATTAAACGTCTGGAACATGACTTGTCTGATCAATGATCGATAGTGAATTATTTGATTTATAAATTGATTTGGTCAGCACTGTTGCGTCGTAGCTCCAGGGTTTGGGGTTCGAAACTTGCCCCTGGTCTCCGTGCATGAAGTTGGCAAGCACTGTGGGGTTGCCTCCAGGGACTCGGGCTTTCTCTAGCACTGCTGTATCCCTGCTGGGGTTTCCATCCTGTAGTGTCTGAATGGATGTGTGTGTGTGTGCATGTTGGTTGCAAGAAGTTTGGATCCCTCAGCAAGGCATTTTCCTCATACAACCACTGGAATGAAGACATAGGTCATTGCAGCAATGATATTGGCTTGTTCCTTATGTTCCTTATAATACGTTTCACATATTAAAGCAAGGTCAGTCTCCTTATTAATCACAGACAGTATTGGGGAGAAACTAGATATACAGTATGCTTACAATTGAGCTGTAGCTGTTGCAAGTCCCAGTTGTAACATGTTACATAACAAGCTGTCTGACTTTCAAAGACTTTTTACACAACTACCTGGTGTACACATACAATGGTGTGTGTGTGTGTATATATATATATATATATATTGCTCCTAATCAGTACTTTATCATTCTGTTTTTAACAAGTGGCACATGTTAGAAGGGTTCATAAAATGTTATTCATATATAACATTGATGCCATTATGTTTTCTTTCTACATTATTCCGGTATAATTTACAGCATGGAGACACATTTGGGAGCCTTATCTTTAAGTCTCTGAACTTTCAGATCCATGAGTGTTGGTGGGGTTACGTTTCCTTTAGAGCAGAAGTCCAAAGACCCTCAGGCAGTAGTGTATTCTCTGACATATGACACTGAAGGGGTGGCTCACACCAAGAGCGGAGAGCGGCAGCCTGTCCAAGTGAGCATACAGGTAAAAATTACCAGTGTATCTTAACATGCTTACAGTAAGTTGTCCAAGCAGGAAACCTTCACAGCGTGCTAATATATTACTTTGTTAACTGTTATTGCGGTAATTCCTTTTGCTCTAGTGTTGGCACACATTTTAATGATGGTATCCATTTAAGTAAAGGAGGTCAGTGTTCTGTTAGTAAATGAATAAAAATCATTATAAATCATTATTTGCTAAATAATATAGATCAATCTTTAAACTTATTGCATTATAAATACAATGTAATATACTAAGATATTACACAGTACCATTATAATTACGGTATAATAGTCTGTGCATAGCATGTAACCCTATTAAACTGTACTGCAATATATAATGTAGTCCGTTGCACATGGTGTGTTAACTTTCCTTAGGTAAATTGTAGCCTTTACTTCATATTACTTATAATCAATGTATGACGTGGGATAGATGTAAAGTTTCAATATAATATTTTTTCTACACAGTTTACAACAGCTGGCCTCTTTGAGACTACATGGCAGGTAAAATTCTACAACTACAACAAAAGAGACCACTGCCAGTGGGGCAACAGCTTCCGCAGCATCGAGTATGAGTGCAAACCTAATGAGACCCACAGCCTGATGTGGATCAATAAGGAAACATTTTTGTGAGAAATTACTGACCACTTTATAATGCAAATTAACCCTTGAGGACCAAGTAGGCAAACTTTGCACAGGTACCAGCAATAAAGCGTCAATACACATATCTCACATAATGTCAATCCACATATCATTCCTAATAGTATTTACAGTATAAATATTCATTATGATGTATATTTCTGTACATGCAGTATCACATGCACAATACATATCCTCCAGATCCTGTATAATGTTCTCATGCCATTGTTTGCA
Source organism: Channallabes apus (assembly GCA_030522415.1). Lineage (NCBI taxonomy): Eukaryota > Metazoa > Chordata > Actinopteri > Siluriformes > Clariidae > Channallabes > Channallabes apus. The sequence goes on along the minus strand of CM060125.1, from coordinate 22,830,162 downwards.
GATGTCATTTAGCTCTTTATGTTATTTAAAGCCTCATTGTTGCTGTTGTTGTTTTTTGTCAATGTTGTGTTGCATGGTCTTTATATCTGAAAAATAGAGTTGAATCAATGTGTTCATTCATTTATATGTTAGTTTATTTGAGATGGATATCGTACATTATTTCACATATCTGTAAATCTACCAGAATTAGCCAAAGGCATTTTTTTTATCTGCAGTCCCTTCAGTCAGAACACGATAATCAGTGTAGCAGTCGTCTAAACCAAGCATGCCTGCATTCTACTAAAGGTCACACTGTAATTCGTCATGGTCTGGGTTCGATTCCTGCCTCGGGTCTGTGCGCATAGTTAGTGGGTTTCCTCCAGGTATTCTGGTTTCCTCCCACTGGCCAGAGACTTTTCAAACAATTTGCTGTAGCGTCTTAATCCATGGGTGAATGTTGACCAGAGGTCCCATCATAGTTGTAAAGTGGGAATAAATAAAATGATAATCACCACTGGCCTCCACCGGCCCGTTGTTGGACAACAGAGTTTGCTAGATGGATGGATGGAATAGTAGTAATAATAATAACCACTGGCCGATTTAAGGCACCTCTTAAGGGTTCCCAGACCCTGATTTGAGAACCACAATAGCTCAATAGCAAAAATAAGCAAGCAAATAAAAATAAAAATAAGAGTACAAAAAAAAAAAGACAAGAGTAGCGTTAGTGTCCGCGTGACGTTCTCTGTGTGTTCTCATTTGGATTTCCTCCAGGTTTCCCAGTGTCCTCCTACTGGCCCGACTCCAGACTCCAGATTCACTGTGACCTTCACCAGAGTAAAGCAGTTAGAGACACTGAATGATAAATCACAAAAGTTGCAGTTATGCAAGAACTAAACAAGGAGCATTGTGAGAATGACGTTTACTTCCTAATGCTTGTTTACAGTTTTAAGAAAATACATTTTTACAGTACATACATTGCCAGAAATGTAGCAAAGGTGGATCATTTTCTTTTATTCCACCATTGGGTATTTTTTAATGTTTGATAATAAAACACAATCTACACAGGTATGTTGATTTGTTTATTGTTTGTGTTTATTCATTACTACATTATGAAACTCTGTCTTTCTCTGTTTTGTAATATGGTAAAATGTTGTTTTATGTAATAAAAGTATATATTTACTGGATCTATGAATATTATTATTGAATAAATATTGTATTCTGTAATGTATAACAACATACAAGACAAAGTTCATTCTCTTAGTACAATTCTGTTCAGTATACTGTAATTAGAAAAATACCAAAGCTCATAAATAATAATCAACTCTAATAGTAATAGTTAAACTTACATACAAAGATGGAATGTTATACAAAATTATAAGAAATAAATCATTTATGTCTTTCTTCATTTTTAATATTAACGAAGCAGCACAATGGTGTAGTGGTTAGCACTGTTGCCTTATCGAGGGCTTTATTCCCACCTGCTTTTATGTACAAATTTTCGATAAGCTTAAGCCCATTTTCCAAATAACAGTACTTACAAAAAAAAGAGGTCAGAATCGAAAGAAGCGCTATCAAAAATAATAATAAGATGATATAACATCCACCCATGATATCATCTTTGAATAAATATTGTTATGTGTAATACATTTACTATATATGGACAAAAGTCTTTGGCCAAACCTGCAATGGCATTGTGTCCAAATACATATACTTAAATATGAAGTTGGTCCCCCACAACAGCTTTCATTCTTCTTGTCCACATGATTTTGGAGTGTTTCTGTCAGAATTTGTGCCCATTAATTTTTTAGACCGTTTATGATATCATGCACTGATGTTATACGATAAGATCTGGTTCACAATCTCCGTTCCAGTTCATCCCGAAGGTGCTCGATGGGGTTGAGGTCAGGGCTCTGTGCAGATCAGTACATTTCTTCCACACCGAACTCATCAATCCAAATACTTTCGTCCGTTTACTCTAGTGTACATTACAAGGGATTGATGCAGCAATTGCGTGGTTAAACCAGCAAGTGGCGCTAACGTTAAACTTTTTTTTTTCACTTGGCAGAATTCAATACTGCGACAACAAAACGAGCACTTATGACTGTATATCATATACCTTACATGCACGAGTACAATAATAACCCATGTATATTATCGATATTACCGGACATAATGGATTTTTCGCCATTCTCAAGCGAATATTTATTACCTTAAACCTAGTAATACATTTTAAGCGAATATGGGTTGTGTTACAATCACACATTGCTTGTTTACTCGAGTAAAATTGGTAACGTTCTAACGTTCTATGACTTATGTTTCTTATGTAGTGCTCTGAAATAGTCAGAGAGGAGCGATTTGGGATTGAGCCTCTGTGTTACCCGGATGTAAGTGTATGCTCTCGCGCTTCCGTAACCCCTCCTAGTCGCTGCAGTAAACGCTAGAGCAGAGCGACGGCGGGTGTCTTCTGTCCTCCCAGCTGCAGCGAAGCAAAACGAACATTTGCCCGGACAAGAAGAGACTGTTCGAGTTTATTTTCTGCAGTCATTTGTTGCTGCCCGTTTTTGAAGCGGAGTTTTGTTCCCCGAGCAACAAAATGGTGAGAAATGACGTTGTGGTAAAGCGGCTTATTAACGCGATGTTAACGTTCACTATCGCTAGCTACATAACTAGCTTAACTGACTAACTGTCATAGCGACGTCGGTTATTACCGTTAGCTTGCTTTTGACGGCTAATAGTACTGAGGTAAAATCTGCTAACTAACTCATTAATTGATTCTTTAATTAATTCATTAATTAATAGATAAGCTGGAAGGGTTTTTGTTTACGTGAAGGTTTTATTTACCCGGATGATAAATAATCAAGCTCTCTGTCACACATCACTGAATTTTGTGAGCTCATGTAAACCCAGTGTGTATAGCGTTTCTGTGTCACACTGGTTATAACCAGCAGGTTAATTGTTAATTGTGTGTGTGCAACGTGTGTTTATGTGAAGTGTAAAGAACACTGGCCAGGCACTTTAATGCCTTCAGGGCTCTTCACACGGACATGGGGGTTTATCTCAGTCAGATAACCTCACAATCAGAAAGATCACAATGCTGATGCTGTGTTAAAGCAAGACTCCACCCTAAACCACATCAGGTCTCATCAGATCAAGTTATTCAAGGCGTGATTACTTGTTCTGGTGTTAATTTGTATTTTTAGTGCTTTATTTTTATTTTCTCTTGTGAGAAGTTAAAGGTTTTGTGCCGCACAGGGGGAACATTTCTTGTTTCTTGGTTGGCATCTAGTAAGTTGCATTGCTGTCAACTATAGGTCTCACTCTGCCTCATCTTCCCGGCCTCTTAAAGACGATTCTCCAGTCCAACCTTCCTTAAAAATACCACAAAAATTCTTCTTTTTTTCCTTGATCAGTGACTCCCCATTCCAACACAATTTTAACCTTGCCTTCCAGTTCATGAATTTGTGACATTTTTCCTCTTCTTCTTCTTCTTTGTTGTTTAACAGCAGTTGGAATCCAGTAGGTTACATTACCTCCAACTGTAGGTCTTGTTTCCCCTCATCTTCCTGGCCTTTTAAAGCCGATTTTCCAGTCCAACCTTCCTTAAAACTATCTAATGCATCCTTCCCTGATCTTGTCTCGACTTGTTCTGTGTCTTGAACTCTTCGCCTGCTGTATAGTTACAGCAGACATGTTTCCTTGCAGTACCACTCAGCAGCTAGTTGGAGTTCAGTAGGTTGCATCATCACCACCTAGAGATCTTACTCTCCTCAGCTTCCCTGTCCTTAAAAGCCGACTTTCCAGTCCAGTATTCCTCAAAACATTAAATGCTTCCTCCCCTGATCAGTGACCCCCCTCCCCCAATCTAAAAGACTCTTAACGTTGCTTTCTACTCTCCCTAGTTCTTGGTGCTGTGCCATCATGCTCTCAACAGTCTCACTTTCATGACATTCCTCACAGAGTACCATTGGGTGTTTCCCTACTATAAGGAATGTTTCTCGGTTGGCATCCAGTAAGTTGCATTGGCGCCAACTTTAGGTCTCACTCTGCCTCATCTTCCTGGACTCAGTCATCAGACCAGCCTCAAAATACTGTAAAATGATTTTCCATTTTAACAGAATTATAACATTGCCTTCTACTCTCCCTAGTTCTTAGAGTGACATCATATATAGCCTCTGCTGCATATACAGAATCAGCTCAAAGAAAATGGATACACACATCAGGAAAAGAAAAATAGTATGATGTATATTATATTAATATATATTACTAATATTATGCTATTATAAATATTATATTAATGTTTATATATTAACTATATGTGTGTAAATTTCTTTGGCTGACTATACATTTTCTGCCCAAGCGCAGTACATGCTTGACAGGCTCAGTCCCTTGACATTCCTCACATAGGATTGCTATTAAGGTTGCTGTGTCCAGTTCTAAGGTGGTTTTCGCATTAGGGCCCTATGATTATTTCTGAGAACACTTGACTCCAAAGTCTGATTCATTTTGATCAGTGAGAACACAATTGTTCCACACTCTTAAACATTCCTGAGTCTGCTTGAAGAAGTGGTCTCTGGAATAAAACAGTGTAGTAGTGTATGGATTGAATCAGATGTGGAACCCAGTCATACCTAGTCTTCCTACAAGTCTACCTGAGTCTCCAATAACTACCTGGACTCCATATTAATATCAATTAACATCAACTATTATAGCTGAACTGCCTGCCACTTAACACACTGTATAAATGCAGATCATTTCCTGCTATCTCTTTCACCCAAATGAGGATGGGTTCCCTGTTGAGTCCGGTTCCTCTCAAGGTTTCTTCCTACTACCATCACAGGGAGTTTTTCCTTGCCACTGTTGCCCTCGGCTTTCTCACCAGGGACAAACTGACCATTTTGATTCATACACATTCACGTTCTATACAAACTTAAATAATTCTTTTGATCGTGTAAAGCTGCTTTGAGACAATGTCAATTGTTAAAAGCACTATACAAATAAAATTGAATTGAATTGAATACCTGAGAACAGAAGCAGATTGCTGTTTAAACACAACGTCATCAGTGCTGTCCATCTTCTCCAAAATCTCTGCTGTGTGCAAATACCATGCGTCAGTCTCATCCTCTGATCTGTACAGACTGAAGTCTGTGAGAGCGTTACATCAGCATTAATTTTAGGCGTTACAAGAAAGTCAACTTCTTTGTTCTCTACTTCTTATGTGTTTAATGGGGGCTCACTAACCAATTATGTGCATACAGTCACCTGCTGTATCGGAGAGTTTAAATACACAAGAGTGCCTGAGAATGGAGAAAAAAGAACACTGTGAACGCTGGCCAGTGGGGAGGGGGAGCAATCGTTCCTGAGCACGGTAGAAATCAATCGTTCCTAATGTGAAAACACTCTTAGTGCGTCTTAATACTTCCTTTTTTATTTTGATCTCCTCCTCATCACATCTTTTTTTTCCTGTATTAAATGCTGGCCTGATCAGAATATCTTTTCAACGGGAATTAGAAGGGAAGGGTAAACCTTTAATAACCCATTCCATAGATAAATATTAACCATATAAACACATGATCCGTTTCTCTCATCAGAATAAATAGCTTCTTTAGACACTTTTTTTGCCATGAAAGTAACGTTAGATGACATGATTGGTTTCCAGGAGAGAACAGTTGCTTTCAGATATTTTCAACTACACATTGTGATTACTTTTGACATTTCTCCCGAAATATCAGTCATATTAGGCATTAGAAGAAAGAAAGATGTTTGATGGCGCCTTGCAATTTAAATTTTTATTCAAATAATTGTGCTGCAGTTGTTTGTGATCTCTAAGGCCCTACTTTACAGTATATCTGTGAGCAATAGAGATAAGGGGGAAAATCCTTTTTTTTTATTTTTTTTTTTTTTATTTAATTTATTTATTTTATTATTTTTTGGGGGGGTTTTGTATATGTTTACATTTGAGGTTGTAAAATGTTTCCGTTCATTCATAATCCTGTGGGTGGCGAGCACTAAACTAGTCATGCAGTACAGAATCCTGCGTAGTAGGAGCAAATAATTTGCTAAGTTTGTTTTTGTAATTTGTAATTATAAATTCACCATACTTGAAGAATAGCAATATAACTTGAATCCGCAGTCAGGTATTTTGAGAAAACACTGTCTTGTTCCCTAGTGACTCCCATCCCTAATGATCAACATCCTTTCTGACCTAAATTAGGTCTCAGCTGATGAATGGTAGTCACACTTGGAGACAGAAAGGTGACGAATTAAAAGAAAATAGACCATGACATGAAAAGAGGAAGGACTGCCACAAACAGCTTTAATCAAAAGATGTTTACTCAATTAAGCTCTAGTCCTATCTATATAAGCTTGACAAGAAAGTGAATCGATAATATTATGTGATAGAGATTCAGAAAAAAATGGGCATCAATCACAAAGAGCTCAAAAATTTAATTACTGATCTGAACGTGTTCTTATTAAAGGGCTAAACTGGAGCAGAGCTGTACTCTCATGAGCTCCAAATCTTCACGGGTTTTATAATAGGCCTGTTTCTGGGCCAGACGTTTGTAGGACAATCTAGTTACTTTGCAGGAAAAAAAAACTGACAGCAATTAGGGAATGAGAAAGTAACCGAGATAAAATACACATACAATTATTTTAAGATGTTCGTCCATTGCTGCAGCATGTGATGATGCAGACAGTTTTAGATTTGTATTTGAACTTACTTGAAAGGAACAAGTCACCAGTATCAAATTAACATGAGCCTGGATATAGATACAGCTATACCAAGCAGAGATGAGGTAACAGCATTGCATGCTCCAAATTGTGCATGTTACTTAGTTGTTGCTCTAAAGTACAGCGAGATAAAGAAAATAAATATAAATATATATATATATATATATATATATATATATATATATATATATATATATATATGAGTGATATTGGTAATTGGGTTTATATAAGATATAGGAAACCCAGGTGCGCATTAAGCTAAAATAGGCTCATTGAATGTCGCCGAGCTCTTGGTGGGAGCAACCTGAGAGTAATTTCTCCTTGCATTCGATTTAATTTGGGGGTATCCATGAAGTTATAGTTATTTTGGTTATATAAGCATTGCTGCTGGGCTGCTCATGAGTTACAGTCAATGATTGGTTGTTGATTTTTTTTTTCTTTCATGATAACTGTGCATGCTCTCAACAGTGTTGAGAGCATGGCCCTGGCAGCACAAACACATTCCTTAACGAGAAAATAAAAAGAGCAAAATTTGTATTAAAAATACAATAACTTGAAAGAAATCAACTTGATTGAGCTCAGTGCAGAAGCTTCATATGAGTCTCAGATGAACTTTGGAATGCATTTTTGTACAGAACGAGGTTTCGGTATTTGACTCTGATTACTTGCGTTACTCTGACAATCTTCAAGGTCGATGGGCAGAGCAGGAGAACTTATGATGACTGAGACCTGCGGTAATGTACTTTTATGCACCTCAATTTTGACTTTGAATGATAGACCTAGGGGGTAAAAACACAGACTATTAAAACTGAACTATGTAGTTAAACTGATTATTAATCGATCATTGTTTTTTTTTTTTTTTTTAGTATTGATTATGGAATGTTTACCGACTCGCATCACTAATAAGCATAATTGACTTGTCAAAAGGTATTAATCACTTAGTTTTTATTGGAGAAATCTCAGAACCCAATCTACAAGTCATTCAATACCCTATTATAAGATGTGCTAATTATATACAGTATATGTAAATACATACGTGCATACGTACTATAGATGGTATCGAGTCCGTTAATTTTTTGTTGAAATTAGTTATTTATGTGGCAGATCAATTATTGTTACTCCGACTCCAACGTTGATTAAAAAAAAAAAAAATATATATATATATATATATGTGTGTGTGTATATATATATATATATATATATATATATATATATATATATATATATATATATATATATCCTTTTACATTTGAGGGGATAAATATTAGGGTATATTGCTGTTTGTACAGGCTTTACACTCTTCATACAGTAAATTTGTTTAGAATTCTAAATCAACAGAAAAACTAAATTATATAAAATCCGAACATTTCTAAATTTGTGATACTGCTAGAATCACAATACAAATCGAATCAGTACCTGTGTTGTGATAATATATCAAATGGTCTCTGGTGATTCCCATCCGTATTACTTACACACACACACACTATTGTCCTTCTGCTTCTCTGGGCCCTCTCCTCTTCCTTATGAATAAACGAACAGGAAAAGTGAAACAGTAACAGCCCACATGTATTGTTTGGTAAGCTTCTTAAATGGAATAAATTATCATTAAGGTATTGGAAAAAACTGAAGTAGCTCATTAATGGAGCAAGGCAGTTCCTCAAATGAAAGCTTTCACCAATCTCTTATTAATGTATTGTAGCTAAAACATGAAGTGATTAGGCAGACCCAGTCATTAGTTTTAAAAACTGAGTAACATATGAAGAACTTTGTCAAATTATTGTGGAAATTAGTCATATGTAAGGAAAAATTCATCTTGAGATATGTTACCATGAATGTTTTAAAGAGGAGCTGTGTCAGATCAGCATCAACACGATTTGATTCAGGTCTGATACAGTATGATTGACTTCAGGCCCGGGTTCAATCCTTAGTCAATGCCCAAGCTTAGCCACTGCTTTTAGGCCATCCTTAGTGCCAGTCCCAAGTCTGAATAGAATGGGAGGGTTGTGTCAGGAAGGGCATCTGTAAAAGCTGTGCCAGATTGTATGCAGGTCGGATGGTCTGTTGTGGCGACCCTTTGACAGGAACCGAAAGAAAATTGGTGTGATTGAGTTCCATCACAAACTGGCCATGGCCCTGGCTGCACAAAGTCCTTCCCTTAGTCGATAAATAGTCAGTTAATTGTCACACACCTACTAAAAATGTACACTACCGATCAAAAGTGTTAGATCACTTTCTAACTCCATGATCGTTTCTGATTTTGATCTCTTTCTACATTGCAAAGGAACGCTGAAGGAAAAAATGCATTAATCTCCTTTGAACAGTTGATATTGAGATGTTTCTGCTACTTCTGCTCTGTAAAGACTTCATAACGCCTCTAATCTGAGGTGCTGTTAATTGGTAATTTTTCAGGCTGATACTCTAAATGAACTTCGTCGCCCTCCTGGGACAGCCTTCATGAGAGCCAGTTTCATTATGGTGCTTGACGGATTTTGCAAATGCACTTGCAAAATCAATCCGTGCATTGTCAATGCACGGATTGACAATACTATTCTTCCAAAGACTATTACAGAAAGGCTGACCGCTGTGTCTTAAAATAACAACTAACTGTTATTTTTCTTGTTACTTAATTACATAATCCCATATGTGTTATTTTATAGTTGTGAAATCCGCAGTATTATTGTAGAATGTAGAAAATAAATCACTAAACAAAAACAAAGAAATTTGCAAGTGTTCTAAAACTTTTGAACGGTAGTGTATATTGCTAAGATTGAGTTACACTTGCCTGGCCCACATGTATTGCCAGTATTCATACGGTTCAAAGCGTCTTTTGTTTAGTCTAATTGCCACAGAATGAAGAATCCATTATTTATGAGCCGCATTGAGTGCTTCTCTTGTACTCTTCCTAGGTGATGTTCAGCCCACTGAACCGTTAATTTAGGTGAAGAACATCTCTGAAAGTGGTTCAATAATATTGATTCATGTCCATGACTGATTCTGTCAGGTCCCGTTTTTTAAATGCATTGTTTTATTTTGTCAAAAATTGTACAACAGTATGCTCTTGTGATTGCTGGCAAGGACCTGGCCTTAAATTTAGCTGATTTGTGTTTTGTTGTTAATTGACCAGAAGAGAGCAAGGGCACCTTTACATTGGTTCTTTGATTAAAGATTCATCAGAACTTTTTAAACTCTTTAAAAGTGTTTTTTAAGCAAGGTAGGGGTAGCTCATTGGATAAAGCATTGGATTGCTGATCGCATGGTCCCAGGTTCAAACACTACTACCATCAAGTTGTTCTGTTAGGCCATTGAGCAAGGCCCTTAACCCTCAACTGATCAGATTTTAAAAGATTGGATAAAAATATAAGTCGCTCTGGATAAGGGCGTCAGCTAAATGTAAATGTAAACCACAGTCTGCACTTGTGTGATTGGTTTTGGTATTGCACTGTTCCTTTTTGGGTAAAGGCACAACTTAACAGATTAATTTATAATTAGCCAGTATGATAAGGTTGAGAAATTCCACATTATTGCTAATAGTCAGCTTTTTGTTGTTACTGTTGTTTCAAATGAACCAATATGGTATAAGGAGATTGGGTTTTAATTGGGTGTTTTTGTAGGTCTGTTTTGAGTCAAAATTGATGCATATTAAAGTACATTACAATAGGTCTTGGTTGTTATAATAATTTTCCTTATTAAAAAAATATTCTAAACCAGATAATTGTCTATATAAAGTATATATTGTTATTGTGTTCAGACTAGGGATGCTCAAATTAACCGAAAGAATGAATTTTGACCGATTATCAGTTAAACGGTGTAAAATGTTTTTTATATATATATATATATATTTCCAGTCCAGTATATTATTTTTAAAGTATTTCATTAATAATTTTTATTTATTTATTTATTTTTAATTAAATGTGCCTAGGCGCACTTATTACTCTTCCCCCAGAAATGCCCCCGAAATCCATTTATTATTCTTCCGCCTAAAATTTTGGACCGTTTCTCGCCCCGCAGCTTTGAGACGACCCTCACGTATGTTACACCGTTTCATGAGGCTCTATCGGGAATGGTGTTGGTGGGGATTCGTTGCACGGTTTTCCCACAGATCCCCGAAAACCGCACCAAAATGTCCCGTACACCAAGCTTTGAGACCAGCATCAGCTATGACATCATAGTTCCGTCTATGATGCCGCACACATTAGAAGTGACCCGGCAGCGGCATAGGCACACTTAAAATTTCTTCAGGAATTTTTGCTCTCTAGTTATTATTATTATTATTAGTAGTAGTATAAAGTTTTGGGGCATAACTATACACGTATGCTAGTTGTTAACTCATGGGGCGTTATCATGTATTTTGCCTGGCAAGCAAAATGATGCGAACGAAAAAAGTCACTGATTATGGAGCAGAGGTGGACATTTATATGAGAGACAATCCGTCCTCTTTGGATATTCATGCTCTAGACTGGTGGAAAGCAAATGAACAGCGCTTACCGAGACTGGCCATTCTAGCGCGGCGTTATCGCTGCATTCCTGGGACATCTGTGCCATCTGAGAGGGTGTTTTCTGCTGCGGGATTAACTTTCAATAGGTTGCGCTCCAGACTATCCCCACAGCACATAGACATGTTACTTTTTTTTTTTTATATATATAAACTAGACTTTTTGTGGTTTGAGGCAGGCCTGCTATTTTTTTTAACCGAAAAAACTTAGGAGACAATGTCTGAAAAAATTTGCTTACCTGAGGCAAGCTTCAAAGGTATTTCAGCATGTTTTCGTTTTGTAATCTTAATTTGTTATTTAAGTAAATAATATTTAGTGCAGGCCTATTTATTTTATTCTTTTTATGCGTGAAGATTTGACGGTGTGAATCCAGATTCTGTTCTTGATATGTTCTGTGTGCTATTGTTCGCACATGTTAAAATACAAACGGAAAAAAAAGTTTGTATATTTAATCAGACACTCCTCAGTTCTATTTTCATTTAATTCTTATGTAATATTCTAATCGGATCAGTTAACGGTTAATGTTCGGATAACGAACAGCGGTTGTCGGCTGGGAAAATTAATCGAATTGAGCATCCCTAGTTCAGACTACACTCCAATCTCATAGATCTTTGTTGTTATTGTTGTATTTTGTTCTCTTGACTATTTAGTGTAGGCACAAGACAGAGCCATATTACAGGCCTGCATTGTGTTCCATGTTGTTTGTGCAAATTGGCCATCTCAAAACCATTTTTTAAGTGCCTTAAGGCCTTTTTCACATATGAAAGTATCAGCATCTTCTAATTAATCTGCTGCAGAATTGTACATGAGCCGACACCCCTCGAGTGAGCATTTCCTTTGATCAGTGCCTTTTGTCATTATTGAACACTGCTCAGAGCATCGGCATGAATCTGATAGTAAATGTGCAGAAGCAGCTATTTAAGAATAAAAGTGCAGATGCATGAATGGCTCCAGCTCCACATCTCCTTTGTGGATGAGATGATGTTGACAGTCTAAGGTAAAAGAAATGGGAAAATGCTGTGGTTCTGTTACTTATTTTTTTTTCTCTCTGTTTTAGGGAAATGAAGCAAGTTATCCTCTGGAGATGTGCTCACACTGTAAGTAAGATTTTCTTATGCTGAACACAAAAGAAATGATTGAATTTTGTTAGACAGAATACAGAAATCAGTGAACGTTTAGTAACACAACAGTCTGTAGGCAGAACTTTCACTCAATGTGACTGAGTAACTCTTACATAATCAGTGTGCACATTAAATTATTTATATCCTTCACTGTAATTTGTATTTATTACATAGCCTCTGCAGTTTGATGACAACCTTGTGTAGTTCTTTTTAACATGCAGTAAAATCATACCTTACACCTGCATAAATCGTAAAGATATGATTTTAAATTAGAACTGGAACAGGTTCAGAGATAAAATGTTTTTTTTTTTAAAAACGGCAACTAGACTGTCAAAAAATTTTCTCCTCTAATGTAAAGGTTGTTCACGTGGCTGCAGAAAGAGTCAGGATTATTTGTGGCCACGTATATGCTGTTTTAATTGGTTTTGTACCCCTTGGTCTCCTGGACCTTATAGACCTGAGCAAGACGATTTAAAAAAAAAAATGTGTTTCAGCACATTTTATACCCTGCATTATCATCTTACTTGAAATGAGACGATTTAATTTATTATATTTAAGAATGGAGAGAGCATTGGAAAACCTCTGCCTATGTTATTATGTTCAGTCAACCGTTGCCACTTAATTAAAATAAGGAAAGGGAAATATGTGCAAAGAAGACTCCTCTCCCTGTTCTGTGCCTTTAAGAATTTTTTTCTTGCTTATTCTCGACAAGTATTCAAGTAGGAACCAAATTTTAAAGTTGTTGCTGTCAGAGCATGTGGGGTTTTTTCTTTTATTCCAGTTTGTTAATGACCCTGAAAAGAACAGGAGATAAACAGGTGTGAAACCCTGAACCATAGCAGGCCTTGTGTGTCAAGATATTTTCAGATATACACACACACACACACACACACACACACACACACACACACACACGGCTCTGTCTGTATAACTGAGTTAATCTCTGACTCATTTGTGTCTATATTGACCCACAATTCACTACATAAATGTTTTTTTTTTTTCAGTATTTAAGTAGTCAAGTCTTAGGGTGCTTTCACACCTATAGTTCGATTGCTTTAGTCCGCACCAGTCAGAAAAATGTTACAATGTAGTAAACAGACGTTGGTACGGTTTGCTTTCACATATGTAGAGTTCTAAACGAACCAAAATAGACCGCGAAGCCCATCGGCACCGGAAACAGACTATTTTCAGAAAATCGCGCCACTTTCAATAATCATGGAGGAACAGCTTTGCGCTCATGGTGCTGATCCTCGCGCACTGCATTGTACGTGCAAATCATTATTTTCAGATAATTAATTTCGAACACGATTCGCGGCTGCGACTCCAAACCAGTTCCCTGGTTTATTCATCTCGCCGACGGCGCATCGCCGCCACTTCAGGGAGAGACGTGCCCTCCTCCTCAATGATCACTTTGTTATTAGCCGGCGATCTTCCTGCAGATCCATCAGGTCATCCGTTGGCTGATCGAAACAGCCCAGCCACACATTTTTTCATCTTTAATGTGAATACAGAGAGCCACTTAATTTCTTCGGCACTCCACGTTTCTCCGCGGTTTGATTTCATCGCGAGTCGAGCTTGAAAAATTTAATCGAGTCATCAGGAAGGGAAAATAATTTTACCCGCAACCCCGCAAACGTTGATGTGAATGCAATCTCGGTACTTTGGTGCGCACCAAATCAATCGATCCAAGACCTGCCTGAAGGGGTGGTCTCGGACCGCTTTATCCGCTCTACTTTGGTGCAGTTCGCCTGGTGTGAAAGCAACCAAACCAAATCTGATGAAATGGTATAGTTTAATGCACTTTGTGTATAAGAGATACGGGGTTGCGGGTAAAATTATTTTCCCTTCCTGATGACTCGATTAAATTTTTCAAGCTCGACTCGCGATGAAATCAAACAGCGGAGAAACGTGGAGTGCCGAGGAAATTAAGTGCCTCTCTGTATTCACATTAAAGATGAAAAAATGTGTGGCTGGGCTGTTTCGATCGGCCAACGGATTACCTGATGGATCTGCAGGAAGATCACCGGCTAATAACAAAATGATCATTCAGGAGGAGGGCACGTCTCTCCCTGAAGTGGCGGCGATGCGCCGTCGGCGAGATGAATAAACCAGGAAGCTGGTTTGGAGTCGCAGCCGCGAATCGTGTTCGAAATTAATTATCTTAAAATAATGATTTGCACGTACAATGAAGTGCGCGAGGATCAGCACCATGAGCGCAAAGCAAAGCTGTTCCTCCATGATTATTGAAAGTGGCGCGATTTTCTGAAAATAGTCTGTTTCCGGTGTCGATGGGCTTCGCGGTCTATTTTGGTTCGTTTAGAACTCTGCATATGTGAAAGCAAACCGTACCAACGTCTGTTTACTTCATTGTAACATTTTTCTGACTGGTGCGGACTAAAGCAATCGAACTATAGGTGTGAAAGCACCCTTAGACACCCTTTTTGAATGCAAAGAAGCAGGTACAAAAGTTAAAGTCCTCAGAAGACTTGTGGGTGGTTCTGCAGGATGCTCCGAAAAAACTTCATAGCCAATTTCCTTTTAAAACAAATTGTACTAAAGGATCAAAGCTTTGTCATGCCAAATATTGACTTTATTTCATTATTTACTGTTTACTGGGCTTTTTGTTTGTTTGTTTTTAAAGGCATCCTTTTTCTCCAGCATTTATTTGCATACATCTAAGACTTCCAAGTTACATCCTTTGCCCTGCATTTATCCCGGTTTTACTCTTTCCCTCTGAATGCTTGACTGACACTTCTTATACTTGGTTTATTTGTAATTTGTATTTAATCTCTGTTGGTGGTTCAGGGCATCATGCACGTTACAAATGAGAGAGAAAAAGCCCTTCTGTGTAAATAACGATGCTTTTGCACTTCTCTGCCAAAGCCGTATTCCACACCATATGGCCGAGACAGGTGCACAGCAGCATCTACAAGCCCCCAAGGCTGTTTGTGGCAGCTCAAAATAAACCTTCATGCTGGGGTTCCTTGTTGCTTAGGGTTTCCCCAAATGCAAGTGTCAGGACAACCAGAGGAGGTTTTCTCATGACCACATGGATAAAAATACATCCAATCTAAGCAGCTGACTCAAAACAAAACTAGTTAAAGTCATGGTGTCGGAATTCAGATCATTTAACATTGTCGAATAGCTGCGAGGCAAAGGAGGCCAATTCTGTCCATGCTACATTTCTGCATGGTGGCCAACTGTGAAAAATGCTGTCTGCATTCATCCTAGCTATTAAAAATGAACCAGTTTTCCTCCCACTTAAGTTTCGAAAGCGCATGTAGGCTTGATGTGCTGTGATATTTTTAGGTGTAGACTAATGGAACTGAGGTGATGGCCATATGCAATTACTGATCCACCTAGTCACACGCTAATTATCCAAGAACTGCACTCTTCCTGTGTTTCCACCAGGAGTACAAGCTAAATTAATGCATAATTTATTCAAAGGAAAGTGTTCATGCTGTGATGAAATTAGCCATTCTTTCTCCATCTGATGGACTAGAATATCAATTGATCAATTGTATTTTAGTTTCAGAGGTAGCAAATATTCATGTATCCATGCCATTCTGCTAGGATACTAGGCTCACAAGAGTACCTGTACCGCCGGTCATTCATGTAATTATCCAATCAGCCAGTCATGTGGCAGCAGTGCAGTGCCTGACAACATAAAGGTACAAATCAAGAACGTCAGTTAATATTCACAAACAAACAAACATCCAGACGAAGAAACTGTGAAGAGTACCATTGACTATAGGGTTGTTCCGATTCCGATACTGGTATCGGAAATGCTACCGATACCACAAAAAAATCTGGCATCGGAATCAGTGAGTATTTGAGTCCACGTACCGATCCGATACTATTTTCCTAAACATAACCTATTTATGCCCGCTAGCTTAGCTTACTTACAGAGTGTCACGGCATGCGCCTGTGATGGGCGTGCGTCCAAATTGATATCGCTCCTCGTTCACTATTTAGGCGGCCTCCCCCCCCCCCCCCCCTTTAGGTATGTGAAGGAGCAGGGCCGCAGAATCGGGCAACGGCCCATGAGCTATCGCCGCTAATGATCCAGGCGCTATAAAACACAGCGGGGAGTGTAGCTCGGGGTCTGACTGTTGGGAAGCTGGACTTTGTGACGCGGTGGATTTTATGAGAGACAGTGGCACAAGAGCGGGGCGATGTGATGCGCCCCAGAGACTTTAAAAAGTTGGGCGCCTTTGATCTCCGCGACAGGAGCGCATGAATGAGCTGCGCGAGCTCCCGCGGCACCTTCACTTCCGCGTAGAGCCCGCCTTCGCATCCCTGCCGCCGAAGTGGAAAAGGCTGCAGAGAGCCTTTAACCCTTTCCTTCCCCATTTTTCTAAATAAATTACCCTTTTTCCTGTAAGGCCTCGCCTCGTGTCTGTGTTTCATGGTGTCGCCTGTGCACTTGGGGCTGAACCTGTTACACAGGGCTAGTGGTATTTTACTTTAAAAAATAAATGCTATACTGTACAGATAGACACCCAGGTATCGGATCAATACTCGGTATCGGCCGATACCCTGAGCCCAAGTATCGGAATCGGTATCGGTAGGGGAAAAATGGTATCGGAACATCTCTAATTGACTATGATGAGTAGATTGGTTGTGCTAGACAGTTCGAGTCTTTCATTAACTTTATTTATTTAAAAAGCCATTTTGCTCCACCAACAAAACTATGTAGCCAAAAGATGAGGGGAATAAAACATGGAGGTGGTGCAGTTGGACAGCTGTGTAAATCTCCTAAGTTTCTCTTTATACTTCCACTTTCTAAACTTCCAAATAAAGTTAAGTGGAAAGCTAGGGTGTACTATATTGTTGCACACCAAGTAGTGCCCTTGACCCGGGGTTGGAGAGCGATTTGGAATTCAGCCTTGTGTTAGAAGCTAGTTATCTTTGTAGCTTTTAATAAAAGACCAGTTATGGCTCAGATGCAATTTGGAACGACTTGGATGCAATTAATAAAGACTTAAATAGTTTTTTTTAAGATGGCGCAACTTCTTCAGGTGTGTTTTTGTTTTTTTTTTAGTGCGTCAAGTGTCCTACTGGTTTTGAGTGTAGGTTTTGTCCGACGGTTGCTCTTTCCTCAGTATGGTGGACCATACAGACCTACTTTCACCCATCCTGGCGACTGACAGTTAGTGTAAATAACAGGTATTAGACCCCCTGTGAAATAGAGTGATGCATATAGTTAAATAATAAGGCATAAAACACAAAGCCTTGAGGTAGATGGATTACAACAGCAGAAGACCATGTTGAGTCTGACTGTAAATCTGAGCTTCACCCCAACCAGACAGATGAAACCTGAAAAAGCACCTGATCTTTTTCTATCCAGTCCGTTCCTGTCCAGTTTCGTTGTGCAACATGACACTTTTCTGTCCATAAAGACACTCCTAAAAAATTCAGATCCATTGTAGAACTGGTTAGAGCTTAAGGCTTATACTGAGTAAAGGATTACAGGACCGTGTGAATAAGCCTGGAGTTAACAACAGTGCTTGTACTGTAAGCAAGCAGACGGGAATATGCATTTTCAGGGAAAGGAGAAGAGCGTAACCTGTAAGTTGCTATGTTTGATTTAGCATTAGATGCTGCTTAGATGTTTTATTTTTTAACTTTATAGACCTTTGATTAGATATGCTTGTACAGGTTACATAAGACGGCTCAATTGGAGTCCCTCCTATAGACGTTTAAGTGTACAAGGAGGAAGGTTGACGAGTTTATTTTATTTATTTCTTGCTTGCTTTTTCTTTCCTCTAGTCGATGCTGATGAGATTAAGAGGCTAGGAAAGAGATTTAAGAAACTTGACCTAGATAACTCTGGATCCCTGAGCGTAGAGGAGTTCATGTCCCTTCCTGAACTGCAGCAGAATCCACTGGTGCAGAGGGTTATCGATATATTTGATACAGATGGCAACGGAGAAGTGGACTTCAAAGGTGAGGCCAAGCAAACACTTCATCTGCATCACCGCATACAAGTCTTTATGCATATAAAACAATGTATTAATGTGATATTTAAGATTTAAATCATTAATTTTTTTTTCATAGAGAGATTTTCAAAAAATATTAAGGAGGAAGCAAAACACATTTTACTGCTCCTTTTCTAGCACGTTTCTGACTTTCATATGTATGATTTAATGCGAGTCTTTGCAAACAAACACCTGTATTCAAGACTCTGTTTTCTTTAGAGTTTATTGAGGGCGTCTCACAGTTCAGTGTTAAGGGAGACAAGGAACAGAAACTCAGATGTAAGTCCATTTCTAGTGACTCGTTTTGAAAGTACATGAACGTAAAAGGTCTGCATATTATAAACACCTTTCCAAACATCTCCAGTCGCTTTCCGGATCTACGACATGGACAAGGATGGCTACATTTCCAACGGTGAACTGTTCCAAGTGTTGAAGATGATGGTGGGAAACAACTTGAAGGACACGCAACTGCAGCAGATTGTAGACAAGACCATCATCAATGCAGACAAGGATGGCGACGGGAGAATATCTTTTGAAGAGTTCTGTGCTGTAAGTATTCTATGCCAAACTCACCAACACTTACCTCAGGGGAACGTTGCTAGGTCATGCTCAGTGAGCGAAATCACAGGTTAATTTGTATATTCATTAAAATATTGTCATCATATCGAAATGATACATGAAGGCATGAGATTATCAGATGAGACTAAGTGTAGAAAAAAAAAACAGAGTAATAGATAATGAATAGGAAAAGGCTTTTCCAGGTTGGTCCACAAGTGTGAATAGTGGGCATGGTGCCCGGGTCCATTTCTGAAGGTGGAACAGTTTGCACATGGAGCTGTAATACTGAGAAGTGGTACAAGGCCTTAAGAAAGTGCACAGGTAGAACAAAGTTGATGTGTGATTGGGTGTCTAGGAGCAGTGGTGATTATAGTGATCGTTGCTGGAAAAAGTTGAACAGGGAACAGTAGTCAGTCTTGGGGAAACAGTAGTGATGAGTGAGTTAGCAAGCATCAGGAACATCATTTCATTCACGCAAGCAACTCAAATGGGGTCAGGGGTAGCTCAGCGGTTAAGGCATTGGACACACCGATCTAGACTATTGTGGGAAGTGACATATTTTTCCACAACACTGAACAACACTATGCATCTCTGCTCGAATAAATTACAGTATTAAACTCGGGTGAATAAAGGCATAAAGACTTATCTGAGAAGTCTTAAATGTCAGGACTGAATCATCTTCATCAATCTCCCCTAGAGTCTGGTGTATGCATCTGTCCCAGTGTTGCTCCTTTCATGACTTGTGTTGTGTGTTAGACTATTGCAAGTCAGTTTTCCTCCACTTGGATTAATGAAACATTCTTTGTCGTAACTCGTGTTTAGAGTAAAACTTTTGGTTGTGAGTTTTGTGCGTCAAAACTCTTAATCTAATGGTGTCACTTGCTAAAATGTTTCAAAACAATATTTGTAGTTGTGTACAATGGTGTCCAAAAGTATTGAGATTAAAGTGAAATTCAGTGTTTTAATTCTTCGATTTTTTTTTTTAAACAAGGACAAGATAATACAAAAATTTGCTATTATGCTGTGAATTAATCAATAGCAAATATATATATACACACACACACACACACACACAGGTCCTTCTCAAAAAATTAGCATATTGTAATAAAGTTCATTATTTTCTGTAATGTACTGATAAACATTAGACTTTCATACATTTTATATTCATTACACACAACTGAAGTAGTTCAAGCCTTTTATTGTTTTCAATATTGATGATTGTGGCATACAGCTCATGAAAACCCAAAATCCCTATCTCAAAAAATTTGTACATTTCATCCGACCAATTAAAGAAAAGTGTTTTTAATACAAAAAAAGTCAACCTTCAAATAATTATGTTCAGTTCTGCACTCAATACTTGGTCGGGAATCCTTTTGCAGATTCTTGTGTCTTGTGTCTCTCAACTTTCTCTTCACAATATCTCACAGATTCTCTATGGGGTTCAGGTCAGGAGAGATGGCAGGCCAATTGAGCACAGTAATACCATGGTCAGTAAACCATTTATCAGTGGTTTTGGCACTGTGAGCAGGTGCCAGGTCGTGCTGAAAAATGAAATCTTCATCTCCATAAAGCTTTTCAGCAGATGGAAGCATGAAGTGCTCCAAAATCTCCTGATAGCTAGCTGCATTGACCCTGCCCTTGATAAAACACAGTGGACCAACACCAGCAGCTGACATGGCACCCCAGACCATCACTGACTGTGGGTACTTGACACTGGACTTCAGGCATTTTGGCATTTCCCTCTCCCCAGTCTTCCTCCAGACTCTGGCACCTTGATTTCCGAATGACATGCAAAATTTGCAATCTGTAGCCCATTTCCTGCACACGCCTGTACACGGTGGCTCTGGATGTTTCTACTCCAGACTCAGTCCACTGCTTCCGCAGGTCCCCCAAGGTCTGGAATCGGTCCTTCTCCACAATCTTCCTCAGGGCCCGGTCACCTCTTCTCGTTGTGCAGCGTTTTCTGACACACTTTTTCCTTCCCACAGACGTCCCACTGAGGTGCCTTGATACAGCACTCTGGGAACAGCCTATTCGTTCAGAAATTTCTTTCTGTGTCTTACCCTCTTGCTTGAGGGTGTCAATGATGGCCTTCTGGACAGCAGTCAGGTCGGCAGTCTTACCCATGATTGCGGTTTTGAGTAATGAACCAGGCTGGGAGTTTTTAAAAGCCTCAGGAATCTTTTGCAGGTGTTTAGAGTTAATTAGTTGATTCAGATGATTAGGTTAATAGCTCGTTTAGAGAACCTTTTCATGATATGCTAATTTTTTGAGATAGGGATTTTGGGTTTTCATGAGCTGTATGCCACAATCATCAATATTAAAACAATAAAAGGCTTGAACTACTTCAGTTTGTGTGTAATGAATCTAAAATATATGAAAGTCTAATGTTTATCAGTACATTACAGAAAATAATGAACTTTATCACAATATGCTAATTTTTTGAGAAGGACCTGTATACTCTATATTTTGGCCACCACTGTATTTTTATAGTTGTTTCAAATTAGATTAGATGTGTTATAGAATATGTTTCTTTTAGTTTGTATTTGATTGATATGAAAGTATATTATGGACAACTTTAGAAATTTTCATATTGTTCAAAACCAAGAAGCAACCTCCTGTTCTAAAAAAAATTAAGCTGACAGCCAACTCCCAAACTGTGCAGTACATCGGATGACCACTACGACAGAATTTATGTAATTCATCAGTTAAAAGTAATTTGAGTGATAGCCACATCACTTTAGCTAGCCAGCTAACTGGAATTGTTGTAATTTTAACTTTCCACAATAAATGTAGAATTTGACAAAGAACAACATGTTCTGTGCCAGTGGTTAAGGCGTTGGACTACGGTTCAGAAGATTCCAGGTTCAAACCCCACAACCACCAAGTTGCCACTGTTGGGCCCTTAACCCTCAACTGCTCAGATGTTTAATGAGATAAAAATGTAAGTCGCTCTGGA
Source organism: Channallabes apus (assembly GCA_030522415.1). Classification (NCBI taxonomy): domain Eukaryota; kingdom Metazoa; phylum Chordata; class Actinopteri; order Siluriformes; family Clariidae; genus Channallabes; species Channallabes apus. Next base: position 22,808,342 of record CM060125.1, on the reverse strand, counting down.
TAAGAGCGACTGCCAAATGCCTAAATGTAAAGATGTACTGTAGGGGTTCAATCTAACACAGAGTAACGCAAATGTATAAATCAACCATAGCCACCATAACATTTTAGCTAACCTCGCTAGCTTGTGGGTGGTAACAGAGTTGGATAGGTGAGTCCCAACCAACAGCTAGACTCCCTTCTTTCAGCCCATTTCCCCATTTATGAGTTAACTGGGGTTCAGCTCCTAAAAACAAGGGCTCCCATATTTGAGCTTCCAAACACTTCTCCAGAAAACCTGTGGATGACATCATGGAGGGTCGGTCCTAAACTGAAAACACCCTGACTCACTTTTCTCAAATGCTTTTCAGGTCGTTGGTGGTCTCGACATTCACAAAAAGATGGTAGTGGATGTGTGAGTCTTCAAGCGTCCTCCCTGCAACCACCAACACGCGCTTTCCTTTCCATCTGTGATGATCTGCTCAAGACATCTAGCAAATGCTCTCTTTCAGCAGAAGTATTTACTCTGTGAAGCTACCTTATTGCTACCACGAGCCTGGTGAAGCCAACGCGTAAGTGTTTTTAAACTCCGATCCTCACAATAATCCGGTGTAGCACTTTACTGACTGAAGATCAGCTAAGAGCATCTCTGTCTGGACAAGGGAAGACGGGTTGACTGGTTTATTATTCGTTTCCCTTTTCTTTATTTTTGTATTTTTTGTTGTATTTATTTTGTCAATTTTTTAAGCAAGTGTTTATTACGCTTCCTGAAAAGGATGAAAACTATGTTAAAAGTAATGACAACTTTTCAGTGCAGGAGTAATTTAGGGGTATGATGTGCCAAGCAAAACACAGAATCCGCAAACCAGACAGAAATCTTTATAAATAAAAATAGCGTGTTTTCGTTTTCTTTTTTTTTTAAGTGAAATTTTTTTTTTCCATTTTGCAATGTTTCTATTGTTCTTACATTTAATCATGATAATTAGTACTTTTTGTATTGTGATAACTTGTTTATTTATGAACGTTCATATTACAGGAGTGTAACGTTATTCCATGTTTAACTCAATGGCAGTCCACTAGAAATAGATGCCAGAAAAATCAACTGTATTTGCGGTTTACCTAAATATCAAATAACAGATTCTTCTCGTTAGGTTTTCGTTAAAGATTTTTTTGGATGATAAACTATTATTGTTTCAGTGCTCAAATTCTAGATCAATATAGATAAATAATTCTAGATCCTTATGTACCAGAAGTTGGAACACATTTCGAATAGCAGTATGCCATTAAACGACTTGTCATTATCAGTATGCTATTTGTGACTACTACATAACCCCCACCCACCCAATCTGGATGAACGAAGTACTGTACTTTAAATCGGATGACCCAGCGAGACATTTAGGACATTGGCATGGCAGGAGTAAAGAGTATGGCTGGAAATTATTTGCTCTTTACATCTTCTATGCATCTTCACCAGCTTCTTTAAACTGCAGCACTAAGCGTGTCACAGCGCCACCTGGTGCTCCTCCAGTGTCTGCATGGTTCCCATGTTCCCTTCTGCATGGTTTCCGATTTACGGCACGTCTACTGTTTACACTTGTGATATGAAATGTCAAATATCTAGTAATTATGGATGTCGCCAAAGTTTTAGAAAAGCCTCAGCACAATCTGTGTTCTTGCAAAGTTAATATACACATGTACTCCTTTTTCTTCCTGAATATTGAGTTGCAGTGAAATGATGTATGGTGTATTTATATATATATATATAGTAAAGGATACCTTATAAAATGTATTTTTAATGACGTTAAAACTAATTTTACTCCACGTTTATGTTGATAAAATGGGAGAATGAGGGTTTCATTCCCGAGTCGACATCATGAATCATATTTCCAGTTGGGGATGTCTACTCTGCATGCTGCATCATGTTGCCTACTGTGGGAATCCTTGGACTTGGTACTGTATAAGAGTAAATAAACATTTAAAACACGTATGCGTTAAGCATTTCTTACTGAATCCACAGCCTGTTTCATTTCCTTATGGTATGCGGTTTTATTTGAGTGTTTCAGTAATGTGATATCAGTCAGTGGAAAAAGTCCTCTGATGAGTAAACGATTCAAGTCAGCAGCAATAAATAAATCTGCTGGACATTTCACATCACAATCTGCTTCAGTCCATGAGCTGCACTACAGGTGGAGGATCAAAGAGTCATCCCCGCGGTTAGAATCTCTCAGCTGCGCGACTGGCGACCGCCCGAATGTTCCCGTACACCTTTGAGGGCGGGCTCCCTGCGGATGTGAAAGTAAACAGCATTTCAGTTCATGCGCTTCATTTATTCACAAAACACACACAAAGCCATGAGGGTACTCTTTGTTACCTAAGATAAGGTTGCATATAGCTGTCCGTGCCATCTTTATATTCTGAAAAGACCCCAAAATGTGAACCTTCCTGCAAGACAACATTTAATTTGGATTAAATTCCTCGCAATACGAGAAAAAGAAAAAAAAAAAAAACTTCCCGGAAGTTGCCGTTTCTTTGGACTCACGTGTCTGCGAGGACGATTCTTGTCTTTGTGACATTTTCAATGGTGAATTTTGTTTTTCCTCCTTTGCCTGCTATTCTCCCCACAGCTCTCGACAAGTGATCTCCTTTCAGCGGTTTTACTGTTTCCCAGAACAAAAACACAAAGCACAAGCGACAGCCACAATAAGGGTCAATAAAGAAGAAGAAAAAACATACACATTTCCAGGTACAGCACTTGTACAAGTAATCAAAGAGAAAAGGCAACAAATGAGAACTCCTCAAAAAGAACTAAAATATCTTTCTAGGACATTGCGCCACTAGGTGGCGTGCAATGCTTTCTAGGAGGTCTGTGGTACCAGGTCAGCTTATGCCAAAAGACAGCAGAAACACTGCTTAGTATCATGAGCACATCAACATACCTTTCACTTAGTGGATTGTTTTGTTTGTTTTTTTGCCATGTTTAACATTAAGATATTTTAGGATGCATTTACACAAATGTTAAGTACACTTCACAGTCATGATGCTAAACTTGAAAATTTGCATCATTTTGTATCGATTTTGAGCTGCTGTGCAAGCTCAGCAAAGCATCAAACATAAGTAACAGCAGTGGTGGATGCTGATGTGTCACGAGCGGTACAGACTTCTGTTGACTACAATATCAGAAAATGGAGAAAGCAGTGGTATGATGATCTGAATTTTCTTTGTCCAGGCAGTCCCATCATTTCAGAAGGGTCAAATTATTGGTCTACATCAAGCAAGTAAGATTTGAAATGGAACTGGGTTAAGAACCCTTATCAAAATCTGGAAGTATAGTGCAGAACCACCAAATTTGTGGAAGAAATGTGGTCTGAAAAAAAAATTATGATATTAATGCAGAGAGATCACACTTGGTTTAAAAAAAAAAAGTGTTGAAAGACCATTTCCATACACACAATATGAAAAAAATTTAAATGATTGAGACTCTTTCTGGGAGCATGAGGAATAATTTTCACACATGAACTGGCCAGAGAACATAAAGGGGATAGAATGAAATCTTAAGTGTGTCTTTTTGGCCAGACAGTGTATTTATAAGGAAATGAAAAGTATTTAGAAATTAAACTTGCACTGTAATGTGATATTCAGACCAAACAGAAGTCCTGGACCCCCCGAAATAATAATAAATACAGTATATAATAATAATCAAGGTGGGTGGAAGGTTTTTTTTTAAAGTGTGTGTTAACTGAAAACAACTTATTGCTCATAATATATCTTTTTGAATGCTCGACTTGTCCCACCATCTCTCAGGGATCAAGGAAGAATTTTATCCAGACTCAACTTCCTCTAGATGTCTGTACATAGAGCTGGGCAATATGCCCTATAAATTGAACCTCCGATTTTTTTGGACAAAAATCAATTTAAAACAATTTTTCTTAAAATTAATAAAACACTAGAGGGTATGGGTTTTTTTTTTTTTTTTTTAAATAAAACAATAACTAAACAGGAACTGCTTATTTGGACTAAAAGTGCAAACTTACTTTCACTAACACATTTTCTTGTTCAGTACAACATGCATACCTTTTTTTGTGATTAATAAAATGTTACCACCAGTTTTTACGTTCTGGTTATTCTAGCAAAATATGAGGAATTGGTAATGTGCAAGCTGCAGACCCAATATTTAATAAATATTTGTAAAAATAGAAAAATAAATAAAATATTTTTCAACATCGACATAAACCATAAATTCTAAATACTCGATAATAAAGATTAATCACGCAGCTCTACCGTACAGCTGGGAATTTGACCATCTTTAAATGACAAGATGCATTTGTTTCTTTAGTACATGGACTAATTCCCACATAAAAAAAATCCCCTTTCCCAACTGTCTTTGACTGATAGAAGTTACAGTAGTTAGTAACCCAGTGTAAGTATCTATCCAATGACGGAAATTTCAAAGCACTTATTGAAAGTCGCTCTGAATAAGTGCGTCTGCTAAATGCCTAAATGTACTGTAACTGAAAGGTAAATGTAGAACAAACTTACCGTCTGTGACATCAAAGGTTTCCAGAAACAGTTCATCCAGTCTGACGAGTGCAAGTGCGTCCTATGGATTAGTTCAGAAACTCTTATGAACTGTTAAACACGATACATTAAGTGTCACATTAAAATGCACAGCTGATTTTATAACATTTTATACACACCTCAACCTGAAATCCTAAAATAAATGCCTTGACAAAATCTGCTGCTTTCGTAAGAGCGCCAATATCGTGCGTTTCCTTACACGTCTGTTAAGAAAGTACAGCAAGATAAGGAAAAGCTGCATAACTTGTATATGTACAAGTTGTATGTATGCATATACTATAATCCTTTTTATGCATATACTATAACATTTTAGCCCTTACCTTAATCTCAACGTTCCTTGTCTTGAGATTAAATCGGACTTGAAGTTGCAGGTTTTCTACGATAGGGGTGAAGATTTTGAGCCAGTTTTCTTTCAGAGGTGTATATCGGTGAGCCGGAACAGGGATTTTCCTCAATTCGTCAGCACCGCCCTGAAAAAAAAAATAAAAATAGCGACACTAATTTATTTATTTTAATTAAACAAGAAACAATTATCACCTTTTCAATGTTTTTTACAGGAATTAGGGGGTAGGGATATGGATATGATGCTCAGACGTATTTTTAGATAAATGTAAGTCGTTCTGGATAAGGGCATCTCCCAAATGCTGTAAACGCAATTCATAGAGTAGTTATGTAGCAGTGTTTGAAAATAAGAAAAAGCTTTAGAGGTAAATGCTATGAAATGCTTCAGATGAACAGATTCTGCCTATAACTGGTCAGGGACAGCGAGGCTGGATCCAGCAGCCCACCACATCCCACATCATAATGCACTGGCTCATTAAAGTGGAGATTACATTTTAAAACTACTTACTAGTATAAAAATATAACAATACAAAAATGTAAATATATATATAAATAAAGTATCACTGAACATATATTGGGTCATATTTGTTAAACAAAGAAACAAAACAAGACAATATCTTCAGTGTCCAGTAGCACCAGTCTCACAGAGACCCAGGAGGCTTATAAACAGTTTGACAGCAAAATTAGACATTTTGGCAGTATTGTGATTTTTTTTTTCCAAAAGATGCAAGACAATACTACTAAAATGTACAAGCTGTTTACATTTACAGGCTGTTAGAAAATATTCTGTGCCTTGTCTCTTATTGAGTCACAAGGATGCTAAAAAGCATTCATCATTCAAAGTTATTCATATCAGTGTAAAGTGTGATTTTGAAAGTGCTATAACTCCACCTGGCACAGTTGCATCCCAGTGGAACAATCTGACTACATGTGCAGTGCCATGAAAAAGTATTTGCCCCTTCCTAATTTTTTTTCTTTGCATATCTCACATGTATGGGTGGAATTTCACCTAAACACTTCATGAGGAAAAGACAAATTGGCTTTTTTGTTTGTGAGATATCATGAACATGTGGACATCTTGATGCAGTGTAAGATATACTGGTCCTTCTCAAAAAATTATCATATTGTGATAAAGTTCATTATTTTCTGTAATGTACTGATAAACATGAGACTTTCATACATTTTATATTCATTACACACAACTGACGTAGTTCAAGCCTTTTATTGTTTTAATATTGATGATTGTGGCATACAGCTCATGAAAACCCAAAATCCCTATCTCAAAAAATTAGCATATTTCATCCGACCAATAAAAGAAAAGTGTTTTTAATACAAAAAAAAGTCAACCTTCAAATAATTATGTTCAGTTATGCACTCAATACTTGGTCGGGAATCCTTTCGCAGAAATGACTGCTTCAATGCGGCGCGGCATGGAGGCAATCAGCCTGTGTCACTGCTGAGGTGTTATGGAGGCCCAGGATGCTTCGATAGTGGCCTTAAACTCATCCAGAGTGTTGGGTCTTGTGTCTCTCAACTTTCTCTTCACAATATCCCACAGATTCTCTATGGGGTTCAGGTCAGGAGAGTTGGCAAGCCAATTGAGCACAGTAATACCATGGTCAGTAAACCATTTACCAGTGGTTTTGGCACTGTGAGCAAGTGCCAGGTCGTGCTGAAAAATTAAATCATCATCCCCATAAAGCTATTCAGCAGATGGAGGCATGAAGTGCTCCAAAATCTCCTGATAGCTAGCTGCACTGACCCTGCCCTTGATAAAACACAATGGACCAACACCAGCAGCTGACATGGCACCCCAGACCATCACTGACTGTGGGTACTTGACACTGGACTTCAGGCATTTTGGCATTTCCCTCTCCCCAGTCTTCCTCCAGACTCTGGCACCTTGATTTCCAAATGACATGCAAAATTTGCTTTCATTCCAGTGCTGCTTCTCTGTAGCCCAGGTAAGGCGCTTCTGTCGCTGTTTCTGGTTCGAAAGTGGCTTGACCTGGGGAATGCGGCACCTGTAGCCCATTTCCTGCACACGCCTGTACACGGTGGCTCTGGATGTTTCTACTCCAGACTCAGTCCACTGCTTCCGCAGGTCCCCCAAGGTCTGGAATCGGTCCTTCTCCACAATCTTCCTCAGGGCCCGGTCACCTCTTCTCTTTGTGCAGCGTTTTCTGCCACACTTTTTCCTTCCCACAGACGTCCCACTGAGGTGCCTTGATACAGCACTCTGGGAACAGCCTATTCGTTCAGAAATGTCTTTCTGTGTCTTACCCTCTTGCTTGAGGGTGTCAATGATGGCCTTCTGGACAGCAGTCAGGTCGGCAGTCTTACCCATGATTGCGGTTTTGAGTAATGAACCAGGCTGGGAGTTTTTAAAAGCCTCAGGAATCTTTTGCAGGTGTTTAGAGTTAATTAGTTGATTCAGATGATTAGGTTAATAGCTCGTTTAGAGAACCTTTTCATGATATGCTAATTTTTTGAGATAGGGATTTTGGGTTTTCATGAGCTGTATGCCACAATCATCAATATTAAAACAATAAAAGGCTTGAACTACTTCAGTTGTGTGTAATGAATCTAAAATATATGAAAGTCTAATGTTTATCAGTACATTACAGAAAATAATGAACTTTATCACAATATGCTAATTTTTTTAGAAGGACCTGTATACAGTACCACTCATCAGTGTAAGCTGTAAGTGCAGCAGGTCAGTGATGATGAATCAGTGCCTGCTGATGATGACCAACACGTCTCCCCTGATCTACCAGAGCCAAGTGAAAAGAATCACAATCAAACTGAACAGGTAAGCTGGAATAAAATCAGTAGCAGTATTAACTCGTGCTAGTAATTATTATGGTAGTCAATATTAATTCAAAATATCGTTTCTCAGCCTTATTTCGAATTATATTGACTACCATAATAATTAAAATAAGTAACTAGTTTACTAGCGTGAGCTAATTCTGCTACAGTACTTTACTTCAGCTTACCTGTTCAGTTTTCTTGCCAATTTGTTTTAAAATATTGTCTCTATAGTTTTATACAGTATGTTGTTTGTCTTGATGTCCTTTCCTTTGTTTCTTTGTTTTACTAATATGACCCAATATATGTTCAGTGATACTTCAAATAATGCCAATGTATTATGAAGTGGGCTGCTGTGGGCCAGGAAGTCCAGGGCCACTTTCTGATCCCAGTCCGCCCCTGGCTCTCTAGCTTGTAGCTGTACTAAAGGAGCTGAGGTTCAGGGTTTCTTATAACCCTGTATAATTCTTATACACCAAGGAGAGGCATTTTGAATTTAATTTTTTTTTTTAGAGAGAGAGATCAACCCAACATCCTGTATGGCAGTTACTTTACTCTGTCCACTAGGAATGATTGGGGAGGTGGCGGTTAATCTCTTCCCCCGTCAGCGACAGGCACTAACCTCAACTGTTCAATCAGCTGGAAGTCGCGCATGCGCAGTAAGAGAGCTTTAACTACATTTATCCAGCAAGGTATTTGTAATTTCACACCATGTACAAATCGATTTTACATGTCTCGTTAGTTACCTTCAGTCTGTCCCCGGATATCGGGGGAAACTGCGGTCTCTTCGGTGCCACTGCGTCTTCAGACTCCATTTGCACTTCTTCTCCCTGGTCACGCTTACGTTTAGAAGTTTTCTTCGACTTTACCTTTTGGAAAGTGTCCGTGCTGTCTCCATTATTCACAGCAATAATCTCCTCAGATACCGCGTTACTGACCGTTTCCTCCATTGTGACTTTACAAGTGGTTGTTGCTTAATAGTTTAATAAAGTGTGGTATTATTCAGAGGAGCTGTTTATCCTGAGCACGCGGTATCCTCCATTCTACAGAAAGGACCCGGGGGTCGCCCGAGCACTGCCTGTATGCGTGTGTACAATTTACACATCAATTAATATAAAATTACGAAATTTGTATGCCTTGAAGTTGATTAAAAAATATTTAACCTAATAAAAATGTCAAACAAACATTTTCGTTATTTATAATAGCGCAAATTGTGAAAGCATATACGAATAGGCGACCATACAAACAGCTGTACACGCAACCACGTCTACTTGTCACCTTTCCCCAACTGTATTCAGGTTAACCCCGCCTCCTAACTCTGATTGGTCAACGCGTCGCTATATTCTCGCTCGATTGGCTAATTCTAGGTCGACTTGGAATTCGTAGCCAGTCAGAGTCTATGAGGTCGTAGTTTCCGTAATACGGGTGGGGGGGAAACCAGGGGCTTAATCAGTCTTTCGAAGTTGTCAGAAACCTGAAGGTGCTCTCGCTGTTTGATTTGGTCTTAATTTTATCCGAAATGTCAACGCCATTGGAAAAGCCGCAGATCATCGCGCACATTCAGAAGGGCCTGAACTACACAGTGTTCGACAGTAAGTGGATCCCCTGCAGCGCCAAATTTGTCTGCATGGGAAACTTCGCCAGAGGAACCGGAGTGCTGCAGGTGTACGAGGTTCAGCGTGGAGACGTGCAGCTCGTCAAAGAGGTGTCAAGTTTCCTCTTGTGCTGTTTTTACCAAAAAATGTCTTAATAATGTTAACAAAATAGAGCTTAAACAATCTCTAGCTGAAAGGCTAAGCAGCTAGCTGGCGTTCTAGAACAATCGCAACACCTCGTTGTCATAGCAACCACAAGCAACGCTGACCCCAGGCTTGATGGCGTGAGATTTTTAAGCTATGCTACACTGCAATTCGCGCATACAGTATACTTATCTTTTTACCTAATTTGTTTCTTAATCAAGCATCACTTTGTAAGTACTGAAGCCCCTGTGTTGCCCTTAAAGCTTCCCTGCAAACTTCTAGGTGATGCTGTGGTGCTGCCCCAATCCTATCAGACCACTGACACACACACACACACACACACACACACACACACACACACACACACACAATAGTGTATGTTTTGCTGCTATGAGTTTACAAAACCCTGCAGCATGACTAGCATTGCAGTGCTCCAGTCACTTTCTCAGTGTATTGTTGTGCAAAATAAAGTGTTCTGGGAATACACTATATGGACAAAAGTATTTGGCCAAACATGTTAATTACTGAGTTCAGGCTTCTTTATTCCCAGTAAAGGGCTGTGTCAAAACACATCTCAATATCAACTGTTCAAAGGAGATTAATGCATTTTTGGACGCCTTCAGCATTCCTTTACAATGTAGAAAGAAATGAAAATCAGGAACCATCATGGAGTTAGAAAGTGACCCCAGACTTTTGAACAGTAGTGTATATGCGGTGGTAGCCAGCAGAAACGTCCAGCATATCTTTTCTCTTAATTTCATGAATCAGAGATCCAACCTACAATTTGTTCCTCAATATGTGAAAACTAAGACAAAGAAACTAAATTAAGAGCTAAACACACATTTGTGTGTACAAAGATGGCACTGTTTGTCAAAGCATGTAGCCCATAAAAAACAGATAATATTTTAGCGTGTACATATGGAGTCAGGATTATGCACCATAGAGAGTGACTTATCCTTTTTTTCAGGCCAACATAGGCGATATGAACTGAATTTTATTTCATTTATTTTAGCCAACTATACAAACATGTATATATATGACTGAGCAAAGAATAGTAAGATCATGTGTTTTGGTTGTTTCTGTGACCAATAATAATATTTTGTAAGTTTTACATTTTTGCGATGTCATTCCCATATTCCTGTAGCTTTAAAATAAACTTGTTTTAAAATTCATGATAACTTATCAGTAAACCCCAATGCACAGTTTGATATAAGAAGCCTCCCTGTTGATGAGCAATGGCAGGACTGTTCCAGACCAAAATCTGCATATTTTTTCATATATTTGTTTGCATACTTCAGATCGAAAAGCCCAAGCCAATCAAATGTGGAACATTCGGAGCAACATCTCTCCAGCAGAGGCATCTGGCCACTGGCGATTTTGACGGCAACCTTCATGTGTGGTAAGAGTGACATTCTTACTCTCTATCTCTTAATTCCTTACAAGTGTGGGCTAAGCTGCAGTGTGAAATTTATTCATTAGGAATCTTGAGGCATCAGAGGTTCCAGTGTACTCTGTGAAAGGCCACAAGGAAATAATAAACTGCATAGATGGAGTCGGTGGGTTAGGCATCGGAGACGGCGCACCAGAAATCGTTACCGGGAGCCGAGATGGTTAGTTTGCCGTGGTTACTCATCCTGTTGTTGTGTATCATAATGACATCCTGGATCACAACAATACTGTACCTGATAGATGTTTAACTGCTTGCAGTGCAATGTGAATAAACGAATATATTTATTTAGCTATTTTACCTTATTATTATTATTATTATTATTATTATTATTATTGCTAATATTATTTGATCTACATAATCTATAATCTTACTTCCGTAGGTACAGTTAAAGTGTGGGATCCAAGACAAAAAGACACATCTGTGGCGAACATGGAGCCGACTGAAGGAGAGACCAAGAGAGATTGTTGGACCGTTGCATTTGGTGTGTATTTATAACACTAAAGGTATCTCAATAAATCTTGATAATTATTAATGATAAGGAAATGGACATACTTTGTAGTATTGTGTTTTACTGTTATTCAAGTGAATAATGCTAAACACCCTTATTCACTTAAAATATGCTGTTAAAACTGTTAGGAACAGAACGTAACAAACTCACTGAGGTTATTAATTATCCACAGGAATCATATTTAAGTGTTTTAGCTTGTAGTGTGATATTAAAAACTTTAACATTGTACTGTATGGTTATTGTACATACTGTACATTCCTTCTACATCTCAGGTCAATACAGGACTTCAGTTGTTCAGCAGTACTTGTGCAGCATGTACAAGGAGTGTTCAGGTCAAAATGGGACTTTTGATTATGAGGAATAAGAGTTATGAGAGTTAAACTACTATATAATTCCATGTTACTCTAATGTACTTTTCCCCGCATTTTACTAGTGTTTTGATACCATCAAGGTAGAAAGTTTTCTCAGTACACTGGATTCATGATCAGGCCGACCGGCTTAACGTCATCATCACTGCTGAAACACTGGCCTCCTGATAAATCCTTTAATGGAAAGAAACAGCCTGGTTTGAAAAGGCATTTTGCTATTACAGGACAATGCATGACCTCATACTGCGGACTGCTTCCACATTATAGGAACTCAGATGGGAGTTATTGCCACATCACCTGTACAGTCCTGACTTTATCCAAGCCATTTCCACATGTTTGGGCCATTAAAGGACTTCCTAGAAGGCCAGCTTTCAGACGTCCAATCATAGTTCTGGAGAAAATGAGAATGTTCTATCCAAACACTAGTGAAACACTGGGATAAGTGCATTTATTGTAGCAGGGGAGTGTTTAGAGAAATAATGGTAGTTTTTACTCTCATAATAGTGTTCTGTTATTCTGCGCAATCAAAAGTCTTGGTTTGCCTTGAACACCCCTCGTAATTAAGGGACGAATTTCAATAGTGTGTGCTTCTCTGGGAAAATAGTCGATGTAAGTGAAATTGTGTGAAATGCTTTGCTTAACTTACATTTGTGCAATTTTCATATTACAGCATGTGCAAAAGTTTGTTATTCTCCTCATACAGCAACGATATGCCAATAATTACAAAATTGCCTTATATTAAATGTCATGCAATGTTGATGAGACAATTCTTGTTATTAGATGTTATCACAGTTTTTGTTTATCATCATTGAGTTTTGTTTTTAGCTGTTTTTTCTCACAGCATGATGTGTAAGATGTGTTTTTCTAGCCCACTGATGGTCTTCTTTTCCTTCGCAGGTCACGCCTTTAACGATCACGACCGCTGTGTATGTGCTGGTTATGACAATGGGGATATTAAGCTGTTCGATCTTCGAAACATGTCTCTGCGATGGGAGACAAATATTAAAAATGGCGTAAGTTTCCAAATCAGATAAAGATTTTCATAAAGCATATGAGATGTTGAATATACATTGGAATAAAGGAGTCTGACTCCTTTTATGTAAAGGGGTTACATAACATTAATTAGGCTGTCAAGTAAATCGGAACAAAAAGACAATCAGATTAGACACGACACGTCGATCGCTCGTTTACAAAGAAAGAAAAAACAGTGTGAAAAGTATTTTAGAAAATGGAGAAAGAGGGTAAGGAAGGAAGTATTTGATGGGTTATTTAAGGGACGGAGGGTTTAGAAAAGAGAATTTGAACTGAAAGTACGATGAGGGAGATCAAGACCAGAAGGTGGCGGTAATGCAACATAGTATTGAACTAACTTGTGTTTAACTTTCTCTATTTTGCCCCAAGTGGAATAACAGAAACATGATCCTTTTTTTCTAAACTTTTTACTTTTAGTCAACAAGTTAAATTTAAGCTGAAACACAGTTTCTAAATACTTTGCTGAATTAGAACTTCATAATGTTCTAGAAGTCTCATAAAAATAAGTATTTTGTAATCTTGCTTTTTTATGTTGATTGTGAAAACCTATTTAACCGATCAATAATAAAACATTTTAAACCTTTCCATGTCGTATAGGTATGCAGTGTTGAATTTGACAGAAAAGATATTAACATGAATAAACTAGTGGCTACATCTTTAGAGGGCAAATTTCACGTCTTTGACATGAGGACGCAGCATCCGACCAAAGGCTTCGCATCTGTTTGTGAAAAGGTGAGACTGCGAGCAGTCGCTCACATGATATTATCAACCAAGTATTTATATTCATAGCTGCTCAATTTATTTACAGCATGCTAATGTTACTGTCTGTATTTAAGGCCCACAAATCTACAATATGGCAAGTCAGGCATTTACCCCAGAACAGAGACGTCTTCATGACAACAGGTGGAGCCGGGAACCTGCACTTATGGAAATAGTAAGTAAAAAAAAAAAAAGAAATCAGTGTAGTCATACTGTAAAGGAAAATGTTTCTCTCTCACACACATCATCACACTAGTAAGTACGAGAGTAATGTGTGATGTGAAATGCTTTTTTTTTTTTTTCTTTTTTTCTTTTAACTAGACGACATATTAGTTAAGCAGGACACAAAATATAGTTGTGTAAAGGCTTTTTCATGCCAAATATGCAGTCAGTTACAGTATACTGCTTGGCTAGTTATTTAGCTTGCTAACTAGCTTTTAAATTAAAGTTGCTACAGAAAATTTTATTTGAGCCCAGCAAATAAATTTTTGAGCATTTTATTGATTGTATTTACACTTTATCCATTGTTTGCTTAAACAAAGTAATATGACATGTGAAGTTTGATATACAGAAGTCTCTTTACAGCAAGTAACATGAGAATTTTAAAAAATCGTTAAAGAAATGCTGAGTTGATGACTCTGTCTTGTTGCAGTGAGTATCCAGAGAAGAGGAGTGAGAAGGATGGAGAAGGAGTGGCCAGAGGAGTGGCTGGGACACTCAATCTCCTGCAGAACGTCACTCTGTCCACACAACCCATCGCCAGCCTGGACTGGAGTCCTGACAAGCAGGGCCTGTGTGTGTGCGCTTCCTTTGACCAGTCTGTGCGAGTCCTCATCGTCACCAAGTTGAACAGAGTATGAGGTCACGTCACATGACGCCGGGCCGTTATAGTATTAGTCAAAGCTACAGTGTTTTCTATACAAAAAACAAATGTGAACCTGGTTATATGCATAAAGTCTTAACGTTAAATCTTCTCCTGAATTACATTTTCCTTTGAATATGAACTGTTTTACAAACTCAACCATTTTGCAAATTCTTTGATGAAAGATGTTAACTCCTGATATCCGCAATAACAGAAAGGGAAATGAAACTTGTGGAGCGAAAGCCTGAATCTGTTCATATCCAGCATTTAAATTTGAAAAACTTGAAGGTCTTCATCCTGCACTGATTTGTTATGAATTCCCGCATAAACAGTTTGGTCATAAACTTCCCATCTAGTGTGTCAATATACTTTTCGATGCAACCTTTTAAGAAGAGGAGGAAAAATAATCATTTGCACTTAAAATCAGGTTCATTAAACTGGTCAAATTAAAGCCAAAAGTATTTTAAAAGGAAACACACAAACCTTTTTACTATTAATGTGATGAACGCTTCATCAAATGTCTGCTTAAATGCACAGGCTTTAAGGGAAACCTGCTGTAAACATCTACTGCAGCCTGTGGATCACTTTACACCAGTAGGTTTGCCAGCTCCATGTGTGCATCATGAATCTAAAATGCATGTTTTTTAAAGTGATGAAAATGAGAATCTAACCTGTCGAGGCATGGAGATAACTTCTTGGTAGAGAGTGCAGGTCTGCTAGTGTGGGTTTAGAGAACGTGCCATGGGACTTCAGGTTCAGCGCTGCTGGAGTGGAGACACCACTGGTCTCGTGCTCCTCCTCCAAAGGTGCTATTTAAATATACACAGAATGAGCATGGTTCAAATCTACCATTTGTTTTTTTTTTTACTGGTCATTAGGAATCACCGGAGACCACCTAATACGATATTATGATGATATTTAGGTGCCGATTCGATTTGTATTGTGATGCTGTAAGTGTCATGATTTTAAAAACATCCTCATTCAATATTGACCTTTATAAAGATTTTCTTACAGTCCTAAACAAACTTAGCAATAATTTGTAAATAACACACAGGATGCTTGTGATGTGTGTAGGATTATAGAGGAACTGTAACATTTTACAAACTCAAATACAAATATAAAAAAAGAAAGAAAATCTAGTTTGAATTTAGTGAATTCCCACACAAAAGAATCACAATACATCACTTTTTCCCTCTTACTGTATCTCTGCTGGCCATGGTCTCAATATGTTTCAGAGTGTCTCAGCAGTTTCTTTTTCATGTTACTACTACCAAGAAATAAACATATTGGATTGGTTGGCGGTCCATCCACTTGTATATCACAGGATTACTCTTGGGGACAATTTAAAGTAACCATTTAAACTGTCTCTTTGGGAGGAAAACATGGAAACTGGTATATTAAAGAAAAAACATCACAAATCCGATATCACATATGAAGTGGTTTTGAACAACAGACTTTCAGAAACAATTACAGCGAATTTAAGATGAACACAGAGGTGTGGGGAAACCTGCTGGTTTAGTGCTTTGTGTGCTGCACTCCTGTTTGGACTTGTTGGGAGAAACCTGGGGTTTGGTCCTTGGCTTGTCTCTGCTCTTTCCATTCTTCTTAACCACAGCCACTCCTGGGTATAAAACAAAAAGGGACTCATGTTACTCATCTATTAATTGGAAAGTAAAAGATCAACACATTTTCAAAAAATGACTTCATACACTATGAAATGACTAATAGGGTTAAATCTGTTAAATACAGTGTAAGGTTAATTACTGTCCTTGAAACATACAGTATGCTGTGCCTTAATGTATCAGATGTGTGCCTGTGTCTCAGGTAGTAACCTTGCTCCTCTTGGAATTGCTTTGACCCCTCGGGTTGGAGCAGATGTTATAGCAGTGGCTGAATTTCCACCTTGGGCTGCAGCTATTTTTTCAATCCCTTTCCAGCCCCAGTGTGCTCAAATGACCTTCACTTCTTTAATGCAGACTTGCTTTTCCATTTTCTCCTTCTCTTTAGCCGAGTGCTACTGCCACTATTTCTGTTCTGTGTGAAATGAAATTTCGATCATACGGGACACTACTCTATATCCAAGTCAAGATTTACACTGATAATCCTGAAGTGCTTGCTTACAGATTAGGTGTTCAGGAGGATCACCAGTCAGTGGCAATCCCTCCAGCATGATGCTAGCCTGGAAACTGCTAACCCTAGGCCACTTGAGCCATTTCTGCTGGGGTCACTTTCACACCGGGCTAATTGAGCCTGACCTAGCAGGCATAATGCTGTGCTGCTGCAGGGTGTGTTCCCGGACTCCTAGCTCACACACCTGCACAGACCAGAAACAATGACCTCTGGTTGAATTTCAATAATGGTCTTGGTCTGATACTCAAATACATTGGGAAAATATGAAGTGTTAAACTAGAACTGTGTATATGCTTTAAATTTAGGCCGTATCATCCTAGTATTAGGTCTGTACTCACACACCCGCTCATCGTCTATACCACTTCATCTTGTATTCAGGGTCGGGGGGGGGGCCTGGAGCCCATCCCACGCCCCCCATCCCAGGAAACTTGGGGCACAAGGCAGGGTACACCCTAGACATGGTGCCAATCCATCGCAGGGCACACACTCATTCACACACTATGGGCAATTTGGGAACACCAACTAGTCTAATCTGCAGGTCTTTGAACTGTTGGAGGAAACCGGAGTACCCAGAGGAAACGTCACACACACACAGAGATGAGAGTCAAACACGGCCGGGAATCAGACCCAGATCCTGGAGATGCAAGGCGACCACTAAGCCACTGTGCCACCCTAGGTCTGTATTATATGAAATTCTGATGAGCGCATGTGAACAAGTCACTCACTTTTAACTGCAGGTCTAGGAGTTCTCTGCAGGTGGCGCTGCATGAGAGTTGTATGAGAGAAGACAGAGCTTTCGCACCGCTTATTTATCCAGGATTGCTTCATTAAGTTCTCATGCTCAATGAGAATTTGAAGTGAAGCAAAGTGGGCATCCAGCAGCACCCTCTGTAACTGCTGAGTCACCTGGCCATGACATACACAGTTAAGAGAATGTTTTATTGTTACTGGTACCTACTTTTGATAAACTCGCATTGGGCTCATCATTTGAGGCAAGGTTGTGTTTGGACAGCAAAGCTCCCAGCCTGAGACAACCTCTTAAGAACTGGGTGTTTAATGTATCCTTTGGTTTCTACAGCAGAAAGCAGAAACCTGATACTGGATATTCTATGTCGATATTTGAATATTTACCCAGATATTTGAAATACCCAGAACAATTAAAAGACTTTTAGGAAACAGGTTTCTCACCAGTCTTGGCCATGCGAGTTAAAGTATTTTATATACTATATGTATTTTCCTCATTTAATGCAATGTCTTTTAGAATTCGAATACCTACTTTTTTAGATCATACATTTCTTTGGCATAATAACACTCCTCAAGGGTTTGTCCAAGCAGGAAGTGCAGTTTGGGATTTTGAGGTTTAAATTTGATGGCAGTGGCATAGTGGATGGCTGCTTGTTCCAAACAGTGCAATGGTGGTGGCTGACCTGCCTCATTTTGCATCATATCACCTTCAAAAATTAAAAGAAAAAATATTAAATCCATTTTCAAACACAATGCAAGACAACGCATGTATTTCTTAATATCACTGTGGTGGCAAAAGTACTCAGAGACAGTCAAGAATGTGTAGTTTTAAGGTGAAGTAATATGCACTTAGCTCAAAATATCATGTTAATACCTTGTAGCATTAAGGACAAGTTTTACAAAAACAATGTTAAATTAGGTGTAATGAGCCTTGGTCAAAAAAGCAGTGTTTTATTCAAAAATTCAATATTTAGAATAATCAGTATAAAAAGGACTATTATGTGTAGAGTCAAGACATTTCCTTCATCCTAAAAAAAAAGCTTTTCAGGTTTTAACCTACTGTATGCTGGTGTTTTCTACAAGTGACTCTTACTTGGCTCTGCAAGTTTTTCTTTATATAGATTTATTTGTCTCTGTGCATAATTGCACCAATCATCTATGTTGTCCTTATCGATGGCAGTCCGTAGTCTTTTCTCCCATGTTTGAACCTAGGGTTAAGGGGACACAAATAACACTATGTAAATGTCCTCTTTGGGGACTTGAGGTATAAGGCATGGTACACTCTGGACCCTCGACACACACTACAGGTAATTTAGATGGGAGAATATATTTGAGGGCTGATACGTAAAAACAATTTATATTACAGTTGCAAATCTCATAAACTAATAAATATTCTAAATATTTTTGTACATTTTTGTAATAAATTTTATGTAAATCAGACCTTACATAAGTGTAAATAGAAAAAAGGTTCATTTCTAAATTTCACTATCCACATCACAAAAGCAAAGTTTGAATAAAGTCAATTTATTTTATAATTTTTTTTGGGTTTTTTTCCCCAATTTTCTCCCCAATTTAGTCGTGGCCAATTCCTCCCCGTCACTAGGGGGCTCCCACATTAAGGCTACCACTACCACTCAGTCAGGAGGGCGAAAACTATCCCATGTTTCCTCTGAACCGCGTGACGTCAGCCGACCACATCTTTTCGAACTGTTTGCTCACGCACCATTAGGGGTGGAATAACACACTCGGAGGAAAGCGCTAGCCGCTCCTTCCGCGTGCGCGAGCTCACAGACGCCCCCTGATTGGCTGTAGAGCCGTGATTAATGTGGGAGCGCAAGTACCTCTCAACCCTCGCCCCTGAGAGAGCTCGGCCAATCAGCTCTCTCTGTGCCTCCGGCTGGGAGAGGAAAACAGCATCACCCGGGGTTCGAACCAGCGATCTCCGGATGATAGGGCGAGCACTTTACCACTGCGCCACTTGGAGGCGTCAATCTATATTAATCCTATATTTATGCAACATAAGCAAAGAAGAAATAACATATAGGAACCTACTTTGTGTTCCATAGTGTAACTAATTCATCAGCCTTCAAACTACAATCAGTTTTGAAGATCAGTGTGGTGCTCCTACCTGAACATAGTGCTTGGTCTCAATTTCCAGAGTATGTGTTGATAAGAAATATTTTTTGTACCAGTTTGTTTCAGTAACCTTCTATAACAATTAACAAAAGAGAAACAAAATAACAAAAAGTGCTACTTCTTATAAATATAATAATAAAATTCTTATAAATAATAATAATAAATATCTGAATGTCTAATCCTAACCTTTGGATCAAGGTCAGGTGATGGTTTATAAGGACAAACTTTTGCAAGTGCAGCAATATCTGCAAGATTCTGCACAATCTCGCAAACTCGCAAACTTAAAAACAGTTTGCATGTTGTATCCTTATGTGTATAAACTAAACATAAATTGTTTCCTGCAGCATCTTTTGATAGATTTACAGGATTTGTTTTTTGCTTTCTGCAATAATATATACTTGTACAGTATAGTCTATATTTTATATTTTATATTTTCTTCTTATCTAAAGTTTTTCTATATTTTATTTCTTATTTTATTCCATACTTTATTTTATATTAATAATCCTTTTTAAGGCCACGAGCGGTCGTATCAGCATATCATACTGTGTATGATGGTGTATGTGACAATTTTTATTTGAATTTGGAATTTTATACTCTTACCACGATGTGCAAAGAAACATCTAACAGAGGTATTGTATATCCTCTTGTCAATCTCAGTCTCTGGGTCAGCATATCAATATAAGCTGCTGAGAAGATCACTTTGGGGTTACTGCAGTAAACATTCATCAGAACATGCACCAAGTTTTTAATAAATTACATTAATGTTGATGTTTTCCTACTTGCGATTAATGGACCAAGGCCTATAGAGAGCAAGTTCAAGTTCAATTTATTTGTATAGCACATTTACAACAGCCTTCAGGCTGACCAAAGTGCTTCACAGAAAAGCATACTCGTAAAACAAACCCCAAAAAAGCACTTAAAGATACACAACATTCAAATTCCATCTGGTCTTTCACATCGCAGAAAGTCACAGCTAATGGAATTTTTTCACGAGTAGTTGTTATAGTGTATACCTGAAAACATGAGAAGACATCATCAGTCTGAACCTCTAGGTTTCTCATAAATAGCCAGAATATTACTGGACATGTTTAAATAATAAGCCTAAAATTCAGAGGTGGACGGTAACTTGTGTGTGTGTGTGTGTGTGTGTGTGTGTATATATATATATATATATATATATATAAATATATATGTGTGTGTGTGTGTGTGTGTACTTTACTTGACTAGTTGTCCTAGAGAATACTTTTTACTTTTACTTCATTACATTGTACAGGCAACAATCTGTACTTTAACTTCACTACATTTCTGCATGTTGTTGCATTACATAGTGGGATGTGGTATTTGAAAAGGGAATTCTTCTACCTGCTGACTGTTATGCTTTACTTTCCCTTGTGATGTTTAATAACATTCCTGGTGTTTAAACTCCAAAGGATATCCTTGGCAGAATTATGACTTACTTGGGAATGTGTGCCGTCTGTTGACAAAACAGTCACAGTGACCACAGTGTCTCCAGTGTTCAGAAATGCAGGACTCTCATCTACCACCACATGTTCGTGTCCTGCACTCGGTGGTGCACTGTGACTTTGCCTACAACATGATATAAACAATGTGACGGTTTGGGATGACAAGAGAGTATTTACATATTTGTTTCTTTTATACATACAAAAGGTTTCACATACTAATATTTAGTTCAATCCCATTTAGCTATACTAATTTAAGGGCAGATTCATGTGTGAAAATGATTCCTCATGCTCCCAGAACCACTATTTCACAGTTTGTGATCTGGAACATAACTGTGCCATCAGGGATGAAAAAATGCATAGGTGTGATACCATGGTCATTCAGTACATGCAGGTCACCAGCTGACTTTATCGTATTGCCTCATAACATTGCTGAGTCTAGACCTGACTACCTGAAGCAACCACAGATCATAAGCCTTGTACAGTGGGCACAATGCATGATACACCGCTTCATGCACCCTTCACCCTTCAATCTGGAATAGGCTCAATCTGAACTCACCAGACCACATGACCTTTTATAATGGCTTCAAAGTCCAATCTTTTCGCTTCCTAGCAAATTAAAGCCTTTTGTCAGATTAGTCTTACTAACAAGTGGTTTCCTTATGGAGAATCCTGTAAATTCTCAGCACATTGTGTGCTTGTGTGAGTAGTTTTTTTATACTGCAACCGCACCAAGAGTTAAAACGATCTCACATTGTTGGTGGTGTACACGTGTTCACCAGTATATTTCCATGTTTTAATAATGTGTTGGATGGTTGTTAAACCAATTCTAATAATTTTTGCTTTACCACCTTCTGAAATACTGAAAAGGTCTTTATATTTGGCCAAGCATTGTATTTATGGTCATTTACAATCACTTTTAGTTTGTACAGACTGCTTTACTGAGTCACTTTCAAGTCATTAACGTGAACTTTAAACACTTACAGTACAGTGCCACACTTCTTGCACTATGTGAACCTTTATGCAGGTCTATATGAAGAACCCAGATATTGTACACTCAGTCTACCTTATCAGATACCTACCATGTACATTCCCACATTAGCAGTTGTATCTACAGTACCATACTGCATACTGTAGGTCTCTCTGTAGCTAAACAGCCTTCTGGTTGTTACCCACCACTTGAAATGCGCCATCTGTCATATCAAGTGCTCTACCAACCAGATGTTGTTCGGGTGGTGGACTATTCTCATGTCACTCTGTGTTTGTGTGTGTTGTGTTTCTACACTGTAGCCTATGGCGCACAACATTGACATAAGTAAAGAATATCTGAACAACAGTGTTCATGCGGTGCTTCCTTTAACAGGATTCTAAACCATAGTAATGCAATACTCCTTTTTGTGCATTTTAATGTATTAAATGCTATAATATGCCAACAGCAACTCAGGAATGGCTAAGAAAAGTGGGATTTCGACAAGAAAAAAATAATGACTTACAAGAGTATTCATAAACATAAGAAGAAAAGTTGGGATGGAGCTGGTGGCAGGAATCTATATTCAGCTCAGTGAGCTTGGCTTCTGTGGAGGACAGCTTGGTTACGTCGATGTTCCGACCAGGTTTGATTACTGCCTCTGTGTGCAGGGAGTTTGCATGTTCTCCCCATGCTTGGTGGGTTTCCTCCAGGTAAAGTGCATTTTTATCTTAGGGTATAAGAGAAACTGCCCCTATTGCGTCATTTAGTTCTCAGCAGCTCATTGTGGGTGTGTATGTGGTTTAGGGGGAAGAGAGCATAACAGAGGCTACAGCTTGTTGGCTTTCCATTTAAAGTAAATACGCCATATGCAGAGCACAACTCCGACAATCATCTGGGAGCTTCCAGCAGTTGGGAGGGCAAGCCTGACTTTTCTCAGGAACTAAAGTCTCTGTTCTGCTTTCTTTAGCAGGTACAGTAGAAGGTGTCAGGAGACCATGTGAGATCACGGGTGATGTGGATTCCCAGAAATTTCATGACAACAACAATGAAAACCTCCCTCCAGTTAATCTAAAGTCAGGTTGTGTGGTCTTTCTGAATCTTCTTAACTCTATGATGATTTTCTTTGGATTTATTGGTGTTCAGGACCAGATAGTTGTCTACACACCATTCTACCGGGTGTTTGAGCCATTCAGTTATCCCATGTTGGTGAGTTTGTGTCCTAGTTTATAGGGGATTATAGTATTAAACACAGGGCTGAAATCCACAAAAAGCATCCTGGCATGTGTGTTCAATTGCTTCTGGTGTCACAGGGATGGATGAGCTGCAATCCAGACTGCTGGTGCTGTAGGAGGAGTGCATGCACCACCTTGGGTATGGATAATTGTGCTCTTAATGTTTACTTTTCCACGTGTCGCAGCAGACCTTGGTTCAAGGTGTCTGGAAGTGCACTCATGAACTGGTCTGTGCTGCCTGGCCAAAAAAGTCACACTGAAATATTGCATTCCATCATCTTTGACTAAAGCACACACAATGTGCTTTCAGTTTGTGTGAAAATGACTTCTCATGTTCCCAGAACCACTTTTTCACAATCTGAATCCTGGAATTTGCCTGTGACATCAGGGAAGAAAAATTCCACCAAACTCCAGATCATAACACTGCCTCCATAGGCTTGTACAGTGACCACTGTAATGATGCACCTATCACTTTATGTGCTTCATTTCTCAACCATAGCTATGGTTTTGTGACGATTTTTTTTTAATATGCAAGTGTTTGTGATCTTCATTTATGTTGGTTTTTTTCCACAGTTCAGATGTATTGAAGGGTTCCTCTGCAGGTTTCTCCTTATTGCCATCTCAGGGAGCTTTTCTCTGCCACTATCACACTCAGCATTCTCATCAGAGACAATCTGCTCATTTTGATTTATACATATTTAAATCACCCATTTCATACACATTTCCCTAATTTACTCTTGATAAAGCTGCTTTGTAACAATGACCATTGTTAAAAGTGATATATGAATAAAAATTTCAGCTAAATAGACTCACAAAAATAAAACACGCATGTTTGATTTTAATTAATTGCAGACAGATTACCTGTTCAGAGCATTGTTTAATTTAAGCCTTACATGGAGAATATATGAAAACATTTTACATAGTTCTACTTAATTAACTTAATTCTAAACCCTCACTCAGTTTCCTCCACTGATATTCTCTCTTCTTTTTGTTTTTTAATCTTAAGAGATAATGGACTTGTCAAGAAACACGTCAGAGACGGTGTATATAATTGATAAAGTTATTAGTGTATTGGTTACAAATCTAACAATTTAAAAACACCAAATATAGAGGACATTGAGACTATTTCTTCATATTTTTATTCTTGAACAAGTATACAAAAAAGACAAACCACTATTCTGAGTGAACATATTAATTCCAAGGCACAGTCATATATGCCCTTTAATCTCTCCTGAGCGGCAGATTCTCCTCCCGGATGCCTTCCTTGGTAACGATGCAGATCTTGAGCGCATCTCCAGTGTAGACGTCTCTCTCCGCAGCTGATATAAACACGTCTTTAACCAGTTGTACGGCTTTATCCAGTGTCAATGGCAGCTGCTCTACATTTTCCATGTTCTTGTATCCGATCTGTGTAAAACCAGGAGAAAATGGGTATATCAAAGCTAATTTTACCACACTAGTGATTATTCTAGCTTCTGCATTCTCACCTTGACTAAAGAGTATGATAACCAATAACATTAAACTCAAAGTATACTTAGATTATAATGCTGACATGTTTATCATATACTGAAGCAACATATGATGAATTTTCCTGTACTCCATTTTATTTTATTGCATTACACTGTGGAGACAACACTGGAAGACTTGCTGTCAGAAAAGGCCTGTTAATGATCTGATTAGTTAAAACAGGGGTGCTGGTAGCTGAGAAAACACTAAAAGGGGGCAGACGATACTTCAGGCTCAGGGTTAAAGACTACTGATGTAGAGGAATAGTTTTAACAAGCAAAAACTTTTCTTTTCTGTCTTTAATCAAATAAAAAATCATTATCATCTTCCTCCAGGTGCCTGTAAAGTATTTATAAGTATAAAAGTATGCAAAAACATTTAACCAAAACTCTGTTGTTTTCAAAGGGTAAGGTTTAATCTAAATTAATATAAATTATAATACAGCCACACTACACTATTCTAAATCAAAATGAAACAGTTAGTTTAATGCATTAAATTTGTTATAAAGGGTGTTTCATAAAGTACACAGTTTTTTAATTGCGCGGGATTTTTTTGTTTGAAGATTGTCAGCACTGTTCCTATCATTTTCGTTATCTATTATCACTCCGATTAGAAGACCATTTGTCGTTTCTCCATTTTGTAGCCATGGAGCGGTTCAGTATCGAGCAACGCATTCTTATTGTGAAAACTCATTACAAAAACGGGGAGTGCTACGCAGAGACTGTCCGTAAACTTCGCGCGATCTTTGGACGTGACAATGCCCCGACCGCAACAACTTCTTTTTATGGGGATATGTGAAGTCACAAGTTTACGTGAACAAACCTCAAACGATTACCGAACTGAAGATGGAAATTCAACGGGTAATCGGCGAAATCGACAGGGACGTCTGCGAAAGAGTTATCGTTAATTTCAACGATCGGATGACTGCCTGCAGAGAAAGTGGAGGTGGACATATGCTCGATATCATTTTTCATTATTAAATCGAAGTATATGTTGAATGAAATTAAATAAAAATTTTGAATTTTGCTTCGATTTTGGCTGATTTATTGCATTTTTAAAAACTGCGTACTTTATGAAACACCCTATAATTAAGGAATTGGATATTATTACATTAATCCACATGTACTGAGACAATTATGTTTAAGTGCAAAATGACCAAATGATTGTCTTTAGGATTATCTGATTAAATAAGTACAATATGAAAACACTTTGCTACATTTTTCAGTAGATGTTCTTGCATTCACACGTGTGCACGTGATTAGCCTAATGCCTCACACCAGCATGACCGAATGGCCAACTGCCTAGCTCTCATACTGTGACGTAATCCTACCTGATTGTCGAGCAGGGGCTGCAGCATCGCACTTGCTGAGCCACCGGCTTTGTACGCGTCCCTCTGGTAGGATCCGACTGGATCAAAACTGTACACAGCACCACGACCTTAAAGTGAGAAGCCAAAAAAATTTATGCATGAGCAGCTGCACAAATAAGAGGATGACTTGTCGTCTTTGCTCTTTTCCCAATAAGCAATTAACAATATATTTTTTTTTAAACTAGCTTATTGAAATGAAATGATGAATTGGGGGGGGTGGAGATTACCTTCTTCATCAAGTCCACCGATTATGTTATAAACGTAGTATGGGAAAAAACGTCTGCCATACAGAATGGTCGAGAGCATTGCTGCAATCGCTCCACTTGTCATGGTCTTGTTATTCGCGTGCTTGTACATCTGTCAGAAAGAAAATACTTGCATCAGGGGAAAGCATGAAAATATAAATATTTAATAAACAGTCACATTTTTTATATTAAATGAGCATGTGCTTTTCCAAAACATATTGAAATAAAAATATCTAAAAATATATATCAGGAAAATGTTTTTCTTCTACATAAAAAAAAGTAAAGACTTCCTTGCAGTTCAACACCAAAAATATAAATCTAGCAGTTTTACACAGTCACGTATCAACTAAACCTGACAAAACTGGTTTATACACTTGACTTTACAACAGCCTAATTATTATCTCTTAAAGTACGAGGCCGTCTTCAACTCACCAGCTATCAGATAAGTAACAAGTCACTCCTACCTTGAGCCTTGCATTGATGATTTTGGTCAATGTCAAACAGTCTCCGTGGAATCCGCTGCAGCCGATCACCGTCTGGTCTGTCCTGCGGGTGTGGATGCACAAAAGAGCTCAGAATCAGCCACCGAATAGCTCTGTGTAGCCCAAGTAAAATGTAGTTTCTTTACATTTATATTATTAGAAACCAACAGTATTCTTACAGTTTATAGCACTTCGGAGAGTCTCGGCTATGAATCGAGTAGCCCTCGCTGAGACGTGTATCGGACGCCACTAAAGCAAAATCTTCTCCAGCCACCGCCAGCACAGTCCTTGGGAAGAAAACACACAAGACAGACCATGTTACTGTTTAGGCAAATTTAAAACTGCATATTAAATGACTTGATTCTGTAATGAAAAAGAAATTAAATGTTGAAACAGAACATCAGATCGATAGTGCTTTGGGGTGTCTGGCTGATTTAGGCTTCATTGTCAAGTCTAGATCTCCCTACAGCGTTACCCACAGGCATAGCCTGACATGCACCTCCCCAGATACACGTTGCATGCAGTGTGATCGGTCCACATGGTAGCATGTCATTTCTGGCTGCTGCTTCTTATTATTATTAAATGCTTCCATCTATAAACCGAGTTGAACGTTGTACTGAACATCATCTCAGACATCTCTAGTTTTTGCATTTCCATAATTTCAGTAACTGCTGTTCAATATCTGTCCAACTACTCCAAGATCCACTTAGTTTTATTCACTGTTGTTTGTAATACACAAAAAAAAAAAAAAAAAAAAAAAGTGGCAAAGAACAGTGGCAAAGAGACTCGGCAGCATGGTATAGAAATGTAATCTCAGATCGACACGGACACACCAGCACACATGCATCAGTGGCCACAACACCAGGCTTATCGAAGTAGCATAATCCCCTTAATAGGGTCCCCACAAGACCCTCTTAAAAAAAGCATTTAATTGGATGCATGCAAGACTTGTACAGAATGAGCCATTTATTTCTATCTAAATAAACTATAAAATTGACACAAGATGATCTCCAAAACAATTTTTATGAATTATTACTAGATACACTATATGGATAAAAGTAACACGGTTTGCCAGTGTTCCGCAAGACAAGCAAAGATTTTTTTATAAATATTGACTTGGAAATTGAACAAGTTTTGGTTTACGAGTACCGAGTATCATGTATCACGCATGTGCTGCTTCTTGTTTTGACTCAGAGAGTCACATGATCACAACTAAGCCAACGGTTTTTCTCTCTCTTGTGCTGCTGAATTGTGGGTAATCGTATCCCCTGCTGGGTCTTACACACACACACACACACAGACTCCTCTTACTTTCACCTTCACAGACACTTTCTCGCTGCTCTACACAGAAACACTGCTCTGTCGCGATTCTTTTCAAACGTAAAGTGCAGGTTAATTTGTTTTATTTTTACTTTACATTTTGTGTTAATTATTTTTATGTATTGATTTTTTCGGGCCGTGGAACGAATAATTTCAGTTTCCGTTATTTCTTATGAGAAAATTCAATTTGGTTTACGAGTGTTTTGAAATATGAGCCCACTTCCGGAACAAATTATGCTCGTAATACAAAGGCCCACTATATTTGGCCAAACCTGCAATGACCTTGTATAAATACATATATTTATGAGTCTGGTCCCCCTTTTGCAACAATAACGGTTTCCACTCTTCTTGGAATGCTGTCCACAAGATTTTGGAGTGTTTCTGGGGGAATTTGTGCCAATTCATTTTGTAAAACATTTACTAGGTCAGGCGCTGATGTTGGACGAGAAGACCCTTCTCATGATCTCCATTCCAATTCATCTCAAAGGTGCTTGATGGAGTTGAAATCAGGGCTCTGTGTGCGCCAGGCCAGGTCTTCTACACCGAATTCATCAAACCATGTCGTTATAGTCCTTTCTTTTTACACTGAGGCACTGTCATGTTGGAATAGAAAAGGGTCTTCCCCAAACTGTCCATACGAAGTTCAAAGCATAGCATTGTCCAAGATGTCCTGGTATAACACTGAAGCACTAAGATTGCCCTTCACTGTGGATAAAGAGCCTGACTGAAACACCTGAAGGTTTGGCCAAATACACTTGCCCACATAGTGCGTGTCAAGGAGAGAAAAGAACAAGAGCAAAAATCTATATTCAGTAATAAACCAATCTGAGGTAAGTAAGGTCCTGTCAATCAAACACAAACTAGCTCAGTGTTAAAGCGAAACTGAATGATGATTCTGCAGCTAAAGTAGCTAACAAAGTTAATCACACCACGGAACTCAGTGAAGAAATAATTACTGTGTATATAAAACGAATAATCACTAATTCAATTTAAATTAAACCTCAAAATTAGAAATGACCGATTTAGCACTCACAACAGCTAGCTAGCTAGCGCCTAATAAGATTATGACAACGATGACTTTACCTCGTTTACATGACTTTTATACTCGGAAAACCCATCATTTCGTATTCAAGATATAATTTTTGAGTGATTTATTCTTCAGACCTGTTATAAAACCCCGATATTTTAAACCATGGACTGAGGCTGATGTCTGCTTAGCGACACCGCGTACAGGGAAGGATGACAAAGCCGGCTCGGCTTCGTTTTAGCATTTATTAGCATTATTTTTTTATTTCTTACCCTCCATTAAAGGCGTAAGGAGAGAATTTATGCTCTACAGGCCCGGTGTAGTGATACTCCTTCATCTTTCCGTTTTCTCCAAAAGCCTGTGTGGACAGCATGACTGCACCTGAACTGAAAGCGCAACTTTTCCCCACAAATCTCGCTGTCTCACTGCAACATGGCGGACGGAAGTTGACTTGTTAGCTCCTTCCGGTTTGTAGCGTCACTGGTACGAAATAAATAACAGATTTAATTTAATTTCTAATGTAAAGACAAATTATTCGGATTATTATTATTATTATAGAGAGACAACTAAGCGTTTGCCTTCTCTTAGGATAAAGTCATTAATTTTTTTAGCCATGGATTTTATCTCAACAAACTATAGTTTTGTCAAATCTTCCCAAACTAGGGCATCTATGGCTACGTTTACACTGCCAGATAAATGCGACCCAATTCCGATTTTTTGCTCATATGTGACACATATCGGATATGTTCTGTGTCCGTGTAAACAGGAAAAAAACGCATGCATTCCGATATATCGAGATCGGTTTCAGGCCTCCTTCATATGTGGAAATAAATCGGATATAAATCAGATATGTGCTGATGTGATTGCCGTGTAAACAGACAGATCGGATTTCCTGAGGCATTGTGTTCTGTACGTCATTAAAACTGCGACTTCTTCGCGGTTTAATGACGTAATATTATTCTCCGGTGGAAGCGCGTGTTGAATTACAACATCGCACGTGACATGTAAGAGGAAAAGAACAACGCCCCCCCCCCCCCCCCCTCCAACACACACACGCCTTGTGTTAATGCTTATTTGGGCTAAATAACATTAGATGAGTATTTGATGAATGAAGCATTTGTGCAGGCTGCAATTATGCCGTTTTTTCCCTCCTCCTCCGTTTTAAAACCATGGTGCGCAAACTTTGCATATATAGCAGAAATAGCGTTAAGCATATTTCACCTTCATCTTTCTTGGCTAGTGTGTAGCACAAGAACCTCCCTTTAAGTATGCGCGATGTTTCAGATGGTATGGCAAGTGTAAACACGTGAATCGGATATGAGTCATAGTTAAAAGAACGTGTAAACAGACGGTCAAAAAAATCTGATATAGGCAGCAAATCGGAATTAAGCATCGAGACCTGGCAGTGTAAACGTAGCCTAAGTTAGGACTTTATGCATTACACATGTATTATTTTTTTTTCAACAACTGTTTACAGATTTGTATTTCACTTATAATTCACTATGGCACAATTCCAGTCAGTTAGAAGTTTACACGGGTCCTTCTACAGAAAAGGTGTCATTTGGGTCATAAAAATTAATAAATACAGTATATAGACGAATATCACTCACTCATCTTCTCTACCGCTTTATCCTGTATTCAGGGTCGCGGGGACCTGGAGCCTATCCCAGGAGGCTTAGGGCACAAGGCAGGGTACACCCTGGACAGGGTGCCAATCCATCACAGGCCACACACACACACACACACACTCATTTACACACTATGGGCAATTTGGGAACGCCGATTAGCCTAATCTGCAATACTTTGGACTGTGGGAGGAAACCGGCGTACTCAGAGGAAACCTACCAAGCACGGGGAGATATAGACGAATATGCAGAAATGTATTTCTTCTTTCACGCAATGACTTCTTTAATAGCAATAATTTAATTTTAAACTGTATGAATCCATAAAAAGTAGAACTTAAAGCATTTTTATATGTACATTTAATAACTGGTGTTACTTCTCTTCCTGGTAACACCAATGATGGTAACACAATTGATACCAATTAAGAGAGAAATCATAACTATTTATAAAATGGTTTACATGTATAAGACCGCATGGTTTTAATTATGTAAAAATCAATAAATTATTAGATGTAATAATTTTTTATTATTTTTAATACATTTTTGACAGTTATGAATATAAAATGAGTAACACCAATGACAGACTTAAAAGCTTTGTTTAAAATTGCAAAATAAATTATGGCATTTCTTTGCTTATGGCAAAAAAATTTGTCCACTGCTCCTCAGCGACGTCTGCCACAGAAACCATTTCATATTGTCAAATATTGTCACAAAACTATTTTTGTGTAACAGTAACACCAATGACATAGTTTGGGGTGACTGATAGTTATTTAATATTATCCATTATAATCAACTGGAGTTTCATGATTTTGGTGTTTAACTTATTGATGTTGATATTATTGTGAATCAGATTTATTTCATGAAC
This sequence comes from Channallabes apus, assembly GCA_030522415.1. NCBI lineage: Eukaryota > Metazoa > Chordata > Actinopteri > Siluriformes > Clariidae > Channallabes > Channallabes apus. Next base: position 22,776,816 of record CM060125.1, on the reverse strand, counting down.
AAAGCATATCTTTAGATGAATAGTATAAAATATATATTCCCACTTCCATGTATGATCATGGCCTTTAACTAATGCTACAATTAAATACTTACTGTAGTATTAAAATAAGAAAATGTATTTCATGATTTAAAGTACATACTATATTTTTTAACATATACAAGTAATGCGTATTTTATGTTAATTTAAATGATTTTGGCGTCAGCAAAACCAAGTTACAATTTTATACCATTTTTGTAGAATGGCCCAAATATTCTCAGCTGACTATACCTTTAAAAATCTTGGGGAAAATTCTGAAAATTATGTCATGACTTAATCCTAAATCACAGACATTTGTTAGGCTGAATGACACCTTTTCAGTCAATTGGAGGTGCACCTGTGTAGGTATTTGAAGGCCTGCCTTCAAACTCAGTGTCTCTTCGTTTCTCTTCAGGAAAATCTAAAGAAATCAGCCAAATCCTCAGATAAAAATTATGTGGACCTCCATAAGTCTGGTTCATTCTTGGGAGCAATTTCCAAATGCCCGAAGGTACCGCATTCATCTGTACAATTAATAATATTCATGGATAAACACCATGGGACCACAAAGTCATCATACCGCTCAGAAAGGAATCATATACTTGCGTACAAAAGGTACAAATCAATCCCAGGACAAAAGCAAATGACCTTGTCAAGAGACTAGAGGAAACAGGTAGAAAAATATCCACAGTAAAATGAGACAAATATCAATATAACTTTAAAGCCTGCTTAGCAAGGAAGAAGCTGCTGCTCTAAAACCCCCATAAAAATGCCAGACTACGGTTTGTGGCTGCACATCTTGCAAAAAAAAAATCTCATCTGATCTAATGAAACAACAATTGAACTGTTTAGCCTCTATGACTATCATTATGTCTGGAGGAAAAGTGTGGAGGCTTGCAAGCTGAAGAACACCATCCCAAATGTGAACTATAGGGGTGGCAGCGTATTGTGTGGGTCCTTTGTTCCAGGAGGTACTGGTGCACTTCACAAAATAGATAGCATCATGAGGAAGGACGATTATGTTGATCAAATTAAGCAACATCTCAACACATCAGCCAGGAAGATAAAGCTTGGTCGGAAATTCTATTAAATTCTATTTTAATTCAATTCAATTCAGCTTTACACAATCAAAAGAAAATTATCGAAATTTGTAGGAAATTATGGACAATGACCTAAAGCATACTTCCAAAGCTGTAGAAGAATGGCTTAAGGACAATAATGTTAAGGCATTGGACTGGCCCTGACCTCAATTTAATAGAAAATTAGTAAAGAATTGATAAAGCTTTTATGAGCAAGAAGACCTACAAACCTGAATCAGTCACTTCAGTTCTATCAGAAGGAATATTCAGCTAAAATTCAAGTAACCTATTATAATTTTTCATGTCTTTCTTTTGGGTGTATGTGAGTAATTATGATTTTACCCATTAATTAAGGGATGAACTTTCACCAAGGTTATTATTTTTTAATTTACACAACAATCATAATTGTCGCATGATTCAATATACTACTGAATCATTCAATATACTTGTATGATTCAATAACTAGTCATCATCATCGATGTCTTCACGCTGATGTTTCCCAATGATCATGCTATAATTTTCACAGACAAACAGATCAGATTAAATCAATACAGTACATTTATTAACAGTCTGTGTCTTTAGTCACCTCCAGGCCAGGACATGCTGGAACTCCTTCTAACAGGTGCTTCACATCAAGGTGCGTCACAACCACCAGACTCTGGGAGCTTCTTTCTGCATGCTGCCAGACGTATGAACAATAAATTGTCTCACAAAGATGACATGACACCTTGTTGTTATCACTGACAGCATTGTCTTGAGTTTCAAGATGCAATAAATTTAGTGAACTATTGACATTTTAGCTGTTAAATAGTATTGTTTTGTTTTTTACTTACAGTGCATTGGCTTTACCTCGCAACAACATATGTCTATCTAACATGGATGAAGCAATTACTGAAGATGACTATTCAAGCAAGTGTAAAAAAGTTTATGTATTTTAATCCAAAGGTTTACAAAATAAGTAAGGCTGGAAATAATACCAAATTTTGTGGAAAGTCAATTAATAAATAAAGTGACCTAGCCAGAAATGTAGCTGAATAATAAGTAAAAATTTACATAGTTCTTGTGTGGATTTTTTTTTAATATATATTTTTTAACTAATCTCTCACTAGCTCTAACTTAAATCTATATCTATATCCATAATATCCAAGGGGACAAAAACCTTTCATGTTGTATGTAAGACAGTGTATAAAGATAATTGTTTTACTTTGAGTTAATAAATATATATACCTGGAAATTAGAAACCACTGCAGCAATTAGTAATTAGTTTCGTATGTTTTTTTTAACAGGTGCATGCAGTGATGAGATTTAGTTACATTTATTTTCAGTTAACTGCTAACAATATTTATCCTAAATTCAAAATATAACTCTTGTGATTTACTGTAGAGTACACGCCATATTGCACATAATTGCCTTTTGCACAACATTCATGTATATATACTGTATATGTGTGTACATCTTCTTTGTCTTTCGGCTGTTCCCTTTCAGGGGTCGCCACACCGAATCATCTGCCTCCATCTAACCCTATCCTCTGCATCCTCTTCTCTCACACCAAATAACTTCATGTCCTCTCTCATTGCATCCATAAATCTCCTCTTTGGTCTTCCTCTAGACCTCCTGCATGGCAGTTCCAACCTTAGCATCCTTCTACCGATATATTCACGATCTCTCCTCTGAACATGTCCAAACCACCTCAATCTGGCCTCTCTGACTTTATCTCCAAAACATCTAACATGGGTTGTCCCTCTGATGAACTCATTCTTGATCCTATCCATCCTTGTCACTCCCAAAGAGAACCTCAACATCTTCAGCTCTGCTACCTCCAACTCTGTCTCCTGTCTTTTCTTCAGTGCCACTGTCTCTAAGCCGTAAAGCATCGCTGGTCTCACCACAGTCCTGTACACCTTTCCTTTCATTCTCGCTGATACTCTTTTATCGCACAACACACCTGACACTTTTCTCCACCCATTCCAACCTGCCTGTACTCGCCTCTTCACCTCCTTTCCACACTCTCCGTTGCTCTGGACCGTTGACCCTAAGTACTTAAAATCCTGCGCCTTCTTTACCTCTGCTCCCTGTAGTCTCACCGTTCCTCTTGCGTCCCTCTCATTCAAACACATGTATTCCGTCTTGCTGAGGCTAACCTTCATTCCTCTGCTTTCCAGAGTGTACCTCCATCTCTCCAAATTTTCCTCCACCTGTTCCCTGCTCTCGCTACAAAGCACAATGTCATCTGTCAATGTACATGTTTATATATATGTACACTACCATTCAAAAGTTTTAGAACACTTGCAAATTTCTTTGTTTTTGTTTAGTGATTTATTTTCTACATTCTACATTTCTAAACCTACCTCTGCCGCAGGCGAGAAGTTCATTTAGAGTTATCAGCCTGAAAAATTACCAATTAACAGCACCTTAGATTAGAGGCGTTATGGAGTCTTTACAGAGCATAAGTAGCAATATCAACTGTTCAAAGGAGATTAATGCATTTTTTGGACACCTTCAGCATTCCTTTACAGCATTCCTTTAAGTAACGTGATGTGACAATAAAAGTGATTTGATTTGGGTGTATATTTAAAGGAAATGACAACATCACAACACATCAAAATAACACAAGATCATGCAGTATTTGCAGAGCTTTAATAACAAAATAATTTGCAAATAATTTGTAAACAAATCATCTTAATTCTTTGACTAAATAACATTAAGAAATTTGTTTTTGGTGGAATAACCTTGATTTGCAGTTACAGCTTTCATGCGTTTTTTCATGCTCTCCACCAGTTTTTCACATTGCTGTTGGGTACCCTTATACCACTCTTTTTTGCAAAAAAAGCAAACAGCTCATTGATGGTTTGTGACCGTCCATCTTCCTCTTGATAACATTCCAGAGGTTTTTGGGAGTAAATTGCAGTGGTCTCTTATTTTTTTTCCAGAGCTGTATATACTGTATTCATTCATTCAGTCAGTCCTCTTCTTTACCACTTATGTCTTAAAGGGTCACAGGGGGCCTGGAATGGGAAGTATCCCAGGACACTTTGGGCATGAGGTGGGGTACACACTGGACACTTTGGGTGCCAATCCATCATAGGGCTCACACACACACTACAAGTAATTTGAGAAAGTCAATAAACCTAATTGTGTGAATGTATGTAGCGTGTGTGTATGTGTGTGACCTGTGATGGATTGGCACCCCGTCCGAGGTGCACCTTTCCTTGTGCCTTGTACCTGATACGGATGATGAGTTTGTGAGTGAGTGAATAAACCTAATCTGCATGTCTTGGACTGTGGATGGAAACCGTTAGGTTAGGTTTAGTTATCAATACATTATTTAAAGGGATAATTCGGTTATTAAAGCTTTGTTACCGTTCATTTCAAGCAACAACTCACCTATGTTTAGAATGGAGGTTAATGACAGGGTTGTTCTCAGCAAAACCTCAAACAAAGGCTTCTTTCAGAAAAGCATGTTCGACCAGGTCACGACTTTGTTTATATTTTACCCTTTCCTTAAATTTTACTATAATCCTGTAAAACCGAGAAAATGGGATTTTAAAAAATCCTGGTTAGTTGTCTCTAGGTCTATTTACTTGTTGCATGTCTGTGTGGTCACACCAGGTAGAAAATGATGTTATTAAAACTTTAAGCAGCATACTGATCGCTGAGTGTACTTGCTGCTAGCAGAAAGTAAAAGTTGTGTGTTGTGCCTGTGCGAGGCTCCTCCTGCTCTGGAGCGGGTGTAGATTTGCCTTTCAGGTTACACTGGGTGGGGACGTTTATACGTAGTTAACTGAGGGACACGACGGGGGAGCAAACAAGACGGCTTTAGACTCCGAGCAGTTCGCACTCCGCCGCTTTCAGACATGTTTCGTTGTGGCATCGCGTATCCCCGGTGCAGGTGGATTCTGCCTCTTCTGCTGTTGTTCGCCGTTGTTTTTGATATAATCGCCATCGCGGCTCAGTCCGGATGGGTGGAGGACGAAAACAGCAAGTCGCACTATGCGAGTATGTGGGAGCAATGCCGAGGCCGCAACAACAACTGGATATGCAAATCTCTCATGGAGTTCCGTAAGTTTGATCAAAAGTTATCATTATCGTTCTATCTTATTTTTTTTTCCAATGTTGCCTACATTTTTATGTGGATATTTGGAACACAGCCTTTAACGACTTAAGACCAACTCGCTCGAAGTATTGAAGTATAAAACACACCGCTACACAACCACGCAGGTGTGCGCTCTGTTGCTTTTGTCCTAAAACACTGTAGTATAGAATTGTTTGTAGTTACTTTATAGTTAAATATGTTATATAACACGATAGTACAGAGAGTACGCGGTTTGAGACGCGACCACAACCTCGCTGACTTTCCCGTTCTCCCTCCCTAAGGAAGTAGCCGCCTTCATGACGCACATGCGCACTTTCGAATTGAGTTGAGTTTTTTTTTTTTAAGACAACCCATGAACCCATTGTTCACTTTGTTACAAAGTTTACTAACTATAATTTGGTTGAAAATTTAAATCGAGAAAATGTGTGAAGGATGGCTCGTTAAGCCGGTAGCCAGTCGTGTGTTCGTACATAAACAGGTGTGTGTGTGACTGTTTGCCCTCAGGTACCGGACGCCATTTTGTTTATCTGCCTTGTAGTCAGGCTGTCTGTCTGTATTTATTTATTCATTTTTTGAGTGGGTTGATACACTGTGCTCTTGTATTGTTCTCATATTCATAAAACTTTTTTTTAAAGGCCTTTAAAAATATTTTTACAATTCCTGTTTCTGTTCCTGTACAATAACCAATTTCAGAGATATGTTCAGATTCAAATGTAATTTATTTGTTTATATAAGGCACCATTTTATCCCAAGCAATTTACACCTGAAACAAATTCAGTCCAGACGAACAAATTTTTTTTTTGTAAATGCATGACCAAAAATAATTGCTTAGTTATGGAAAGAACAGAGCTACAGTACAAAAACTAGACATAAGTAAACACATTCTAGTACGTTGGATCAGATAGTTCCCTGTCTTACTCTGAATCACACATTGTTTTGAAGTTTCATGAGTCACTGCATTTTTGCCATCTGTTTACACTTCGTTTCTGTCTCATAGGGTGTGGACATGTGAATCAATCACACCCCAGTGAATGAGAGCGCCAAAAAACAATATATATACCTACTGTTTATTCCCACGATAAATTAATGTCTCCTAAAGTTGTTTACTGCTAACATTGTAAAAGTCACATTCATCTTGTTTTATTCCTAATGTAATGATAATAAGAGTCACTCATATAGGTAGTTTATAGTAGTCTTTTAATAAGGAATGTGTTTGTGTGCGTTTACTGAATAACATGCTAACAGAAAACACTATATATTTTGCCTTTCTCAGCATGGGCTCAGGCTGTCGCTGCGCTGATGATCATTGGCCTCATCATCCTCATCATAGCCTTCATCATCTCCTGTGCTGCGCTCTGCTGTACTCTTACTATTCCAATCTTGCCAGTAATTGGAGGTATCCTATTAGTTTCTGGTAAGAATAGCTTTGATGATCAGATGTCTTTGATTTAATGTGTTTTTAGAATGTATAAATCTAAGTACTGTATAACAGTTTGACGAGGGAGCTAATTTGTGAATAGTAGCCAAACCGCTTATTTTGTTCCAGTTGAAATGGAAGTATGTTGTACAGAGGAAAAACGATAGCGTCAGTCAGACAGCACATGCCCGAACAACGGCAAGCCCTTGGGCTCTTTCCAAGTTATTTGTGGAAGTTGCGCACCTCTGGCCACCACCCTCAGTTTTGTTATGCTTGTTCGCTGTGGGGCTAGGAGTGGTTACTAGGTTACTTAGTGTCCACAAACACACACCAAAACCTGTCGTGACTTTTTGTACAGTCAGCCCCTTTTGCTGTCACACAGTGCACACTTCCTTCTACAGCATTAACCTAGGTGGTAGAGCAAGAAGAGCCTGTCCTCGATGAGTAATAATCAGGGGTGGAGTAATCTTATCTCTCACACTCCTGTGTGAAAGAATTACAGCTTCACACCCTAAAGGGCGAGGCAGTTGCACTAATGTGCAAGATTTTCAGTCTCGTCTCAACCCTTCCCTGCAGTGGTGGAATCATTCCTGGGACATTTAAAAAAAAAAAAAAAAGAAAAAGAAATTTAGGAGTGATGAAGTAAAAATAAATGAAGAACTGCTAGAAGTTATGTTGTGTTTTTTTTTTTTTGTTTGTTTTTTTTTATTCTGCTCATATTAGGCCATTAGATCTGATTACATACATAATTGATTTTTTTTGTATTTGATCACATAAATATGTGACTTGTGTCTTTTCAGCGGTAATCCATATCATCGCTCTGATCATTTACCCAGTGAAATTCAACGAACTAATATTCGAAGGTAACTACGACTACACCTGGGCGTACGGGTTTGGCTGGGGGGCCACCATCATTATGATAGGTTGCTCAATCCTGTTCTGCTGCCTTCCTAAATATGAAGATGAGCTCAGCGGCATAACGAAGACCAAATACATCTACGAGTCTTCTTCTTAAAAGCCTTCTCTATCTTCCTACATACCACGCTCCATTGCTTTGACTTAATATTTTTAAAGCTCCAAAAACAGGACCTCTCACAATCTCAAGATAAGATGCAAGTTTACTTAAAGAGAATTCTGGGAAACATGAACAGTATTTCTGCCTTAACAAGGATTATTTATGCTCCACTGTGCTTTCTTCGGCAATCCTGGCTCTAGCTATTTTAATGTCTTTTGAGGCGACATTTCAGGTTTTTAACAGATCATCATCTAACAATTTATTTTTCTCTCCTATGCACATACAAACCAGGGGGTCTTGATTAAAGCACTTGGGGACAAAAATTTAAGTACTCAGCCGAGCATTGGATAAAGACCACTTAATTAACTCAGTTGGCTGTGTCATTATCTTGTCTTTGGAATAAGTATATTTTCAGAGGGCCATTGCTTATAATTGAATACTAACTCTTGTAGACTTGCACAGAATTTTTAGTAGCTAGGATTTGTAAAATTTGTATTGAAAGTATTCAAAATTCAAGTGTGTTTTTGAAGCATTACTCATACTGACCATTTAGAGAATTCTTTCTTTATATACTACTGTACACTATAATACTGTCCTAAGATGCTGTATAGGTTGTGTGTGTTTGGTGTGAAAGTACTGATGAATGTTGCTGTTGCTCAAGCAAAGTGTGTTTTTCTAACATTGAGAGAAATTCTCAATACACATTCTATACATGGATGTTAGGAAAAAGTCTTGTATAGTCTGACACTGCGAAATGTTCATAAGGGTTTCTAGTTTTTCGATAGGGTTTTCACACTAATTGTGCTGATTTTCACATTAGTTAGAAATGTTTGACATATTTTTTTCTAGTTTTCAATGCAAGCGAATGAAAAATAAAGGGAGACCAAAATGTTTAAATACAAAGTGTTGGTATTGGTGTCATTCTTTTAAAAAGTTACAGATGATTCAAATATTAATTTTACATGTTTCACCTGACAGGATTTCACTAATAACCTAAACATGAACGTTTTGAGTGGCAGCATGTGGCGAACATTGCTGTCTCGCAGCTACACGGTTTCTAGTTCCATTCTGACCTCACTCATCTGCGGAGTTTGGTATTTTCCCATATGTCTGTGTGGGTATCTATAGGGTTCTCAGGTTTCCTCACCTCCCAAAAACCCACCAGTAGGAGGATTGGCTTTGCAACATTATTGTCAATGTGAATGAGCATGTGAAAAAGTGTCTAATGTGTCCTAGGACAAACTCGAATCACATTAATAAAGGCTGGGTTCTGGATCCGCTATGGCCCTGACCAGAATAAATTAGTCTCTCAAGATGGAGGAGTGAATAGTAATTCCATACTGTATGTTGAGAGATTTCCGTATAAGAGTAAAATGATTATCTTATGTATCGTAAGTATACACACTTCAGTCCCCCATAGTATAGTATACTAGGTGTGTATTTAAATTAACAGTTCATGGCAATGAATTGTAATAAGTTATATACATATAATAACTTGAATTGTATATACATTTAATAACTTAAATAAATTGAATTACTTTTAGTAGTAGAAGTGCTTATGTACATATACTTTTTCCTGAAACTTTAAAGCACTTCAGAGTTTGTTTTAAAACAGTAGAGCATAGCTTAGTAAACTCTGTAAACTAATGCATACAAAAGAAAAATTCATTCTGTCTTCATTACACACACACATACACTCACACACACTTAAGTTCAAGGCTACCATGGTTGTGATTTAAACTGTCGAGTTAGGAAACAAGGTTGAAAAAAAGCAAAAGCACTGGTGGCATATTTTGGACAAATATGAAAGCCAGACGTGACCATAAAGATGTTGTTTTAAAGTACATTTTCACAATCAATTTGTATTTCCACATACAGTACTGGGCAAAATTCTCAGGTGCATGTAAATAAATGCTATGGAGCAAGGATGTCTTAAAAAGGTTTCTACATTAAAAAATACTATAAAAAGCAATAAATTAATGAAACACGGTCAGTAATTGGTGTGACGACCCTTTGCTTAAAATATAGTCTCTGGTACAATTTGTGTAATTTTATAACATTAGCTGCTTAGTTTTTCTGAACATCCTGCAGATTCAGTCTCAGACCTGCTTCTTTTTCATACAGCAAAACCCAACAACTTTTTTTTTGTGATTTATTATATTATGCTGCTTTCTTTTCTGGCCTTCAGATATTTTCCTGTAAGAGTTTTTTTGTTGTTGCTGAAATAATATGTAGGAAAATCTTGCACTGAGTTAATAAGAAAGTAATAAACATGTATAACAAAGTTTTGGAAGTTCAACAGAACTAGAAGAGATGATGTGTTTAGGTTAATATGGAGTCCGGTTCATTAGTGGAGGCTCAGGTAGAATGTAGGAAATTCCAGGAGAGGAAGAGCAGAAGAGACAGAGAGAACAGTTTGGTATGATCACAGTCACATAATGTATAAGGTGGATGCATATTAGTGCAGAGTGTATACTCAGTCCATCCCTCTATTTTTGGTTCTTCTTTGCAAAAGTTTGTTGTAATTCAACAGAAAATGATAGAAACTTAGACTGTACTCTAAATCTACAACACAACAAAAAGCAGAAACTATTTTATATTGTTCCACTTTATCTATCTATTTCTTTCATCCAAACTGTCAAACAAATATTTTTAGCATGTAGTTTCACTTTATCATGATCTTGTTGTGCAGGTTGTTACAGGAGGACACCTATTAAAAAGTGATTTTACAACCCTAAATGGTATAGATAATGGATACATGGACTGCTAATGGTTCAAAGGGTTTTTAGAATGAAATCCTTGATTTCTGTTTAATAGAGTGAGTGAAATAACTTCTGACGGTAAATGATCGCATCAGACATTAATTGATGGTTGTACAGTAATACTCTATAAGTGGTATTTAAGTCAAAACAGGACTTGTGGTGAAATTTCAGAATTTACAGAAGACGTCAAGCACAGTGGCGGCACGGTGATGTAGTGGTTAGCACCATCAGGGTCCGGGTTCGATTCCCGTCCAGGCTCAATTCCTGTGCTTGGTGGGTTTCCTCTGGGTACTCCGCTTTCCTCCCATAGTCCAAAGATATGCAGGTTAGGCTAATTGGCGTTCCCAAATTGCCCGGAGTGTGTGAATGGGTGTGTGAGTGTGTGTATGTGTGTGTGCCCTGCGATGGATTGGCACCCTATCCAGGGTGGCCCCCACGACCCTGAATACAGGATAAAGTGGTATAGAAGATGAGTGAGTCAAGCACAGTTTGATGACAAGATTCTTAGCTGCAGTAAAACATCTGAATGTATTAGAAGCAGCACCAAAACTGTGACACACCCACTCTACACAAAATGTACTGTGTCTGTCAGAAGGAACTATAACTCATTACTGTCTCATTATTTTTAATTACATTAAAGAGATCATATATCTGTCTATAAAAAACAACAAACCGTGTAAGTGCATGTCACCCAGATTTATTAACATACAGTGGGGGAAATACTCTAAGTATTTGATCCCCTGCAGATTTAGAAATTAAGGGTTTATAATTTTTATCATAGGTTTATGGTAAAGGATTGAGACAAGAGTATCAAGCAAAAATCCAACAAAAGCACACGATACAAATGTTATACACCGATTTCATTTCAGTGAGGAAAATAAGTATTTGATCCCCAAGAAACCAACACTAATTCTGGCTCCCACAGACTGGTTATGTGCTCATATGGTACACATATTAATTTAAGAAGGAGCTCCTAACAACAACGTGTTAAAAAGCCACCTGAACACAGAATTTTTATCTTCCATTCAAATCTCATCAATATCGGCAAGACCATACAGGTGTCAAAGGAAGTCAGGGACAAGACTGTAGACCTGCACAATGCTGGAATGGGCTACAAGACCATCAGCTAGTAGCTTGGTGAAAAGGAGACAGCTATTGGAGTGATTATTTGCAAATGGAAGAAATACAAAGTAACCATCAATCAGTCTGGAGCTCCATGCAAGATTTCACCTCATGGGGTAAAAATGAAAAATAGTAAGTGCAGGACTATAAGGCAGGAGCTTGTGAATGATCTCAAGTCAGTTGGGATCACAGTCACCAAACAAGCATTGGTAACATGATATGCCGCCAATGATCAGTGCAGCAAGGTCATACTGAAGAATGCACATGTACAGGCCCATCTGACGTTTGCCAATGAACAGAAGGATTGGGATAAAGCGAAACCAAAAATGAGCTCTTTGGCATCAACTTGACACTCAACAACTTGAGGAAAAAAATGCTGACTATGACCCCAAGAACATCATCCCTACAGTCAAGCACGGAGATGGAAACATCATGCTTTAGGGCTGATTTCATGCTAAAGGTACAGACTGACTTTGATGCATTGAGGGGTTAATGACCGGGCCATGTATTGTAACACTTTGGACTAGAACCTCCTGAAGATGAGTCGTAATGCCAAGGCAACACAGGAGTGGCTTAAGAAGAATCACACTGAGGTCACAGAGTGGCCTCGCTAGTCTTCAGACCATAAACCTATTGAAAATTTATGGAGAGAGCCGAAACTTTGAGTTGCCAAGCAGCAGGCAAAGAAATCTTAAAAGTAAGAAAAAATCTGTAAAGAATAGTGGATCAAAATGCGTCCTGAGACGTCTGCAAACCTGGTAACCAACTACAGGAAAAGTCTTACCTCTGTGCTTGCAAACAAGTGTTTGTCCAGCACGTACTACTGTAAGTCTTCTTTCACTTCAGGATCAAATACTTATTTCACCACTGAAATCCAAATCAATGTATAACATTTGTATCATGTGCCTTTATGGATTTTTGCTTGATATTCTGTCTCTATCCTGTACCATAAACCTATGATAAAAATGATAAACCCTTCATTTCTTTGTAAGCGGGAAAACTTGCAGGGGATCAAATACTTATTTCCCCCACTGTAACTGTATATGTCATATATAATTATTGAAGATCAACAGGACTCCTGTGATATACAGTACAGTATATGCAATATGTATATGGCCCCTTCTATGATTATGTATTTTGACTGTTCATATTCAGAATAAAAACAACTGTAACCAAGTCAGTGTTTATTACACTTGCACTTTAATACTGACTGAAAATGAAGTTAGACCGGATCTAAAAACAAATTATTCGCTTATCAGTAAGCGAGTCTTCAAGATACTTAATTCTGACCGAGCAATCTGTTTGGACGAGAGGCATTACAGTACATGAGTGATGATAATGGCCGGTAACAGCACTGTGATGTCTAATGTAACTACATGCATCACTCCGTAAAAATCAGTCACGGACGCATTTTAGCATGAAAACACATCTGATAATGTGATGCATCTTACTGTTGTTTTGCTTAAGGCGAGCTACAGTAGCAAGCTAACTAGCTTTTAACACAAGGCTGAATTCTGTATCCCTATGTAACTCCTAATCAAGGGCACTACAGTACTTGTACTACTAATTGTACTGCACTACTTTTTTATTTCATCCTAGTACTCAGAAGTTAACAGCTGATACTCTAAAGTGGAGTAAGAGGAAATATAAAGAGAAATGTACAAGATTTACAGGACAGTCCACCACCTCTGTGGTTTATTCTCCTCACCGCTCTGTCACTAACTGACGGTCACCAGCTCCACCAGTCATAGTTCGTCCAGGCACAGAGGGATATGTGTTGTTAGTGCAAAATAACTGACTAAATAAACAAACAAATCATAATCTGTTAAAAAATTAATGTCTGCCCCATCATGCCTATGTCACAGCCGTGCTCACATTCATCACAACAGCATCCTCCCTTGTGTGATATAGCTTAAGACATTTTCTTGAATATGGCACCAAGTAAGGGGGTTTACGTTTAGAATCTTTATACATACAACAACATTTGCAAATATCATCCCATATAAATAAAATGTATTTCTTGTGTTACTGCTGCTATTGTAATTTCCCTAGGCCTTTCAACCATATACTGTACAGTTCATTACACACATTGAGGGGGGGAAGGGAGTTGCTAAGAAATGCTTGGACGATTAAAAAGGGTTGATTTCATCAGGGGCTCAGAATATTAGGTTTTCCAACTGATCTGGAATATGTAGCGGTGGCCCAGGGGGCAGTTTCTAAAACTGGTTGGACAAAGCTGCCATTGTGGAAGAAGGATATGCCAAACAGTCACAAACAAGAATCAAGAGCAATGAAATAGTCTCACTCAGGGTCTAAACTGACAGAAGGCTACAGTAACGAATATACAACCACTGCGAGCAGGAACATTTTATTATAAACAGAAAGATGAGCTACAACCAACACTTATGAAAACCAAAAACAAAGCGATGTTACAATGGGCAAAGGCTCTCTATCTACAGTATTTAGTAGTCGCTCTCTCTCTCTATATATATATATATACAGTGGTGTGAAAAACTATTTGCCCCCCTCCTGATTTCTTATTCTTTTGCATGTTTGTCACACAAAATGTTTCGGATCATCAAACACATTTAACTATTAGTCAAAGATAACACAAGTAAACACAAAATGCAGTTTTTAAATGAGGGGTTTTATTATTTTAGGGAGAAAAAAAATCCAAACCTACATGGCCCTGTGTGAAAAAGTAATTGCCCCCTGAACCTAATAACTGGTTGGGCCACCCTTAGCAGCAATAACTGCAATCAAGCGTTTGCGATAACTTGCAACGAGTCTTTTACAGCGCTCTGGAGGAATTTTGGCCCACTCATCTTTGCAGAATTGTTGTAATTCAGCTTTATTTGAGGGTTTTCTAGCATGAACCGCCTTTTTAAGGTCATGCCACAACATCTCAATAGGATTCAGGTCAGGACTTTGACTAGGCCACTCCAAAGTCTTCATTTTGTTTTTCTTCAGCCATTCAGAGGTGGATTTGCTGGTGTGTTTTGGGTCATTGTCCTGCTGCAGCACCCAAGATCGCTTCAGCTTGAGTTGACGAACAGATGGCCGGACATTCTCCTTCAGGATTTTTTGGTAGACAGTAGAATTCATGGTTCCATCTATCACAGCAAGCCTTCCAGGTCCTGAAGCAGCAAAACAACCCCAGACCATCACACTACCACCACCATATTTTACTGTTGGTATGATGTTCTTTTTCTGAAATGCTGTGTTACTTTTACGCCAGATGTAACAGGACACGCACCTTCCAAAAAGTTCAACTTTTGTCCCGTCGGTCCACAAGGTATTTTCCCAAAAGTCTTGGCAATCATTGAGATGTTTTTTAGCAAAATTGAGACGAGCCTTAATGTTCTTTTTGCTTAAAAGTGGTTTGCGCCTTGGAAATCTGCCATGCAGGCCGTTTTTGCCCAGTCTCTTTCTTATGGTGGAGTCGTGAACACTGACCTTAATTGAGGCAAGTGAGGCCTGTAGTTCTTTAGATGTTGTCCTGGGGTCTTTTGTGGCCTCTCGGATGAGTTGTCTCTTGCGCTCTTGGGGTAATTTTGGTCGGCCGGCCACTCCTGGGAAGGTTCACCACTGTTCCATGTTTTTGCCATTTGTGGATAATGGCTCTCACTGTGGTTCGCTGGAGTCCCAAAGCTTTAGAAATGGCTTTATAACCTTTACCAGACTGATAGATCTCAATTACTTTTGTTCTCATTTGTTCCTGAATTTCTTTAGATCTTGGCATGATGTCTAGCTTTTGAGGTGCTTTTGGTCTACTTCTCTGTGTCAGGTAGCTCCTATTTAAGTGATTTCTTGATTGAAACAGGTGTGGCAGTAATCAGGCCTGGGGGTGACTACAGAAATTGAACTCAGGTGTGATAAACCACAGTTAAGTTATTTTTTAACAAGGGGGGCAATCACTTTTTCACACAGGGCCATGTAGATTTGGAGTTTTTTTTCTGCCTTTATAACGTAACCTTCATTTAAAAACTGCATTTTGTGTTCAATTATGTTATCTTTGACTAATAGTTAACGGTTTTTGATGAGCAGAAACATTTAAGTGTGACAAACATGCAAAAGAATAAGAAATCAGGAAGGGGGCAAATAGTTTTTCACACCACTGTATATTTAGGCATTTGGCAGACGCTCTTATCCAGAGCATTTTTATCTCATTATACATCTGAGCAGTTGAGGGTTAAGGGCCTTGCTCAAGGGCCCAACAGTGGCAACTTGGTGGTTTTGGGGTTTTGAATCTGGGGTCTTCCTAACCGTAGTCCAATGCCTTAACCACTGAGCTACCCCTGGCCCATATATATACTGTATGTCTATAAAATTATATATATATAATTTTTGTATTTGTTTACAAAACAAGTACCCGCGACCCTGAACACAGGATTAAGCGGTATAGAAAATGAATAAATGAATGAATGAATGAATATAAAACAAGTAAATAATAATAGAGTATGTAAAGAATGGACTCAGCAGCAACAATGTTGACAATAAAGAATTTTGCCACTAGATGGCAGCACGTCCTCTCTTTAAACATATTTTCAATGATGTCATTACAGTTGTCTAGCCATGATGTCACTGAAAGTATGGTGTGGAGCTACAAATCTCCCTACTGACAGAATTTCTACATATTGAGGACCATGGAACTGACATTTTCGGATTAAGTCACATTATAGGATCAAGCATCTTTATATAAATTGCTTTTTACAAGTAAACAAATACATAAATGAATGAATACATACGTGCGTACACACATACACACACAGATTTTTTGTACATATTTCCCTACATGACATCATTAATAACACAGTGGTGTGTTGTCCCCTGTGCCAACACTCAATCTGCTAACCTGATTCTGCTGACAGTTCCTAAGGCTTCTTCTGCATTTGGCCTGTCGTCTTTTCAGAACGTTGCTGCTAGAGATTGGAATGACCTGCAAAAAATGTTAAAACTGAGCAATCTCATTCCTAAGTCTGTTTTTCAATCTCAGATCTCAGATCTTTAAAGACGTGTGTAGCTGTTATTTAGACTAGGTGCTCTTATTCATTGCTGCTCCACTGTTCACATTGTCCGTATATATGCATGTATATATATATATATATATATATATATATATATATATATATATATATATATATATGTGTGTGTGTGTGTATATATATATGTGTGTGTGTGTATATATATATATATATATATATATATATATATATATATATATATATATATATATATATATACACACATATATATATATATATATATATATATATATATATATATATATATACACATTTCTCATATTATTTATTATTATTATTATTTTAATATGTAAAGAATTTTCCGCAATTTTCTCCGGTGATGCTCTGAGCAATGTTCTGGAAATCCCTGGGTTTATATGGATGTTACTTTGACAAATACGTTCATTCTAAACATTGAGGCAGACCAAGTACACACCTTCATGGCAGTGGTATCCCCTAATATCAGTGGCCTATTTCACCATGATAAAAGACCTTGCTACACTGCGAACGTTTTAAGAAACTGACATCGAGTTCGATGTGTTGTCTTCGCATCCGAATTCCCCAGGTCTCAATCTGATCGAGCATCAGTGGGATGTGTTAAACAAACAAGTATGAGGCCCAGTGGAAAGGATCTGCTGCTGATGCCTGAGTGGCAGATATCTCAGCACTCCTTCAGAGGTCATGTGCCTCAGTGGGTCAGAGCTATTTTGACAGCACTAGTGGGGCCTACATAATATTAGGTGGGCGAATTTAATCTTATGGCTGATCAGTGTATATTGGTCAGCCATAACATTAAAACAACTGTGAAGTGAATATATAGACACTGCCTGTTCATGCCAAACTGGGACTTTTGATTGTGCAGAATAGCAATTTCTCTATTTTTATTTCTCTATATAATCCCCTGCTACACTAATGCACTTATCCTAGTGCTTCACTAGTGCTTAGATACCATCAAGGTAGAAAGTTTTCTCAGTACACCAGAGAACGCAGTTGGATTGCCTGCTTCATTTCTTAAACTCTGGGCAAAACATGTGAAAATCATTGAGGTCACGAGGTCAAGAATGTACAGGGGATGTTTCTGTAATAGGCAAATGTGTGCTGTCTTATTTCATAGACGCCTTTATCTCATGTGTTCTTTACACTGCAGAAGAAATGCTTTTAGGCCTCACACATCCTGTCTCTCAGTAGTGAAGCTGCTTTAGAGTTATCGAGAGCTACGGTAAGTGTGAAACCCTAAAATCAAAGTCAAACTTTACTATTCATTTGAATGGATTTTAGTGAGTGCTTGCTCAGGTCGTGAGTCAAATTGTCACTTACTGAAAAGTTACCCAAAAAGAAAGCACCTGACAAAGTGATTCCCCTTCTAGTCTTAAATGTTCCCCATGTGCACACCCCCACTCTCGCTGAACTGGAGTTCACTGGCGCTGTGGCTTCTCAGGGCCTGGTTCATTTGACTCGAGCTAACTCAAAAGTGCTGTTTTCGCCGGGGACAACCCCCTGAACTCCAAAACTTACAAGTTTTTTTTTGAATCAGAGTGAAATGCTGGTCAAATTTACGGGATCTGGTTGCTCAAGAGAGGATGAGTCAACATGGACCCTAAGACTACTAGAAAGGGCACTGCATCAGATAGCAGTGTGTAAGCTGTTCCTATTCCCGTTAGAGCTCGCAGGGCAGCTTGAATGTTTTAGTTTTGGTCTCTGATTGTAACATTTCTCTGGGGACTAGAGGTTTTTTTCAGGAGTTGATATAGATAGATTGACAGATGTCATACTATACATGCAGTGCCTGGAATGAGGCCACAAACATAGAAACCAAAAACCAATTTCCTGAGGATCCATATAGAAAATTTACTGTAACCTAGAGTAAGCATGTATGAACAATGTCTTTTCTTTCACTTTCTTATTGAGAAGAGCAACATGAACTTAGTACCTCAGGTAATTTCCATGAACTATTTAAGATATTACAGACTTACAAAAAGTAAAGTATATATATATATATAGTATAGTTTATTATAGTAAAGTATAGTATATATATATATATATATATATATATATATATATATATATATATATATATATATATACTTAGATTAGGAAAGGCTTATATAAATAAAAATCGAATGAGTTGTTCATGAAACCTTCCTGGAATGCACCTTGAGTGATCAGATCAATGCTGGAACTTTTCCTGATGTCATGTGTGACTCATTGACTTGCAAAGCCAGATAGTAACATATATGGAATTCCCTTTCCATTCCATAGATCAAACTATGTCTTAGGTGTGTCAAAAACCCCAGTCATACATTTCGTTTGCCCTCCATGGAGTTTTTTTTTTTTTTGTATTGTCATTGGGTCTAATCTGGCTGTAAACTGGGAATGACCTACACGTACAAAGTATATGAGGAATTTGTAATATAGTTTTTTTTTTTTATCTAAAGTTTAAAACCAAGCAGTACTGTAGGTGGCATTGTGACTTGGCAGTTTTTGAGGTTGCATCCAGGGTTAGAGGCTCAACTCTCGTCTCTCACATCCTGTCTGTATGTGGAGTTGGAGTGTTCTCCTTGTGTTTTGTGGGTTTTCTTAAGGTACTCTGTTTCATCCTACAGTCCAAAGACATACGTTTTAGGCTGACTGGCATTTATTTTCAAATTGCCAGTATTGTGTGTGTGTGTGTGTGTGTGTGTGTACTTCCTCCCTCTGATGGGGTGCCCCCCACCTTGTACCCTGACTTCCCTGTGATCCATAAGCAAATAAGCAAATGCTGCAAGAGAATTCTCTATGTAAAGATGTGTCTCATACATAAGTATAAGTTCTATTTAATTTTCTATTTTTAGTTTCGAAGCCATATTTGGTTCGAAAAAAAAAAAGAAAGAAAATATTATATATATATATATATATATATATATATATATATATATATATATATATATATATATATATATATATATATATATAAGTATCAGTGTTTTGTGTATATTGTGTTTTGAGTTAAATGCCTTCATAAGAGCTTCATTGTTAAAGAAACTATTCAAATATTTAGTTAATTTAACATAATTAGCAAGTACAGCACGTTTAATCAAAATGAATAACTTCTGTGTTTGGATGCAATGGTATATAAAGTGTCTTTCTGACATTCTGGAGTTTGAGCTTACGCTTCTAGTAACCGGTCCAGAAACGTAACAAATAAACTGCCTCATATTTAAAATTTGACATATTCTGTATTCATTTTAGCTTTATGTACTTTTATAAGATAGCATTTTTCTATTTATTTTGCATCAATAAAACCAAGAGCACTGCTCCCACAGAGTGCCAGGGCCTGCCTGGAGATCAGGTTATTGTGAAAGTGTGGAGTTTTTCGTTTCCTCCCCAGTAACCTCCTTCCTCCAAAAGAACAAAACAAGGAGCAGTAAATGGGAATGAACAAGTTTGTGAATATTTGTCTATGTCTGGTGATGCAGTCCATCACATGACACCATGCACACCAGATGACACCATACACAGCACATCCACAGCAGATGACATCAGGTCACTGGGTCAAGGTATTTGATTGGGAACCTGGTTTTTGGTTTCAGAACTGTTAAAATATACATATAAATTAGATTAAAATGATAAATTATAACTATCCTAACGATCCCTGATGAGCAGACCAGAGGTCAGAGAAACTGAGAAACTCCCAGAGATGTCAATAGGAACTAACCTTGAGGGTGAAACTCAAAAGACTCAATAGGGAACACATGCTCATTTGGGTGATATCAGATAATATGACTGGCATATCTGTGGACTTTAAGGTTGAAAATTCAACACAACATTATGTTAATATAAACTCCACTTAAACTGAACAGCAGCCAGAGGTGTCCATGCAATGAGTCAGGATCACAGGTATCTCAGGAGGGCTGTGTGTACAGTACATAGCCAGAGAGAGAGTGAAAGAGAGAGAGAGAGAGAGAGAGAGAGACGAGGTGAATGCATGCTGTATAATGTGCAAGAGAGCAAGCAGGGACTCCGGCAGGAATAACTATGTCAACATAACTAAGATGTGGAGCCAGAAGGGAACACAGACATGAGAGCATCCTGAGAACGGAGGCATCCAATCACGTTACCGTCATCAAACCTGAGTAAACAATGAGATCAACAGCATCCAGACATACTAGTTCACCATGAAACTCTACCTTCCCCCAGATCTGCGGCTTTAACTACCAACAAATCTATTCTCGAAAGGCCTGACTAAATGACCCTGTTTTTCAGTCCAAAACATTAAATAGAAACACCAATTCTCACTAATTCATACATTTTGGACATCCATAAGACCTCTCAAGGAGCACTGTGGTGTCTGGCACCGGGACCTTAGTGGCAGACCCGTTGAGTGCTGTGGTTTACAGAGTGTGATCTCCATGGATCAGATTTGTTTGTTCAGCACATCCCATGGATGCTAGATCTGGGGAAATTGGAGGCCATATCAACGAACTTGAACTTGAGTCCCATACACAGCAAGTTGTGACGCATCGGTTGTTCTGATACCTTTCTATCGTAGACAACTTAACTTTTTTTTTATTATTATCATTTGACCTACTGTACATTGGCTGACCTTTGCTCCCCAGAGGAATCGATGAGTCTTGGGTGCCCATGAATTGATAAACAATGTTATTCAGTTCACTTGACACTGGTGTATGTTGTATGGTGTATATTAAGGCTGAAGACTAGATGATCAGAAGAGAATAGAGAACAATCATTCTGCACCAGACCATTTCAAATAAATCATTGGAGGCCATGTTCATGTGTTGAGTCCTGACCACAGCCATGATGTTCATTTACAGTACACTGTGTGGCTGTACTTTTTTCAGACATTCCCAATGATTGCAATGCAGGTGGTAGGTATGTGGAAGGTGTGGCACCCACATGTGTGGCGGTTCTTTCCCCCCACCTCCTCTGAATGTCCCCTCCCTCTGAGCTGCTTTCCATCCAGCAGTGAGTAAGCGGCTAGGGGGCCGCTGCTGCTCTTCCTACGCATCACTCACAAGCTTGTGTGGGCTGACTTTCACAAGTGAATTATTCGAAAGAGTGACAAAAAAAAAATTACCGACAAAAATGCCAGAGACAGAAAGAGAGCGAAAAAAAAACGAAGCAACTCACGAATGACGTGTGGTAATTCGTGGTCACAAAACTTCCTGAGACAAATGGCAATAGTTCCTGTGTTTCAACTTCAACTATGTGTCGACTTCCTCTCCCTTTCTGTACCGGTGTTTTACACAATATCTAAAACATTACAGCAAATTACCGTCAGTACGCATGACATTTTTCTGCACTTTACTGTAAACTTAATAGTGAAACTTTATTTATAAGTATCACTTCTTTATGGACTCGTATTCTTATCGACAAGTGATTTTTCTCCGATCTTTAATAGACTCAGCTGTTAAATGCAAATGTCTCCCAAAAAAAAATTATAATAATCGATTCAGTTACGTATCGCAACAGGTGACTCCAAAAATTTTTTTTTTTAAATAGGGAATTTTTTTATTTGTACGTTTACATTTGAGTACAATTGCAGTTCCTCTATAATCCTACAGGGGGAGCACACTAAAGAATGTCATTGAATCCTGTGTGATTTTAAATTATTAGTAAAATTTGTTTTAAATTATAACAAAATCTGGAAAAATGTTAATATCAAACCAGGATATGTATAAAATCGTTATACTAATAGAATAGCAATAGAAATTAATCGGCAACTAGGTGTCGTGATGACAACGTATCGGGCGGCCCCTGGTGATTCCCGTTCCTAATATGTAGCACACTTGACAGTTTCTAGGCGACATAACCACATTTACTGCACATAGAGGCTTTATATTGAGAAAACATTAAATAAAAAACACAAACACCAAGTCGATTCAACTTTTCCTATTAAAAATAATTTATTCCAGAACAACATATAAATAATTATTGTAACACAATACAGATAATGTTTATTGTGAATAAATACCAAACACCCCCCCTCTACCCTCAAAGAAAAAAAAAAAGTGGTATTTTTTTTTAAACTAGGTCTACAGTTGGAATGTAACTATGTCAGAAGTAAGTCAGAAATACCTCAACTAATTCCAGAGCAGCTTATTACGTTCTGTGCAAATTGGTTATCTGAACTGAATTCAGACTCAGTAGTTGAAGAGCCAACACTCCTAACGGTGGGGCTGTGAATTGTTCTTCTTCTTTTGTCGCATCTTTTGTATAAAGCACGTTTGCACACGGGGCCTGCGCATCTCTAGTTTCTCCACTATCGTAGCTGGCAGAAATGAAACGTCTAACGCACGTGCTTGATTCTCAGTTGCCAAAATAGCAACGTTTTCTACGTGCATCTCTAAGCAAACGTTGGGAGCAGTGGTCATGTTAAATGGACGTGTTTCCGCATACCGAATGTATGCTATAGAGGCATCATGTGAACATAGCAGAAGTAAAGTATAGGGAAGGAAACTCCCTTGTACATTTTTTTTTTAAAGCAGATGCTCAAGCAAAAAAGGATGTACACAACATACTGGTGTGTTTACCTTCTGATTTGTCTGTTTTTTTTGTTTGTTTGTTTTTTTTAAATAAAGGAATCGATCCTGTCTTGCATGCACGGTTCTCTCGCGTTGCTGTTTCTTTGATGTGGTGATTCTCTTCAAGCACGTGTTGTTTGTTAAGGTGTGTGATGGAGAACCTGTTTTTATTGCACTTCGGAATTTATTTCTCTCTTTTCTTTTTAGCTATGGGGACAATGTTAGAATATATCCAACATCAGCTGGCCGCCGTAGCGAGTAAACGTAAACAGACCAAACCGAGTTTGGCGAAATCGGGTGAATAATCGCTTCAAGCGCGAGCAGGCCACAAAAAGTGAGCAATGATAAATAAATAGGTTTTTTTTTTGTTTGTTTTTTTTTAAACGTAAACAAAAAAAAAAATCTCAAAGGCAACAGGTCCGATTTGGCAGCAGACATCAAATGGTGCAGCAGAAAAGAAAACTGGAGCTCTGCTTTGCGAACACTCATTGGCACTTAACCTACATTTGTAAGAAATAAACTGGTTTTTTTCTGAGGCCCCTGTAACCCTGTAGCTGTGTCTCCTGTGTATTTCCTACAGGTCCCGCTGGATTACTGCGAACTGCAGCGCCAACCATTATTCTGGAACTTCCTTTGGTCAAATTTCACTATTTTCAGCTCACAATTGAAAAATCGATCTTTTAAAGCCCCTCCCCCTCCGACCCAGACACACAAATTTCCTCATCAATGTACAAACTGTTTACAATCTTATTACCCTGTTTGATATAAATCACAGATAGCACGGATGTATGCAACTGGATGCCAGTGTATCATCAGTTTCTTTATATCAACAGCCCCGTCTGTCTTATTCACATAGAAAAATGATCAAAACTTTGCTCAAGAGGTAAATCGCCAGTGTTTACACCGCTGCTGGCACCCGGAAAACAGGTGGCTCAGTTAGCTGTGGAATTCCATGTAGGAGATGATTCGCACGCATCGCCGTGCAACCGTTCCAGTCCCCTCTTCAGAAAAGGAACCTGGTAGCATCAGCCCCGGTAAATCTGCTTAAAGTGGTCGCACTCGTTGCAGTAGCCTTGTTTTTCCTGGTTGGCATAATGATCGCAGCCTTGTGTCCTGCAACGTTGCTTGCTCTTCTCTTTTGGCGCGTGGGCACGACGGCCCTCGCGCTGCCCGCCGCGATTCAGGCAGTCCGGGCACAAGTCCGTGCAGCCGGGTGACACGTTCTTACATCCGCTGCGGCGGCACTGGACCTGGCTGAGTGTCGCTGTCGGGCGTGTCTTGGGCGCTCGCTGAAAAACAAAGGATGAATAAATAAAGTATGTGAATAAATATACATAAATAAGGAGATTTATCATCATCATTTGGATGCGGACGTCTTTAAAAGGGCTCACCAAGACTGGAGGAGAAGTGGAGCCTCTGCTAGCGGCTTCATTCAGTCTGGCGCTCTGCTCCTTCACGTAGCACTTGTTGCAGTAGCCCTCGAGCATGGCTTTGCCCATGGCACCGCAGCCTTGCCCACGACACCGCACGTTCTGAAAACCTGCCTCCGATGTATGTCTGGGCTGCACCACTGCTGGAGCTGCCTCTGCATCAAGAACACCACCAGGACATACGTTACTCTCGCGCTAACTGTGCGTTTGCTACAAATATGCGGTCTTTGTTAGCCAGACGTAGAAAGGTCACAATGATGCTCAATATCTTTTCAAAAATCACATTTCATTTTGAAGCTACTTTTAAGAAACTAGCGTAACTCGAATAACTTTCATCTAGTATTATGCATTTAGGGTTGTTCCACTTACGGTGATTGGTCTGATAGTCCACATAACAAATGGTACAGAATCCTAATTTCTCGGGTGTGCCGAAGAACTGGCAGCCCGAGCGTTTGCACGGGTGTGCAGTCTGTGGGTTCCACGTGTTCCCGGTGGTACCAGGGTGCTCCGGCTCCCTGGACGGCGTCCACCCTGGCATGTCCATTCTGGGCTCCTGTTGGGCAACAGCACTCCCTTGCATGCACGGCGGACAAAGGCCGTTGAATGTCCGAATGGCCTCTTGCCTACATGCGCTGCAGTGCTCCGTGTCCCTTTCTCGATCTTTTTCTCGATCTCGGGTACTGGGGCCCCACTGAGCATGTCCCCAGCCATGGGCAGGGCCCTGGGGTTGCCCGTTCCCTGCCTGACGGGTATTGAAGCAGCGTTCGCACAAGCCGTCGTGCTCTACACTGAGCGTGAAGAGACAGCCGGGCGTCTTGCACTTCATGGCGTGCGTCTCACTGTACAGACTCAGACTGGGTGCAGTCGGTGGCGCCGAGCGCGGGCTCGGGATCGTCGGCTCGGACGGCGCGTTGGCGTGATTGGTTCGGTTGGGGCGACTGGTAACAGCCTCGTGCTTAGCGCTGGCGCGCCGCTTCTCGAAGCACTGGTGGCAGTGCGGCTGCGTGTCCACCGAGACGTAGAAGGTGCAGCGCGGCGTCGCACAGCGGATCTCGATCAACGACAACTGTGAGACAGAGAACGGCGGCGGCGCCTGCTGTGACGTGGGTGGCCACAGTGCATCCTTGTCCTCCTGCCACCGCTTGTACTCATGATTCACCAGCTGCAGGTAGTCTTCCATTAGGTTCATGTCCTCAGGCAGATTGCCCTCATCGAGGCTGATGGGAAACGAAGTACAACCTTATTAGACCATCGCAGCAGGCTAAATGTGATGTACGTTATGCAGGTACCAAACAAATTAAACAAAATCTATTTTGCTACGTATGTGGTTCGTACCGTGCTGCCCTGATAATCTGTGTGGGGTCATAGCCCAGGCCAATCACAGGGATCTCCATGAGCATCAGATATTCATTTAGCAGTCGCTCCTTCTGTTGCTGCTCTTTCTCCGTCAAAAAGTGGATGCGCAGCTCCTCGAACCCTCCCCGTCCTGGATTGATCAATGGTAGGGCTAGAAACTCTGAAAGAAACCAGGACATCATTATAAAAAATAAATCAATAAACTTTAAACATAAAAGTAAGTAAATCTGGTACAGTAATAAGAGCAGGTTAATAGAGTTCTGGCTTGTACGTACCTGGACCGCTGTCTTTGATTGTGATTAGAGGTGCAAAGTGTTGCGAGTCATAGCCGAGCACTATGGGATACTTGTAGCACTCTCCTGGAGGCCAGTGGAGAGGCAGGTAAATGCCTCCTACATTGAGGGGTGAAAAAGAGGAGCCAGACTTCATACTCCGCAGCACTTGATCTGCAGATACAGAAAAGTATAAGAGTTGCTGTTACTGTGTACAAGGACAGGTTTCGGGGGGTGAAATAACCAATGGAAATGTAAGCGTCGATTAGTTCTCACACCTGCTATTACGATAATTGGCCGGCGCAGGATATTTGACAGCACGAAGATATGGATGTCTTCCAAGGAGTCGAACTGTAGGCCGTTGCTGCTGGTGACAGGAGACGCCATATCAACTATCTTCGCCCATTCGTCTTCCCAGTTCTGAAAAAAAATATATAGATTTAAAATTAATTTATAGAAAATGTCTCATGACCCACAATTCTGTAGGAAACTGAAACCACAGGCACACGCTGACGGAATATTTACAACACAAAAATTACACTGCTCTCAAAAACAGGTTACGATATATTTAACTACGTGACCAAGAACCAGTGCACATTTTAATAGCATGCAGACACACACATTTAGTACAGTATCATCAGAGCTTCAGGACAAACCACTCTGTTACATTTCGGTGGCTTGGCATTTTGTGAAAGTGTGTATGTGGGTAGTCACCGTGGTGCTGTAGCGCAGGCCGGTCTGGGTGAACTCCTGGGAGTGTAGCAGCTCTGTCTGAAAGCGTGCCCTGAAATGACTCGTGTCCGTCTCTTTGAGCACGGCGTAAAGGGTCTTACGCAGGACCAGGTCTGTGTCCTGGACACCCAGCATGTACTGTGAAGCTGCATGGAGCAGGCAATTCCCATCACCTAGACAAAACAACGAAAAAGCACGACTTTAAACATGCACATTAAACTTCACGCATGCAATAATGACAATTCTGGTGAAAAGACTGGAGCCTTTGGTACTATGCTGTTATAAATAAAAATAAATAAATAATTGCACATTTCTGAATTCTCACACCCATCCGTCAGAACACAATAAACTCTTCAAGTTTGATCTGACAAGAATCAAAGGGAGCAAAAAGGGCAGAGTTGAGTGTGTGTGCTGCAGACTGACTTGCAGTTCCGGTTTGAATGCTCTCTGTTCTAGGCCGCCTCCACAAGCTCAAAAGGGTATTTTTTTCCTTTAACAAAAAAAAAAAAAAAAAGAAGAAGAAAAAAAATCCCCAAAGGCTAAAAGAAAGAAGCAAATGTGTTCTACGACTTGACGTTAAAAAAAAAGCACCAGACATTTAGTTACATGGAGTATAGCGAATATCTCTGGACTTTGTGGCCAAAAAAAATATTTTAGTTCCATAGGAGCTATGGTTGTGTGTTTAGTCAGGCGATGTGACAAAAAAAAAAAAAAAAAAAAAAAGAACTGGGGAATTTCCAGCATGCTGCTGGAACAGTTAAAAGGTATCTATTACAGATGGCCATATATCTTTTAAAAGAGGAAATAAGCTTTACGGACGTGTTAAAAAGAAGCCGCCTATAGCAGGAAGGGTGTGTGCGTGTGCGCATATATCTATACTGTATGTATGCGAGTGTGTGTGTGTGTGAGAATACAGATAGATAGATAGATAGATAGATAGATAGATAGATAGATAGATAGCATTGGCTTTGCTAAAACACATGGCCTTTAGAGTGTTCTGTGCTAAATAAAATAGTGATACATTAAGTAAAGAATTACATTCCTGAGGATAACTTACAACTTTTTTAAACAACTAAACTTTTACATTTCATTTTGCTAAACCACTAAGTACCATAATAAGAACATAAATACAAAAAAACCATACATACGCTACCCCTATAAATCATTTACAAATATTTTAAGCACTACAATGATATAAAAGGAAATAAAAAATTCCTAAGAGTTTATGAAATGTCTTGCCATTTGATGATGTCCACTTAACGTGGAGAATAAGAACTTTTGTTGCAGAACTAACCAAAGCAGTGCATTTTTTTTTATTTGGCTCAAATTTTAAATGTTTATAAATAAAGCCTGACTTAATGGTTAATTATTACGCATGAGGTTATGTTGGTATAAGCAGATGAACTAGATTCCATTGAAAACTTCTGGGTTTTTTCAAGGTTGTGCAACTGGTGCGAGTCCGGATAACAGACTATTCTAAAACAAGGCTAGAACACAACAGCGAGGAAATTCCCCCGTAAGCGATTTGCTCTGATTAAGTGTCGCGAGTCTGACACGGCAGCTTTTTCGTTCCCTGCTCAGCTCTTGAGACAGCAGAGTGGCTGGACTTTCCAAAGGGGAGGGACCTCATTCAACAGGAATGTCTTTTTTCTCTCGCTAAACTTCAAATATCACAATCGGGGGCCTCCTTCGGTTCTTTTAAAATTCCGGATGGACTCCCAAGTCAAGCATGGAACAAAATTGATGGTCGTCTGAACAAATTATTGCCCCAGGCAACCAGTTTTTTTTTTTTTTTTTTACCATTTAGGTTTTAAGTTGTTAAATGTTTAGATGTTTGTTATAAATTACAGTGTAATGTTTTAAACTAAAACTTGTTACCATAGGACTGGTCCACCTACATAAGGCATGTTGAGAAACTGCTTCTTCTTTTCTAATTTTAGAAAAGAATTTCTCTAGTTCAAGGGCAAAAACTTTCCTCTCAGGTTGAAAGTAAATCTATAACGATTTTACATTAACGACACTTACAATACGATACACCCCCCCCCCAAAATAAACTAAATGATTACGCCTCATCTAAATCAATGAACCCTGCCTAATGAGAAGGGAAAACTGATATGAAAGATGTATAGTGGACATTTTGGAAATACCCAGACCACATCCTATTCAGCACGGTCTCTATTTCAGCCTCAGCTTCCAAACATGGACATAAAATAAAATGAATCAGCTTCGTGACCGCTGGCATGGACCGTCCTGCCATCCTTGCCCTTGTCCTGGTGTCACCTGATGGGATTAATTCGACTAATAAGCAGCCGGTTGAAAAGCAGGCTCTTCAGATCTTCCGTATTTGTGACGTGGGTTAATTAAAGTGAAGGCTGTGTTGAGCTTAAATCTTTCTGATAGGAACTATATACATATACAGAGTAAAGGATAAACTTCAACTACCATAAACGTCAACTAAATCTAAACCACTATGAAAGAAGTGCAGAAATTTTTAAATGATCATACATATTAGCTTTTCATCTCCAACCAAATTTAAAGTCAACAATGCGATGTTTATATACGATTCCGAGGGGGAAAAAATGGCGAGAACAGACTTGCAACATTTATCATCACACACATTTTTGTGACATTTTGTTCAGATGGTGTTACTATTCAATTACAGTATAGCACACAGGAGGAAAAGTGTAAGAACTCTAAAAGACTGGGGTTGAAGCATTACTTATCCAGAGCCAGTCATGTAGCCTGACCTTGGGTTAACAGCGGACGTGTTCAGCTCATAAAACAACTCACTGTGAATGATGAATCAGGAAAGACCCCTAGATCAAATCTCATGAACGAATGAAAAGGGATGGCAGGGGGACGTCACTGTGACTGTTTAGGATTTTCCCGTCACTTCTGATATACTCATGCAGCAGAAGAACAGCAGTTTTCCATGACTATTAACTCTTTGATCTGGTCCCAGTTCTTACCAGAGGTTCCGTGCGTTTCCATTAAGTAATTCAACAAAGCAGTTCTGAACTGAACAACCTTTTTGTCATTTATCTCAGATAAAAATGTAAAAATAATAATAATAACTTAATGGTCACCAATTAGAGTTCATCTGCCAAGCAAAATAAAAACAAAAAAAATAAGAGACCAATTTTGCTATAAGAAAATCATTAAAATGGTCATTTCACATCTCTGGGTCTTTTTTTTAAACAGGTAAACCGTAATTGTAAAGAAATTTGCATCAATCTGTAAAAAAAAAAAAAATAATAATAATAATTTTACTGGTAAGCAAAGACTCTATCCTCAACAAGCCTTCCCATTAGACCAAACTAATTAAATCCAACCCAAGCTTTGAGATGAACTAAACTAAAGCCGTTACCATTTGTCCGGAGTGGCACCAGCTTCTTGACCTCACGGCACCAGTTGAGCCTCTTCTCCTGCTCCAGGGATGTCTGCATCACCCGGTCCAAGATGGCAGACTGGATGATCTCACGAAAGGCCTGCGGGAACTGGCTCATCCTGATCATTTCCAGCGTGTAGCGGTGCATGCCACGAAGATGGTGAAGAAGACTGCTGCTGGCCGCCGGCTTAACGACGTCATGGGGCACACGCTCCCGGATCTTCATGGCCTTCAGGAGGTTACTCACAAACAGGAACTTGGGCAGGAAGTTTTGGCCTTGTGACATTGTGTTCTCTTGGAAAGGGAGTGGGAAACCAGTTTAGCTCTGTGGGGGGGAAAGACATAAAAATGAGTTTTTGGTTCAATATGGGCAAGCTGACCAATCAGATTCACTTTGGGTAAAGGTGAACTCGGAGTGCTGAACAAGCTACACACAGGGTACTTAGACTTGTACTCAGAATAGCTGACATCATTACTCTAGCATGTGAATGAGGTGGTTTAGTTACTTGAGTATGAGGGAACAAGTCGTGAGACCAGACTGGAACTTCCAGACGCAGCGTTTAGGCCCGACTTGTCTGAGGACAACTTGGCTAGTTCTTCTACAGAACACCGTGCATGTCGTGAACAGGGGAAACTAATTCACCAGCAGGATGCAGTTAAAGAGACAATAAAAACCACACACGCACGCGGGGGAGTGCTGTCTGTCAGAGGCACAATAGAGAGAGTGAGAGAGAGAGAGAGAGAGTGAGAGGGAGAGAGAGTGAGAGGGGGAGAGAGAGAGAGAGAGAGAGAGGCCGATGCGGCTTTTCGCCACTCCGAGCCGCCTGACGCTCCAATTACGTAATTCCTCCGATAAAGCCGTCAGAGACAATGCAACGCTGTCACCCAACAAAACGAGAGCAACAGAGCCGAAATATAATCGAGGCCTTTTTTTCTGCTCTTCGCTGATGCTTCTAGTTAGTCTGATTCGGATTAAAGGGACATTTTGGGAAACAATGGCTGTCAAGCCGAGGCGCTCCATTCAGACATCCAGACCGATCTGTCGCTTCCCGACCGAATCCGCGACTCATTGTGTCCCGGTGTGTGTGTGTGTGTGTGTGTGTGTCATTCAGCACCACAGTCAAGACACGCAGACAAGAGCGCGACGACGACGGAAAGCGCACAACTGTTGTTACCTGTTCAATATGTCGGTTATCCGCCAACAAAGCCCATAAGATGCTCGGGTCCTCCGCCTGCTGCTGCTGCTGCTGCTGCTCGATCCGCTGGATCCCCGAGTCGCTTCAGTAGTCCATGGCGCCTTCAGAGCCAACGCAGCAGCCTCTCTTTTCACCAAGCGTACATTCTAGGCGTTCAAAAACACAGCGTAGGACTTATTCTATCCGACAACGGCGCCCAATTGATGTCAATAAGGAAATGCCAAAGGGGATTTCCGAGGAGGTACTTTCCACTTTCACAACCTATCATAAAACGAATTACTTCAGCTTCAGCCTGTACAGCGTTCATTTCTAGCGTGATGACGTTCGGCTGACGTGGTGACGCCCCTGTCTTAGCCACGCCCCACCTGTCGCCGTCTGTGGGCGTGTCCTATTACTATTGTTATCCTGGTTTCGCTTTTCGAACGTAATGTTTCAAAGCATCTACGATACGAGGACGACTTGTCCTAAGGAGTTGTCGAAAAAGAAGTCAAATGATATTGAACACGTACACCCACTTGCATAAGGATTGAATCATCTTGTTCTGAAGTGTTGCCCAACCATACAATTTTATCAAGAATCAAAGATTCTCCAGTGACTGGAAGTCTTCATTGACTGACTCTTTCATATTTTTGCATTACTTTTTCAAATTCCAATTTCATAATTTATATAATAGCTTATAGACATAAAACAGTCCCTTTTAGACTAAATTCCCAAAGCCTCTTACTACAGGTTTCATGGACATTTTACAAATGAGTTCATTGCCACATACAGCTTTCTATTCCCCCAAATTTCCACCTACAGAACACTTTATAGATCCACACCAGCCTACTTATTCATTAAGTTTGGATTAAACTGCATTCATTTTAAGGCGGCAGTTTAAAGAACAAGTAAAATAAGTCAGTAATATCAGATTGTGATTTACACAACTTTTTACAGACACAGTACACATAATATACGGACATATTGATTGATTGTAGTGAATATTGGTGCTATAATGAGTAGACCAGTTGTGTAATTCAGAAACTTTAAAGAAAGTTCAGCTCTTTAAATTTCTCTGGATAAGAACATTTCATTTTCTAAAGTAAATGACAGTTTTTACCATACAGTCGTTTGTATGATTGTCATTAAAACATACGATTGCAACCTAAATGTTTGTAAATTCAATGAGAATATCACGTATCCCAACATTTGTATTAGACTAGACTTTCAGTATAAACCATG
Source organism: Channallabes apus (assembly GCA_030522415.1). Taxonomy (NCBI): domain Eukaryota; kingdom Metazoa; phylum Chordata; class Actinopteri; order Siluriformes; family Clariidae; genus Channallabes; species Channallabes apus. The sequence continues at coordinate 22,744,173 of CM060125.1, read as the reverse complement.
TTCTTTCACCAATTTTTTATTACAATAAAGCTACATAATCCTCATTTCTGCTTCTTTATGTGTACTTTACTGCTGTGAGTGTGTGGAAATATACATGTACATACCATTTACTTTCAGTCTTCAAGCCCACAGTACACAGCATCTATGAGGGAGTCACTGTCCTGTAACATTTGCCCAAATCCTTTTTAATAAGGGTCCTCGTAGATATCATATCTCATATTCTCGTGTGCTATACAGCCTCCTGTAATATACCACACACAGAGACCACTCATAAGGGATACAAACCTACTTATGATTCACATTAATCACCTAAAAGTTTTTTTTTTCATTTACTTTAGTCAAGGGGAACTTCCCCAGAGTTATTCTCAGACAGACATGAAAAGAAAACATTATGAGGTGCAGTACAAATTTTTTTTCTTTTTTTTTTTCCACAGTTTAGCCTTTTCTATTATTTTCTCCCTATGGTTAGACTGAAATGATAAAGGAGTCCATTTATGATAAATAATGTAGTTGCTAAAATAGTGTTTGTATTGGTGTATTTTATTAGGTGTAACAGGAAACCAAGATCATATAAGACAACATTATTAGTCAAGCTGTGACAAAGAGATGTTACACAAGGTTTGTTCAGAGACATGGGATACTCAGGAGTTTGGAAACAGTGGTTTGCAAATTTGATTCAAGAAATTTAAACCATTTACTTCTGACTTGGCAATCAAAAAAGAACGTATGCACCATCTAGTGGTCACCAGAAAAACTGCCTTATTACATTCACTGCTCCTCATTAAAGGGATTCATGTTCTTAAATGCTCTTTCTGTTACTCAAGTAAACTTTGAAAATATTTATCATTTTATTGTCCTTAATAAGGTATTGTATTTTCAAAACATACATTAAAATCCATCATCTAATCTAAAGAACAGGGTTGAATCAGCCTAAAGTTTGATTGATTAAAGCTAGTTATTTAGTTTGTTTAATTTAGCTAGTAGCTAGCTATCGAGTTAAGGTTTCTAAAATAGCTGGTTAAGTAAGTTAGCAAGTTTCAAAATTAGGTTGAAATAGATAGCTACAGCTTTATTTAAAAAAAATGTCCTTAATGTGCCTTAGCATTCATTCCAAAAAGATTATTAATGTTATCTAACCAGCAAGCAAAATTCTAGGTTTGTTTAAGTTAGAAGAATATTCTTAATGGCTAAGAGCTTGGCCAACTTTCTAGTAAAACAGAGTTGGACATAATGATCTCAAGGCCAGCTTATTTCAACTTTATGTTTAACAGATGAAATAAGCAGGGCTTGAGATCATTATGTCCAACTCTGTTTTACTAGAAAGTTGGCAAAAAACAAAACAAACAAAAAAATAATTATATATATATATATATATATAAAATTGTATTTATTTATTTATTTTTAATAATTCTCCTGAATAATATGGGTTGTGTAAATCTAGGTACTTTTTGATTTTGACTCAAGTAAAATTTTGCATTCATAATCTTACTTTCAATTTTGACACGTTTTTTATTTTATTTAGTATTTTACCTTTTCTACCTCAGGATTGTATTTCAGAAAAGTATTTATGTCAAAAGGTAATATGAATACCATTGAATTTCTCAACTGTGCATGTGATGTCATTCTGGAAATCTGCAATTTGTTCTTTTTTCTTAGGCAGAAATGAGATCATATTTATTTTGTTACAAGGCATCTCCAAGTATGTGTATGATGTATGGAATTGAATGTATGGGCAAACAGCAGGAAACCCATTCAAGGACTTAGAAAGTAATTTCACATTCTCTTTATACTTTTAATTCAGGAATTTCCAGTGATTACTGTCAAAATTCACAGAGGGGACAAACAAGAACTACTACTAGGAAATATAACCTGGTGTGGTGTAAAACAAAGAACTGGAAAACCAAAATACAGGAAACAGTGACAACAGCCAACAAATAGAAAGTTACTAAAATAGTGTTAAATAGGGAATAAAACACAATGTGGAATAAACATTCTGTCATGACGTAAATCTGCTCTTCCTTACAGAGCTTAAAAACAGTGGTGTTTGTATTGAATTCTATTGTATTTCTTCAATCTAATATCAAGTAGAATTTGGAGGAATGCTTAGAGATGTGGGAATTTCTGATGGATTCCCTAATCAAAAGATGACAACTAACAATAATTCAGCTGTATTGTATTTTATTTTTAAGTACAGTAGTTTTAAGTACACATTGTTGAACTGTCCCATGGGAGAGGAACTTCCCTTATATCTTATATCATAGATATTATAGAAAATAGGCAAAAAGAAAGGTGTGCAAATGTCACGATTTTTGCAACCAGTTTAATGCTATATCAACTGTAAATACAGTAACATAGTGGTTAGACCATAGTGGTCTAGCACATTTGGAGTTGTGGGTTCGAGTAACACCTTCAGATCTGTGTGCATGGGGTCATGTGTCTGTTCTGGAAAATATACAAACAGAGTTGTTTTGCTCCAGGGCAATCCCAGGGGGTCTTAAACCTATAGGTACTTTTTGCTTTTCCTTTCAAGGGTAACTGAATCAAAATGAAACTAGTTCATCTAACACAGTGTGATATCCAGGCTCTTTGTGAAAGGACTGTTGTAGGCTGGTGAATCTGGAGCCAATTCTGGGAACACTGGGAGTCAAGTGGGAATGCCAGGTTGGGATTCCAGTCTATCACAGGGCTTGACTATATTTGGGCAATTGTCCCAGTCTTTGACCTGCTTTAGGCATAATTATATTGGTCTTATCTATAGAGCCTTATTATATTGTTTTAATAGCCTTTATTAATGGGGACAATGTTGTATTGGAACCAAATTGTAGAAAACACTACTAGGGCTCTGTATAAAACCAACATAATCCAAGACAAGTCCAAATCAAGTCCAAGAATGGGACAATTGGCAAAGTAGAATCATGAACATGTGTTCAGCAAATTGAGGTCATGGCAGGACTAAGTGAATATGAAAGCAAGAGTGAGTCATGATCAAGACCAAGCTTGAGGCCAAGCTTTTGGGTTCAGTCGTGCATTCTTTCATTGATTGGTCTATGTTTCCTAGAAAAAGCAGTCACCTCTTGTCAGATATTGCAAATCCAAAAAAAAAGCATTATTTTTTACCAACTCTAAGCTGTAGTTAGAGAAACCAACGCCCAAAGCTTAAGTCGAAGTACAATTGACAAAAATGTCAGCACTGGTTACACCAAATTAATACAAAAAATGACGGACACCTGTTAATAAACATTCATTAATAAACATGAATATGAGTTGCCTATTCTGGCTACATGTGCCTTTTGAATTTAATGTATAGTACAGATACATTCATATGAAAAAGAAGCCACTAAGTCAGAAAAAATGCAATACACCAAAAGGGTTAATATGTATTACAGTACTAAGGTTTTTCAGGCATTAATCTAATTTCTAACTTCAGAACGTAAAAACAGATTGGGTATCCTTTATGCTGTGCCAGCACATGGGCTTTTAAACCTGGGAACTCGCTGACTAGAAAAACAACGCACAAAATGGAATAGGTTTACAAGCAAGAATTCAGTTCTTTAAAATAACTTTTTGGTTTATTTTTAGTGCAAATGGTATACTGTATTTACATATGCACAATTTTCACAATATGGACCTGTTTTGTAAAAAAAAAAAAAAAAAAAAAACTTCACGGGCAAAAATATTATTTACTTTTTTTTGCTGATTAAAAAAAAGTTAACATTCAACAAATCAGTGAATTGATATTGACCTGGGTTACGTTTGTTTAGATCACAGCTCTTTGCTCTTTCTGAGTATCCCATTCCCAGAAGTTCACAACCTGAATTTTTTCAACCTGAAGTTTCTTTCACCTGAATTTTCTAACCTAATTTTCAAGAACAGCATTTTAAATATATTTAAATATTGTGAGATTTACATAGAAAATTTTCACTACCATCACATTACAAACCCTTTAGAAAAGTTTATACGAAGCCGAAGGTTAGACCCGCTCAAACAAAGATGGTAGTTTAGAGCTGTGATCATTCAACGACCTGCACAATAATTATTTCCATGTTCCCATTGCCCAACAACACAGATGATTTTTGCGATCTGTCTGACTTTAGGCCTTTCTGTGACACCACAGGTCCTTTGAATATGCAAACAGGTGGCATTCTCTCTTCTGATGGTGACTGGCGTTTGATACTAACATATTCAAACTACGTGTTCTGTGTCACAACAATAAGCCAGCCATCCAAAACACATCCACCTTCTCTTTCACATTTTGGCTCTCATGGTCTCATTGAGTAAAACTTTCATCTGGCTGTGAATTTCTTCTTGCTGTTTAAGATCATTTCAGGTCATGACTCATTCCTGCCAGCAGGGGTCTCCCTTGCCTCAATTCTACCACTTGCTGTATATGGGCTGTTCACTCATGTGCAAATTGCAAAGTCTTGACTCCTTTCATGTGCCACAGTTTTGAGACTAAGTCTGAACCTTTCTAAGCCCTGCATTACCATTTGTTGTTAGGATTGGTCCTTTGACCTACATGTTGTTTTCACTGTGTTTTGACTCCTCTGGCCTGGATTGTTGGATTGTATGTTTTGGAGTGTTGGCTTTACTCTGTTGTAATAGACCTCCATACATGGAGCCTCACCCTTCTCCTTAGACCTGAGTTAAACTTAAATTATGCTGCTCTGTCTTGAAAACATTTTGACTCCCACAACATGCTTTTAAAAACTATATATTATAATTCAAATCACCATTCAGCATGAAGGTTCTAATAAATGATGACTGGAATTTATTGCGGGCGGCGCGGTGGTGTAGTGGTTAGCACTGTCGCCTTTCACCTCCAGGGTCCGGGATCGATTCCCGGCCAGGCTCGATTCCCGTCTCTGTGTGCATGGAGTTTGCATGTTCTTGATGGGTTTCCTCCGGGTACTCCGGTTTCCTCCCACAGTCCAAAGACATGCAGATTAGGCTAATTGGCGTTTCCAAATTGACCATAGTGTGTGAATGAGTGTGTGTGTGTGTGTGTGTGCTCTGCGATGGATTGGCACGCTGTCCAGGGTGTACCCTGCCTAGTGCCCTGAGTCTCCTGGGATAGGCTCCAGGTCCCCGCGACCCTAAATACAGGATAAAGCGGTATAGAAGATGAATGAATGAATGAATGAAATTTATTGCAAATATACTTGATTCATAGCACTTAGGAATTGATGATACTGGTGTTGCCATTTTTAAAAACTTAATAAAAAAAAATCTTTAATATCAGGAAATAGTCATTTAATTTTTTTTTTAAATAGTAAATTCAATTATGAGAGCCAAGGTCACAGTACTATTGTTGCCCCTGTGCCCTTACATTAGCTTCCTAACAAGCTTGGATATTTGAAAAACAAATTGCTGTGCTATAATGTATAATTTGATACCAATAAAATTTATTCTATTCACCTTTTCTCATTTTAAATAACTGTGTGGCACAGTGGTTTAGTGGTTAACACAGTCGACCTGCGCCTTAAGGGTCTGGGTTTCGATTCCTACCTCGGGTTCTGTATGGCCTCGTCTGCTCTCTCTGTGCTTTTCTCTGGATACTCCAGTTTCCTCCCACAGTCCTATGACATGTAGATTAGGCTATTTGACGTTTCCAAATTGCCATTGTGTGTGAATGAATGTGTGTATGTGTGCCCTGCAGTGGATTGGCACCCCGTCCAGGGTGTACCCCGCCTCGTGCCCTAAGTCTTTTAGGATAGACTCCAGGCCCCCTGCGACCCTTTATAGAGGATAAGCGGTATAGATGATGAGTGAGTGACTTGTATTCTGGTCAGGGTTACTGAGGATTCAGGGGCCCGTGCCAGGATCACTGAACACAATGTCCACCATGTACACACCCTTTCCTAGTGCTATATGTACTATTAAGTTTTTTTTGTTTGTTTTTTAATATTGACTGGCTGTGAAAATACAATTAAATGTGCTAAAGCAAAAAAGGGTTTATGAGACACCAGGTGGCAGCAAAGACTTAACACTTTCTTTTAAGCCATTCACTAAATTCTACAAAATTAGTTTCTTTTAACTTTCCATGACATTATCTGTATATATAGAGTTTGAAACATATTCCATTTAAATACAATCCTGTGGGGGAAAATGGCAGAAAGTGTAACACATGAAAGTACTTCCACACATCTTACAAAAGCAGGTCCATCGTGCCCATGCTGTCCTCTGCCCACCACTAAAATCACCTACAATGGGCATATGAGCATGGACCATGGAGCAGTAAAAGAAGTTTGTCTTTTATATCATATTGACCTCAGGTGTGTGCCTGTCATTTAACTGAGGAAAATTAGCACTATGGAAAGAAGACAAACCAGTGGAGGCAATGTGATGCATTAGGTAATAGGAAAGCTTGTGTCCTGGCATTCATGCAGATATAACTATTGACAATTACCAACTACCTAAACAGCCAGTGCACCCCTTCATGGAAACAGCATTTCCTGATGCCACCTGAACATGACAAAAAGTTTAAGGTGTTGACTTAACCTCCAAAGTCTCCAGGTCTGATCAAGTGTCTTTGAGACAACCTTGGACAATGTACTGGACAAACAAATCTGATGCATAGAGGCCCACCTTGCAACTTAGGGCGTAAATAATGTGCTGCTAACGTCCTGATACCGGATACCACAGCACACATTCAGAGGCTTTGTGGAGTCCTTGCCTTAGTGGGTCAAATGTGATTTTGTGGCACAAGGAATACCTACACAATATTAGGCAGGTGGTTTTAATGCTATCACTGGTCAGTAAACTGAAATCAGGAAAACATAAAAAAAAATAAAAAAACAACAATAAATGTATTATATGTGAATGGGTTATTGTATGAAGTGTACAATACTGGATAGAATGATTAATCAATATATAACAGTAAGATATACACTTTGTACACAATATTATGCAGTATAGATTTCAGCTTAAGACTTAGGTATGGATTAGGTTTGAGGATAAAGATGAACAAAAAAATAATAATATACGTGCTTGACAGGTTACATTCTCATGTTCATAATAAAACTATTTGTGTCAAATAATTTAATTACCTGAATCAGACAACTCAGGCGCAGTCCTGTAAGTGCAAAAACTATAATAATATATTTTTTTCAAATTAATGGTTATTGTAATTAATGCAGAAATTAAATGTTAATTATTCTATCACATTTAATATTTCTGACTCAGTTTTAGTTTTAGCAAACATTGGTTTCTAATTATTTTATATACTCATAGTTTTGTTATTGAACAAAGTACAAAGGGAGAGTACAAACATATACTCGGCAGCGGATACTTTGGGTGCTGTGTGGGTTTTGGGATGGGTCTCCTTGGATGGGACTTGCTTTTCCAATGCTATATCAGACTGGGTTCTGGGTAGTTTGGAGATCAGATCAGAAGCCTTGGACTCTTTTCCTGCCGGTCCCCGTGCATTATGGACTGTGGTGCAATGGTTGTTCTTGTGCCTTTCTGTCATGGCTGGCATTGCCAGACAGGCTGGCTTTGGTCCCTGTGGCCATGGGTGATCAGTGTTTTTCAAGTCATCTGTCAATGTTATGGCTGATCGGTGTATACAGGAATTATCCAAACAAACAATTTTTTTTTTTTAATGATGAACAGTAATACAGTAATAAATGAGATCAGAAATCTGGGGCAGGAACCTGAGTTAAAATCTCTAGTTGTGGTATTGACTCTCCTACATAGTTTTGACCATTATTCGTTCCATATTCTGTGAATTTTCATTATTAATTAGTCAATATTGTCAAATTAGTTAATGAATAAAGCTTTATCAGAAAATTGGCTATTATGTTTTTTATAAGGACCTTCGTTAATCTAAATGATTTGTTCTTGTCTGTTTCACTTTTTTTTCCAGGATGATACTCAAACATCCATCTATTCATTGCTCACTCACTTCTCATCTATACCGCTGTATCCTGTATTCAGGGTCACAGGCGACTTAGGGTACAAGGCGGGGTACAAAAGGTGCCAATCTATCGCAGGGCACACACACACACACACACACACACACACACACACACACACACACACACACACACACACACACACACACTCATTCACATACAGTACTACGGGCAATTAAGGAACATCAATTAACCTAACCTAAATGTCTTTGGGATGTGGGAGGAAACCGGAGTACCCGGAGGAAACCCACCAAGCACGGGGAGAACATGCAATATCCATGTATTGCTTAATAATTTCTTGGTAAAAACATCTGTGATTTGTAGCTTCTTTTGTGCTTAGTAGCTTCGTCAATCAAAAGCTACAAAGTTCACAACAGATGCATTTTTATATTTATTCAAGTATACATACGTTTGTAATACTTGCTGTAAAATGTTTTTGTTTGTATAAAAATGTGTCTTTACAAGTTGTGTATTTTAAAGTTTTAGAGCTTGAGTTATGTTTGTTTAATGCTGCCATTTTTGCCTTTATATTGGTTGGTCTCTGGTTTATAATAACTGCACAAACTACAGCATGTGAAATAAGGGCAGCTTGTGGTTTTGGGTTAAACCTGTACTAACTCGTAGGAATTAGTCAAATTAATAAGGAAGTGATTGTTTCTGTGCATGAGTAACTGTAAATTCTCTGTCCTCTTGGGAAAGGGCATTCACTCACAGTTCTGCAAACTCAGGAGACCTCAGCAGTTGTCCCCTGATGAACTTGCACTTAAATCACAAGGTGCCTCTGTAACCCTGAAGCAACATGCTCTCATATTTTTCAGCAAGCCTTCCTGCTTTCAGTGGAGACAAAGGGAAGTGCAGTCATGGAGTGAAGCAAGCCACATCTCAAGGCCAGGGGCCAGGGGCCGCATGACAAAGAGGCCCCCGTGCAGAGGGCTGCCTTCCCCTGGAGAGAGAGTGGCGCTTCTGCCCAGCGGGCTTCTTATGCTTGGTTTGGAGGAGGAGGCGTTCAGTGTGTGTGTGTGTAGTTGGGGGTGGGGGTGTTGTGGAGGGACTGGGGTAAATGTTGGAGGATATAAATATTCTGTATGTTAGTGTTGGGTTTAAAATAGGATTCACAAAGTGAAGTAAGGACTTCATTTTGCTTTGTTATTATGTATGTATGTAGTTTTGCATGCCCACTGATCTAGTCACTAAAAACAAGAGACGGTATTGACTGCAGCATTAAGCACTTCCTTTTGCAGGCGCTAGTGAGCAGAGGAGAAAAGAAGGAGGCGTGTTTGAAAGTGGAGGGCAGAAGCGCAGGCGGCAGTGGGACATCCCATCACTCTCTCCACACTTCTGCTGTCACTTGCTTTGCACAGGAGCATTACTCAGTCCCACAGACACAGGTTCCTAGGTAACTAAGTTACCGGGGAGTGTGTGTGTGAAGGGGCCGGTGTGTGGATGGGGGTGCGGTGTGCCAAAGGGGCCCCAGTCCCGGCTGAGCCCTGGGCTTTCTTCAGATCAGAACAGAATCAGGGTGTCACACAATAGTCCTTGACCACTTCATGGAGCGTACTTCAGACAGTAACTCATGTACTGTATGTATTAGGACGTATGTTTTAAGTGTAAGTCCGAAAAGTGTTACACGTTTTATTAAGGAGTAGAGAATACAGAGAATATGATCCTGGGTCAAACTGAATGTGTCACACATTCTGGCAATGTTAGAAAAATGTGCAGGTTAGTGCATTAAATATTGCCTGCCTACATCCATAATGATGATCTTACTGTAGGGTTTTCTCTCAGTCCAACCTCCTGTTTTGAGTTCCCTTTCTATGCATATTTATATAGAAATTATTTCTCACAATTGCCAAAGGAGAAAAAAATACAGCTAGATGAGAGAAGAAAAAACAGCTTAAATGTAGTCAGAAATCTCATGCTGTGTTTTTAAATGTTTACTTTACTTTCCAGTTACAACTTTCCCGGTAATTAGTTTGCTTTACCTCACATTGTGCAGTTGTATGACATCCGCTGCAAATGAGACATCTTAATGATCTCTCCCATGTTCACATGTGAAATGAATTTCCGCGTACTTTCTTTGGATGGAACTCAATTGATTCTTTTACAAACTCTCTGAGCATTCTCAGAGAGTTCAAAGCTTCTTGCTGGTCATCGTTATGGATTAATGTGGACGGTGGCGGTAGCGGGAGGCTGATGCAGAGTGTCGCTGAGGTAACGTAATACCCTGGGTGTTCTCAGTCAATCATTTACAATGATCTAAGGTGTCCTGAGAGCTCTGCATTTTAATGCCTCATTAGGGCAATAGGAGGCCGTGGGCCAACGGCTCCGGACACTGCAGAGAGCTAGGTTTCAGAATGCTGGGCATATCAGTGACCCGTCGTCCCCTCCTTACCCGTCACCGCCTTCCTGGCCATCAGGTCAACAGTTGGTCCCAAGAGCCAAAGTGGCTGGGCTTTCTGCCAGTGTCAAGAGGCTCTGTCTGAGATTGTCCCAGGGTAATTAAGCAGGAGACGCGGGTCAGTGTAGACAAATAAATCATGTCCATAGTCCAAACAGTGACGCAGAATGCCTCCGATTGAGCAAAAACAAGAGCCGCCTCATGCCTGTTACTGCCTGGCTTGAGGTCCATCACTATCCTTCATGTTACATTCCCCTCCCCAAAAGGAAAAAAAAGCAGGGAGGGAGAATAAGCTTTGTGTGAGATCAAACGCTGTGCAAAGGGACATGGGCTTTAATTGTTCTGCTTTATTTTTAAGATAAAGGCAGGCTGGGCATCATTTTAGTTCCTCTTTCTTTGGGAACAAAGCAGATTATTGCTAAGAGAATAATCATTGCTGGTTAAAGGATGATTAAAGGTAACAGCAATAGGGAAAGACTGACTGCTAATCAGAAAATACACACAAGCACTGGTTTTAAAAAGAAAACAGCGATCAGACAATACTCTGAAGGATGCGTCTTGACTGAGAGACGGATATAACACTTTATTCAACAGTGATACGATATGCAAATAACAAGTATGCATGCCATCGTTAACATGTGAGCCACTGGAAAGTGTATTATTTTTAAAGGAATTTGAAACTCCTTCACTTTTTTGTTGACTCCGCTTCCAACGTCTGTTTATTAGATCTCTGATCCGCTCTCATCTTTTTTTTCTTTCTTTTTTTTTTTTTTTTACTAAATGTGCTAAACGATAGGGTGTTCAATCGTAGCTTAATGATTCATTAAGGCTGGATAATGCAGAGGAAACAATAGGGAATAAAGAACCTCTTTTCTTCCGGAGTTGAAAAACCTCTCTGGGTCCAGTGTGCTTCTTCCTATGTCCTAGGCCTAATGGTTAATGCTAGGAGGTGGGAAGAAACGGACGACCCTATACCATGTCAAATTGGCCTTTCTCTCCAGGGTCAGGACATTCTGTCTGGGTCCACTTGTGTCTTTTCCTCAGAAGTTTCCCCCATTCATGCAGACAATGTAACTGTCAGTCTGAGCAACAGTTCCTGTTTCCACTGGCTCCACAACTCACAGGGTTACACAATATTTCACAGCATCAAACAATTGCCTGTCTGCCCGGGCTAACCATATGGTTACTATGGGGCACAATATTGACACACATCACTAATTATACATAAAAAAAAAAAAAAAGCCGGACATGGAGGAGGTGAGACGAGACAAATGCTGTTAAAACTGTTAAATGCCAGGATATTCGAAGGTGAGACACAGAGAAAGGTCTTTACTTCATAATATTCATTTACTTTCAAGGTATTTGTAATTCAGGCCAGAATTTCAATATGGTCAAATCTATTGTACCAGGACGATGCAACATGTAAAACAGCCTGTTCTACTTTCTACCGGCTAAATCACAAATTACCATAGCCTATTCAAATGATCTGATGAATGCATAATTAAGATGGCAGGGAGTGTATTTTTTTTCCCTGATACCTGTTTATAAACTATGAGGCAATCTGCAGAACTGTCTAGCTAATTTAGAGACATTAGATTGCTTCAGTAAGCATAATAATTTCCAATTGCCTGTTGTACTGTGAAATTGTCACATTAGTTTTTAATTGGCCTTAAAAATCTTGTATATTATTATGTTTGTTTAAGACAGAAATACAAGATTTGAGGTAAAATAAAATATTTCTAAACACGACAGCAGGATGGTGCTCAGAAGGAGGAAGCCAGGAAACTCCATAATTTTCAGACAATTCGGTGGACAAAAATCACTTATATTCATGCATAAATCTGAAGTAAGAAATTTGTGTGCATGTGTGTGTGTTAGCTGCTCTCTCGGCCACTGTGTGACCTCCTACAAGGTGGGAAAGTGCGCATGTCCATCAGCCCGTGACAAGCTCATGTAGGGCCAGACTGCATCAAACTGCTCTACTGCCCAGATGATTGACAGGCCCTCCTGTCTTGCCTGACTGAAGGTGGGGCGGAGCTTCCCGCCTTTCACTATTGATGGTGTGTGTGTGTGTGTGTGTGTGTGTAGATTTAAAAAAAAAGGAGTTGCTTGAGTTTTCTTTACATTCTGGCTTAAGAATTTGATTCTCATTTTTTTTTTTAATCTTATCAAAATCCTGGTTTGTTTGTAACTTCACCAAGAGGCTAGGTTTGTCATTTGATTCCTGGTTCTTGTCAAGACTTTCTTCATTGGGATCCAGATTTCAGTAAACCTGCTACTGTATATGAAAATGTCAAATTCCACAAACAAATACAGAATCCTTACACTTAAATAAAGTTTCACAGATGTTCCTCAGATCTTCAAAGAGCATATTAGTAGTGAAAAATATTAGTAGTGAAAGAAAATGATATTTCTAAATGTAGATGAATCGTGACTTTTATTTCGTATAGGATTTTATGTCCACATCTGTCCGTTATTGCTTTTCTCATTTCTTCAGTATGCTTTGCTCTGTTTAAAATGCTTTCCTTAAACACACTCTTCTGCATCTCTGTGAGAGGTCACGTCACTATGACCCTTAACTGCTTAAACATTCTAAGTTCACTGTTCTTAATTATTACACAGCTTACTGAAGACATGTTCATATAAACAGCATGTGAATAGGATACAAATTATGTTAATACTATATTATATATTGTATATATTATAATGGGCTTCAACTCAGATCTGTGCTGTTAACAAGGTCTGTAACGATTTATTTCTACTTATATAGAAGCCTTGTCAGTTTGTGTGTTAATGGAGAGGCTTCAGATATCAAACTGTGCATTTGAGTATTCGATTTGTCATGCAGAACAAAAGTTATAATTACTTTTATCAAATTTTTCAACTATGGGTAATGACATCACAAGAATGCAAAATGAGCATATTATTATTATTATTATTATTTATTTATTTATTTGGTCATAGAAACAACTGAAATCAGCATGATTAAATAAAGACATGATCATGTGTATCATGTTTATGTATACAAAACATAGTGACTTACGTAGAAGCACTGCTCATGTAGTAATATTTTCGTCTGTGGGGGAAAAATTAAACATAATTCATACAATTGTTAAAAATAAAATAAAAAGATTGTCTGGTAAACACCACCTCCATTATTAACAGTATATACAGGTAATGTTAGCTGGCTAACTCAGCCAGTAACTTGCTAGGTTTGTTAGCTAAGTCATGCTAATTCATACATGTTTCTAGCTACATAAGCATCACTTATTTAACAAAAAGATATGTTTAGTGAATATCAAAGTGACATCTTAATTTTCATACAGAGCGTTTAAACGTCCTTTCAATTTTAGACATCCTAGCATACAACATAGCAAATTACTGTTATTTATTCTTACTTTATTTTACCATTACAATGACCAGTGCATTTAGATATTCTAATATTAGTGCATGTGGATAGTCAAAATGTGACAGATAAAATACAATGGTTTTGTCATTTGTTTCAACAAAATATAATTAAAGGTTTTTATTAAATAAGAAAACAGTTTAAACATGACGCTTAGGTGGTACAATACCTATGTCACACAGGATGTCTTGTCTAGCAAGGTTAAGGTACACATGTGGATGAAAATGCCAACTCTCCAGATGTTATATATGGTACGGACTCCCTCTGCACTGCATCTGGCCACACAGAAACCTGGCATATTGGACTCCATCTGCCTGGTGGCCTTGAACCGGGTTTATCTCTACCAAAAATATGCAATTTCAAACATTGCCATAAGTATTTTTTTTTTTTTTTTTTTTTTTGTCGGCAGGCAACAGCAGGTTTTTAGCACAGCCTCGAGAACAGAGCATAGCTCAAAGTTTGGCAGCTTTGGAGCAGCTTCAGTCAGTCTGTTAGCATTTGTATGACACTTACCTCTGCTTTTCTGGCAACAAATAAGCATTGCTCTCCTGCCCCAAGCGATAGCGCTGAGCTGAGCCAAAGGCGCCATGCTAATATGAATGTCACCCCACATGGTATGTTCCATGAGGGAAATTGACTTCTTAGCCCAGTGCCGTCTTCGGCCATATGCTGATGTTTTCATATTCCAGAAAATCAGTTCGGGGACTCATAAAGTTTCTTAAAGGCCAAATTATACCCTGGTGCTGCGGCATGAAAGGGCCAGCCTTCTGTCACACTGCAAAGACTTAAGAGTAGCTCAGTACTCCTCTGGCAGCAAGCTGGAGGGGACACTGGCTCAGCTTATCTATTTTTCATATGCTGAAGCACACGCCGATACTAATGAGGCCGTAAACATCCTTATACACTTTGAAGAAGGGAATATGGGGTTTAAAACATGGGCTCTAAAATTTATCATAGCTTTGTAGATGAAGTTGAAGAAATCTTTTATTAGCGTTTTTTGATTTAAGAAAAAGAAATATCTTTCAATGATAAAGAGAAAGTGACTTTAGTTGCTGTCAATGTATACATATACAGTAAGTCAGCATTCACAACAGATATTTTGACATTATGACAACATGCAGGCTTAAGTAAAACTGACTAAAAGTAAGCTGCTGCACTATAATGTCTTCTTTTTATTGTCAGAAAAATGAATTTTTTTGACTTTGTAAAAAACTTTACTGCATAAAGCTTTGCACTCTTGTCTGCTCCTTGTCCTTTAACCTTTGCTTTTTTTCCAGAAGCTGTTCCAAATGGTTAGGTTTCAGGCAGCCAGATTTTTTAACATGACTTAAGGTCTGTCATGCCATACTATGCAGCATCCTGCAACGTGTCACCAATGGCCTAGAGCGACTGGACATTCGGCTGCCGGTTCCCCAAGTTCCTAATCAGTACGGTTATGTAAGATGTCAGGGCTTTTTAAATGCCGAGCTCCCGTGTCGTTTGCACCGGATTATCTCTCCGTGCACAAGCTAACAGATGCCGGGTCCAGCTGGTGCCGAAAAAGTTTATAGCCCAGTTGGAACGAGGGTCCTTACACCCTCTACAATGTTGGCCACCATCGCCTTTTTTAATGAGTCACGAATTGCCTGTTTATCTCCTGCTCCCTGCTGTTTCGGCATTTTCCTTTCCAGAACAATCCCAGAAACACATGCTGCTACAGACGCAAGTGCAATGTGCACAGACATTCTGAGCCAAATTGTTACAAGGAACAAAGTTTTTTCTTTTTTTTTCTTCTTCACTCTCTCGCTCCTTTTCTCTCTCTTTTCATCTTGGGCATCAAAATGTGAGAAGGATTACAGGATGCGCAGTAAAACAGAGACTCAGATGTTCTGTTTGACCCTTTCAATATGGTCAGCCAGACAAAGCTGGGCCTATTTGCAGGCTCAACAAACACTCAAATGACTCTATAATTGGCACACTTTGTTGTTCGTGTTTTGGCTCTCTCCAAAACTGTGCTAAACACTCTCTGTAATGGCTTTACATTATGACAACACATGGCTCACACCGAAAGAGGCCGGTGCTGGCAAGGCCTCGAAGAAGTAGCAGGTGGTGTTGACAGTTTTGCTGAAAAAGTTGCGCCGAAGTTACGAGCTCACCATCAGCATGACAGTGGGGCTTAGAGCAAGGTGCAGAGTGTGTACGGAGGAAGATCTTGTATGAAAATGAATTAACCAACACATAAGTTGTCGTAACATAATCTATATTTGTACTTAATTTGTTTTTAGCTTGGATTTAAAGATTACAGCAGAATTGTAGGAAGAATATGTTGGACATGCTTGCTTTATTTAATTAGTATTCATTCAATTTCTTATATTACATTATATTTCCTGTATATATTTAATCATTTGAAATAATAATTATGTAGGCTCTTTTATTAAATTATATCATAAAAATAATAGTAAATATGAATTTAAATGGAATATTAAAAACTAATATTTAAATGGAATTAAATTATATAATTTCCCATTTTTGTTATGTTTTATGTTACATTTTAATATTGTATATATTAACTCTGTAAGCTCCCCAAATGTTTTTTATAACTGTGTAATAATAATAATAAAAATGTAAAGTGACATAATGACTTTAGCGTATTTACTTTTGCTTGTTTATTTGACGTTATATTTAATACACTAAGCCTTTTTCCATGTGTGTTACATAGAATTCAGTATTGCTATAAAATTAGCTTACAGTCCCTGCAAAAAAGGACAAAGTATCTGTGGAATCTTGGCAAAAGAGGGTTGCCGCCCAGCAGCATGAAATTTTTTTTTATTCTGTGACGGACCGTTTTTTTGTGGTTGGCATAGAAGGTTAGCCTTTTGCATTCTTCTCATTGTACAGGTCACTCAGGCAGAGGCGGCCAACTAGAAAAGATCCTGCGAGGCTGGAGACAATGGCCTTAGCCGCCCCATAAATGTCGTCTCTTCTGTATCAACCCATTGACTCGCTGCTTCCCCGCCAAGATGTCACTGTTCGACCAGTTCTTCTGAAAACGGCTT
The DNA here is from genome assembly GCA_030522415.1 of Channallabes apus. Lineage (NCBI taxonomy): Eukaryota > Metazoa > Chordata > Actinopteri > Siluriformes > Clariidae > Channallabes > Channallabes apus. The sequence goes on along the minus strand of CM060125.1, from coordinate 22,727,421 downwards.
AATTAGCTGAAAAGCCGAACGCTTGTCCGAGCTTGTTTGTGTTAAAATAAAAAAAAGGCAGAAAAAGCCGGAAAAGCATCCCTGTCCTCCTCTCATTGTCTGTATGCTCGCTCCTGACAGACGTCCTGTTTTTTTTTTTTGCTTGCTAACGTGAATAAAACAATAGTGTATTCATTTGCGTTTTTACACCATGATCCTGGGTTAATTGTTGAAGAAGCTATCTGAGCTTTCTTTGTGAAGGGATTGAAACATAATTAGCTGTAATTCCCTATGCAGGGGTTATATTTTTAACCAGTCCACACATATGTTTAATGAAAAACAGTTTTAAACTTAAACATACTCTGGTAATTTGTCCATCCACATTAATTATTAATCAGGAAACTGGGACTAAGACAGACAGATATTGAAACACCTTCTTGAAAGCACATTCTAATAAAAATAAAAAAAACCCTCTGCTGTTTGTATGATGCATTGAGGGATGGTGTAGAGAACTGCTGTTTCTTTCAACCTCGTTTCTTGTTTCCCTTTCAGAGCGGGCCCCCGTTATTCCTTTATCCCGCTCCTACTTCAAAGACTCAAAACAGATTGATTCTCATGTGAACATAGCCAAAGTGGGACCCCAGTTTTCTGCGCCCACTTTGAACTGCTGGCTGCCTGTTTACTGCCTGTTTGTGAGCCGCCGCGTGAGGATGGACCGTAGCAATCAGAAAACAAACTCCCATTCACAGGGCCATGTCAAAGGTGAGTGGCGGCCTGTAGCGCCACTCTATGGGACTGCTGCCCCCTCCCACTCGCTCCTGTTCTCAAGCGCTCCTCGGTTGCCATGGCTGTATACCTGGATGATGTCTATCTTGTCTGTGTGGGAATGGCCATTAGGCACTTTGTCAGGGTGATCAATGGGGATGCTGCCCTTTTTTGTGCCTTAACAATGGAGGCAAAAGCAGAGGAGGGAAAAACTCTTCCCATCAGCCACTGGGCTGAAGTCAACATGGTGGCTATAAGCTCCAGATAATAATTGTATTGGTCATATACCATATAAATATGCATTACAATCTAGGCTTTTTTCATATTGTTTCACATTATCTAATGAAGCATTGATCTGGTTTATATATATTTAAAAAATATTGGTTGGTTAATTTCACCTTTATTACGATTATAAACAATAGGTGCAAACCCTATTTGTGTTAATATTGAAAGGATTGCATTAACAATAATTTACTTTTATAATGCATATTTCCTGTTTTGTGTCACATATTTTAGGCCTTAAATCTCATGTATAAAGTTCAAGCTCAGAACATCAATGTGTTATCTTAAACTACCTGTCATTTCTTCTCGACATGAAAAGGCAAATAGCTAACATAAGTTTTTTTTTTAAACAAATGCTGGGCTTCAGAATGCTGCAGACTGAACCATATTTAACTCTTATGTGCCAGACCACCTGCTAGTGTCCGTGTCATTGACTGGCTAGTCATGAATGGCACTCGGCCATCATCAAATATGAAATAGAGCGAGTTCCTAATGTGATCACAAAGCCAAGATGCTGATTTATATGCATTTCAAACCTGAACATTTTTAGAATATGTCTTGTGGAGCTCCAGACAGAGGTCCCTAAGAGCACCACGAGGCAGCAACATAAACTGTCTTGTTTTTAAGCAACTTTTATATGGGTGGTGTGCATAAAAAAAAAAATCCATTGGTTCTCAGGTTATGTCGCTCAAGGGGACCTCAGGCTTGTGCATTTCTGAGAGTGCATACACCTCCCTCAAACTGAGGCAATGTTAGATCGGTTGACTGTAAATCAGAAAACGTGACCTTTAATTTTCTCAATGCCAACTGATAAAAGCTGCCATAGCTATTTATTTCCGTTCTTTTTCCCAGGGGAAGGGGCCTAACTCCTTCTCACTGTGCTCCCCTTTAGATGACCTCAGCTCGGTGACCTCTAGTAGGTATAAAGATAAAGGTATCATATTCATCATCATTGCTGCTGGGCTGTAAGGCCAGTGTAACATGGCCAGATGATGTCACGGCTAATAGATTGGGTCATGAGATGTTCCTTTAGGTTCCTATCGAAAGGTAGCCAGGTAAAATTCTTCATCTTCACCCTTTAGACAGAGAAGAGGCCCCATGCTGTGCTGTTGACTGTTGGAGAATGAGAACAAATACATAAGAGAACAAAACACAGGGAGCTCTGGCTTTTCACAACCTATTAATTAAAGCTGAAGTAACAATAGAGCTTCAGAGAGAGAGAGAGAGAGAGAGAGAGAGAGAACACTGTTGAAAGCCTAATTATAAAGATTTTAGACATTTACTGTACATATATTCATGGATGTATTAAGTTGCATTGAACGATGAAACAATAATAATGCAAATATTTTTATGTTTATATTTTCTACATTTTCTATTGAAAAGTAAGTCCTGTAAAATAATCAAAGTTATTCGAATGCTAGTAGTCATTTTAACAGCGACACTTGACCATGATTGCCTAGGAAATCAGAATGAGACAGTCTAGACTTTGAGTCTTACTCAAAGTTGCGGCTTTTGTCTTAAAAGCAACTTTTTAGCTTGTTACAACAAACCATTTTTTTCATAATAGTAATGACAAAATTATTTATAATATTTAAAAGAATTTACTATCACCAATTTTTTTTACATTTCGAATTATTATTATTGTAGTAGTTGTTATTATCATTAGTAGTTGTAGTAGTAAATAAACAGTATGTAAATAACATTAAATGCATGAAAAGTGCTGCTATGTTCTTTATTTGTGTACGTACTGTACAGTAGTCAATCCAGGATTCACATCCAGTCATACTGAAGCTGGACACTTTACAGGATTGCCCCATAGCCTCCAGAGTTGTCATGGCTGACAATAACTAAAGTGTCAGTATGGCAGGGTCTGACACAGAGGTGTTTAGTCCCCATAGTCATAAATCATATTTTTAGACAGCTTTGTTCCCGGCTCCTTTAATCCACTCTGGATTCATTTTCCTGGAAGTGCAGTGGTACCTTCCTGTATGTTCAAAATAACATTGTTGAATTAAGAGGAATACTGATTTAGATTTATGTAATGTTTAAGATTAACTGCTTTTTAAGCTCATTCAAGTCAGTTATCTACTGTGCTACGTTTTGATTATTAACTCAACAATTCAGCATTCAATTATGCTATGATCTATGATTTAAGTAGCCTTCAGTTGTTATGTCACAAGCTTTCTTTTTCACAACCCCAGGGCTCAGGACTAAAGTTAATTTGTCAATGATGATGTAGAGATGGATTATTCAAACATCAGAGGCGCTCACCTTTGTACACATCAATTTAAACATAAAAAAGTACACATAATTTGTCTATTTTATTATTAATAATAGATATACATAAATAAATTATATTGCCAACCATTCAAATTAAAGTCCAAATTATGATCCGAATATATGATCTCTACACTTCTCAGCAGCAAGAACAATATAGTTTTGACTTTTTGTACATGCTACCTATTCTGCAGTTCCTAAAAGACTGCAAATTCTATTCCTCCAAAATGCATGTCATCCACTACACTCAAACGTATAATAAGGTATGTTCTTTGGTTTCATAAAATTTTTCATAAGATTTAATGCATTTCTTTGACTACAGTTTATAGAATTTACAGTATTGTATGTAGCTTTCAGTTCTGCTAACCAAGGGCTCATGGAGAGAGCCCCATATTTCATACAGGATTATTAATGTAAACGTTTTGACTTGCGGCATGCAGGCAAATAAAGATAAATGAGACAAAAGCAGAAAGCAAACAGATGAAGGCAGTGAGTTTATTAAGCCAAATGAATTATGATGTCTTTAACTAACTGACAGATTACTTAGCTGCTTGGGCAGTGCCGTGTTCGCACCCACCCGGAGCTCCTCTAGGGACCTATGCGCAGCGGCGTCCCATTGCCAGATCTATTTTTCACTCAATTTAGCGCCAAATGACGGCTAACCTGCAGGTCCTCCCTCTGGTGAGGTTTATGCAATGATTAATGGCGAATGTTGGGCTGCCTCTACCTGGGGGACTGCCCCATCTGCAGAGCGATGTCAGGTGGAATAGGGGTGCCCGCAGGTGGCCACTCTTGACTGGCAGCTTCCCTTTGCCTCGGGCCATCTCGCCATGTTAAGTGGCCTCAGAGAGGCAGCTTCCACTGCTAGATCACCTGCCACTGTCTAGCCTAGCCTGGCATCTGTGCTCATTCTGTCGGCACACTGAAAAACAGGTTACAGTATGAGCAGTGCTTTGAAGTGAAAATAGCTGTAGTGCTCGACATGATATCCTACTCAGGAACACGGGGTAATGGACACTGAGTGCATCACCTGTGTACGTGAAAACCAAAGTATTTGTATTGTATTGTATTTACAGTGAACGTTTATACCTTGGAAGTCCAAGTTTGCTGCAGTTTTTGATCCTGTTTGTGAAGGATGTGAATTCTGGGCCTTTACCAGATTAATGATATACATAGATATTTCTGTAGTTCTAGAGCAAGGACAGCATTTGTTTACTTATTCCACAACCATCCAAAACTCTGTTGTACATTTCTTAAAGCTGTTTGTCTAGTCTCAGTCCTGGAGTATAGCAGAAAATGACTGAGATGAAAGTAAAAAAATTAAAAATTAAATACAAGCCTGGTTTCTAATCTCTTTCCATGACTTAGACTCAACAGTACAAAATGCTTTGAAGTTTTGTTGAGAAACTGCTGTAAAGCTGAATCTGGAAATATTTATTTATCTGTCTATTTTACGCATGAACAGCCTGTCTCTTTCATTCCGTCAAAAGGCAATGGCACAGATGCCGGTCGGACAGTTATCAAATTAAGACTTTTGGACAGGTTTACAGGCTCTGGCTGTCAGCTCCCTTCTGGGTGGAAATCATCTGATACGGCTCTGATAGTGATTAATGAGCGCACTAATCTGGTGGATCGTTCCTCTGCTGATAGACACATCACTGAGGGGCTGCTTGGCTGGCACCCACTCCATTTGATTTCCTCTGGGTCGCGTGCCAAAAGAGACAAATTCAGCCGATAGTGAGTGAACTACTTTTGGGGCTGGCCAGCTCTTACATGAGCAGCAGTACTACCTGACTCAGACCAAGCACAAGAAGAAGCACATTTCATAAAGAAGTTTGTGGTGTTTTTTTTTTTTTGAGAGAGAGAGATAGAGAAAGAGAGAGAGAGAGAGAGAGAGAGAGAGGAGATAATGTGTATCTATGCTAATAAACTTGCTTAAATGCTGGAAATGGGCCAGCACATTTGTAAAACTCCACATAATTTATTAAGAGTATAATACATGGCCGCACACACAGTAAATCCTTATTGCTATTAATAACACAATTATAAATATGGTGTTCATTTGTATCAAGTTACTCGAACTGTTAAACAATCCACAACATATTAGTTCAGCATAGAAGTTTCATTAAGAATACAAGATTCTTGCCAAAACTTAAGGTTTTAAAATGATGTGATTTATCAGTCATTTATCAGATAATGCAGAATTAAAGTCTCTTAGGTCATAAAATGGCAAATTGGCTTTCAAGCAGCCATAGTTATAAATAAATTATTTTAAGTTTTTAAAGTCAATGGTCACATTTTAAATGCATCTTTATAGTAGTGGCATAGTGTAGTGTAGTTTCTGAAATTATTTTAGAAATAAATTTTACCCGACAATATTTTTTTTTCAATGCTGTGAGTTACTTACCAAAAAAGGAAATATGAACAAAACTGATTTTAATGAAATAAAATGAAACATTTATATTATAAATATTTGCATTTATTTGGTTATTGCATTTATTTATGTACCTTATAAAAAAGGACGATCAGATTACATCGAAATAAAATCAGTGGAAACTGAACTCTATGAGAATCTGGTCCATTTGTTGTATTAGACAGGTAGAGTGACAGAATACACACATTATTTCATTATTAATCATAAGTTTTAATCTGTAGTTGACATAACATTCTTTATCAAGTATTCAAAATATTATCCATTACACATTTTGCATAAGAAAAAGTTCATTCTAGTTCCTTCCAAGTAAAATAATGCTATTTTTTTTCAGGAGATAAAGACTATTAGTGCTTTGCCATTGATTTACAAAGATTTATTTTACTTTATTGCAATAATTTGAAAATAAGGTGTTATTATCCCACAAAATATTCTTCATGTGTTTCATATTAACACTTATAATCGCTACTTTGCTCTTTCATTCAGATTATAATAAAAAATTTCTATTTACAAAGGCACACAAAATTTGCTTAATATATACAGAATATTGATACGGGGTGTTCAACTCAAACCAGGACTTTTCCAGTGTTATCACTAGTGCTTGGACACCATCAAGGTAGAAAATGTTCTCAGTTCCCCGAAGCCTTGATCAGCATTTTTGCTTTACATCTGAACATTTGGACTCTTAGGAACTCCTTACTGACCCAAACATGTGGAAATGAGATCAGGACTGTATGAGATATGTAGCAATAATCCCAGCTGAGTTCCTTTAATGTGCAAGTGGTGTTGGTGCATGATTGCGTGTACACAGACAGACACATCTCTTCCACCTGTGAGTGACAAGTTATCCATTGATTTTATTCTACTTTCTGAAAGATCACCAAAAGACCGCAGTGGGCTCTGAGCCAGCTCAGCCAGAATCATCATTCATGGACGTACGGCCTTCTTTAAAATGTGTGCGCAAAAGGTGCGTTCCAAATATGCATTGAGGTCTTATGGAAATGTCAATCAGTTATATAAGCCTTCATTCAAGAGAAATTTCATCACAAGTCCTGGTTTGACTTGAACGCCCATGGTGTATATGTATTACTTTAAATATGATCAGAGTGATAAAATACATTTGTTAGAGAAACTGAGCCAAGAACAAACAAAAGACATTAAAGAAATTAAAATGGGCCATGTTAAAAGGAGAACAACATAAGGCTTATGCTTTCATCCGATTGCAAGGGATGCCTTTGAAAAGTGTGTGTGTGTGTGTGTGTGTGTGTGTGTGTAGGTGTGTGTGTGTGTGTGTGTGTGTGTGTGTGTGTGTGTCCTCATAATAACAAGAATGTATGGTAATTTTTTGAACTTGTGGGAATGTTGATTGATTAACAGATGACTTTTATTTGTAAAACTTAAAGAGCTAAAGTATTTCTGTTTGTTTAAAAGGTTATAGAGTAAGAGAATACATAGAATTGTTCATCTACAGTTATACACAAGTCAGTAGAAATGCTGCACTATGACAGTAAAACAAGACGCGGTGCACTCTGATGGAGAGTGAACTGACCCGAGGGCCGGAAGGATAAGATAGGCGAAATCATATTTTGTGTGTGTTTGTGTGTATGCACTAGGGAATGGGTGTCGTTTAATGTCTCCCCGCTTCAGACGCCACAATAGCTGAAGGCGCTTACAGCACCATAAATCAAAGGCATCCACTGCGCGAGAGCAGCTGGCACATTTGCAAATAATTGTAATTATTAATCATGGTGATTTCACACCCTTCACTGGACCACTGTGAAGCCTCAGCGGCCAGGCGGCCCCGGCGCCGGGAACCCGCGGCTCGGGGCCCGTATGTGCCGAACGCTGCCATGGACTGCACTTTGATGCAGCCTCGGCACACTGCTGAGTGGCACACAATGCCCAGTCAGCCATGCGGCATGGGAGCCTTATCCACCCTGCCTACATGTTCTGCATAATCAACATACTGATTTTACTTTTCAATTTTTAACATGCTAGGATGAGTTTTAGTCTTCAAAATGATGTATTATAATTTCTTTCTTTTTCCGTCAATGGGAATCCTTCGTCTGCTGTGAAATAGCCTGAGAGCATGCATTTAGGTCAGTCTTGGTGTCATGGTGTCATGGATCAACTTGCATTCCACAAATTGTTGTATTGGAAAGCTGCATGCACGTGATGCAGCCTCTGTTGTAAAAGCAGATGTGTGTTAATATGGTCTCCAGCTGCTGTGTTTCCATATGAAAGTGTTTACTGTGTCTACGGGCCTGCCTGTGGGGAAATAATACGGAGAAGAGGAATTTTTTACCAGCTGGGAGCTCAGCTCAGTAGTTTTCTGAGTAATGTGCTAAATAGAGTGTTTGCCCCCCTGTTAGTCATTATTACCTACCACTCACAAGACAATGCACAGATGGTAGGCGCGGAGCGGTCAGTGTAATGACAGCAGCGTGGGCTGGAGAAAGAAAAAAAAAACCAGCCGAAACTCACTCGCGGAAGCAAATTATCCAAACGAATGTGTTTCGCATATTGGCAATATTTTACACTAATTTGCAACTACGATGCAATTTTGTGTCTTTTTATTGTTTTTGTTCCAGCATTTAAAACATACACACAAACAAACACACACTCACACACACACACAGATTTGTTTTTATGATTTTTTTCAGGACACGTAGCATGGCATTTCCCAAAACCCTAAATCTAGCAACCATAAAGAAATAAATTTACAGTTTCAGTCCTGTTTCTTATAGGTTTGTATATAATGCAATATCTTCTCTCAGGACTACTTTGCCGTTAGTTAGCCCCGCCCCACACTCTTTTTTTTTGGTTTTGCGACATAATGAGGACATTTTATATTTCATAAACTAGGAGGAAGAAAACAAAAACCTACTCAACCCCAAGGCCAGAAAGTGAAAACATGATCAACATGACTTCTCAGAGCATCAAGAGTAAAAGAGTTTTGCTTCATATACTTTAAATCTATCAGCATAGATATATTAACTAGTTAAATCTATATTATTAACTATACATTTGCTTATATAAAGTGGTATGGTTTGTGGCGCTAACATTAGCTGTTTGTTAATTGTTGCTAACAAAAGACAAATATCATTGCTCTTTTTTTGTATGTGTGTGTGTGTGTTTATTTTTATTATTATCCTTTAGTACTAATCTATTTTTTTTTTTTTTTTACTAACATTTTGTTCCTAATAAAATGTAAAAACTCCACACACATACAAAATCCAATTTAAAAAACTGGTCAAATATTGGCATATAAATTGGGAGTAAAGTGGGTGTGTCGGTCAGCCCTCCTGCACCGCCTCTTGGCTGTAGGAGAGGAGAAGGTGGACACTCTCCAGGAGGCCGCCCCTTCTTCTGACACCGGGTGATGGATGACCCCTGAGCAACCTTCTCCAGCCCTGGTGCTTCTCCTGCATAACAGTGGCCATGTAAAGAGCAGGGCCGGCCCGAGGAACAAAGCACAGCACAGGTATTTAAATGACCTCTAATGGAATAAGGAACAAAACTCAAGTAGAAAGTAAGATGCCCCTCCATCTCTAATAAGTTGCTAATGGGGGGCAATCACTTTCCTTTTTACCCTGTGAGTAAAGACAGATGGATAAGGAAGGTCTGCTTTGATTGACAGATCTGAACAAGTTGATCAAAGAACATGTGATAAAAGTCTGTGTACATGATATTGTAGTGGACTAATAATATGACATAATTCTTAATAAGCTATCACATGGGAAGTATAAGAAAGGTTGTATAGTATATTACTAAACTATTTTAATCGTTCATAAATTGACAAGACAAGAATGCATTATTTATAACAAATTTACCATAACATTTTGGACTGGTTTGAGAATTCTTAGTGTAAATTTCATAAAATTTCACAAGATCCTGCTTGTGCACCATTTCCTATACATTAACAAAGTAAACCGCTGTGTTTTAAACATGCAACATGTGTTACACTTAATCTTGAGTAATTATTGACTGAAATAAGCACTATTTCTGCTTTATTTCTTAACTTTTTTGGGGTGTGGTTTAAAATTTAGCAGAATTGTGCAATGCTTTGTAAAAAATAATGTGTTTTATTCTTTAAAAAATTTAACAACCTGCATCTTAGAACCTACTGTATGCTAATTATAATGAAACTGTCTAAAACAATGATAAGTATATATAATATAATTTATAATAATAATAATAATAATAATAATAATAATAATAATTCTCATTTCTTATTTCTCATTTCTCATAATATTACACATTTTCACATTGTATTGAAAATGGAATTTCTATTCATGACTGCTATCACATTATCCACTTTATTACACTTATTTGCCTGATGTGTCAGTCGTATTACATCATTCATGATGATGACATTTTTGAGAACTTATGAAATTATGTTGTTTTTATTTTTAACAGGGTCTATTATTCTGTATCTGGGGGCACTTGTTTTATTCTGAGCGTTTTTATGGGACAATAAAGCCAAAATCGTTTTTTTAGTGTATGTATCGCTTTAGTTAAAGCAGACCTCACATTCTGGCATACTTAAATCGTTTATATACTTTCAACCATAAAAAAAATTATTATTATTTTTAAAAAAGCAGTGTAACACTCAACTTTTCAAAAACACATAAATTTTTTAATCAATGGCTTTATCACAGATCTGTCATATATCCCCATATATCTGTCAATCTAAGTACATACATCATGCTAACTGATGCCTTTTCTTAGCAAATATATTTACATGTTTGGATATAGTACATACATACATACATATATATATATATGGCTTTACGTTATCATTGTTCACTTTATAATTCAGAGCATCCCCAAAGTCTCCATGCAGTGGGAAATAGTAAACTCCACACAATTTTTTTGTTTGTTTGTTTTTTTAGATTTTATTTGAAATGTCTTTGACAAATGAAGAACCAATTGATATCATTGTCAGGGCAAGCCGGATTACAAACAACGCGGCTGCCAACAGTATTAGCAAATTCAAGTAGACATCATAATATTATAAATCCATGGGCCAAATTGTGATCATTTCCCATATATACTGAGATTTTTAGAACACCATTGTAAATGCATTTACGATAAAGTTACTGGATATAAAGCCTTTCCTTTTACATCAAATGTCTATAAAATAAAGACAAATTTCCAAACATTTATGAAGAGACAATCCTAGAACCCACTCGGATCACTACTGATTTGTTCGAAGCTGTTTCAGCCTGGTCATATTCTTTCAATCTCAACTGACAAGCTGGCGACGTTTCATTAATATATCAATCCACAATGTGTCAGAACGTCCCATGGCGATCACAACAAGGTAGCCTTCTGCATGGATCCTTGTGACAGATGTGTGTCCAAATGGCAATGCAGTGCTGTGTGGTTTAGAGCAAATGCTTGCAGAAGTGTGCCATCTTGGCCTTTTGTGTTGAAAAGGATGCTCTGCAGCTACAGGGGTCTACAGCGTATATTCACATGCACTCCGCAATGACATTAGGCTCCAGTGGTGAGGAGGACGCAGTAATGGTTTGCTAATGGGATAATGAGGCAGTGCCGGGGACAGATGGGCCGTCCCTGCTGCAGGGAGCGGCGGCTCAGAACGGACGAGAGGGATTTGAGTGACGAGAGCGACGGCTGGCAGTTTGTCGCATTTCCTCTTCCCACTGTGGAAGTGTCTTGGAGGTTTGTGTGTGTGTGTTCCTATGACTCTATGCATCTGCAATGAGACAGACCTCAAACTGAGTGCGAGCGCAGGGGTCTGTCCGGCTGACAGTGCAGAAAAACACTCAGACAGAAGGTTCCATCGTGTGCAGTGCAAAATCTGTCATGGCGCTAAGCTCAGAGCAACTATATTTCAGCTTTTACTGTGGCTACTGGTTTAAGATACTGGATGTGCTTGTATTATAAAACATGTAGAAATGTAAACAAATCCAGCTTGTTTTCGCCTGTGCTGGATTGGTTGGTCTCTCTCCTGATTGTGTGTGTGTGTATGTATGTGTGTGTGTGTGTGTGTGTGTGTGTGTGTGTGTGTGCGTGTGTGTGTGTGTGTGTGTGATTGTGTGTGTGTGTCACGGTGACCAGCTGTTTGATACCAGTTCAGCATCTACCCCGACAGCAAACACAACATCTGTTATATTTCCCATAGCAGCAGCCTGTTATTCCACCCATACCATTACACCCTCCACTGCCCTCTGAGCAAAGCTACACAACATTGCTTTAGTGCTAGAGTAGCAGGAGCTGGATTTAGAGGGTTTAGTTATGGGAAAAAGAGAGACTATAATGGGATACAGGAGCGGAAAATACTTTAGCAACTATACAGTACTTCATTATTATATATAACTATTTGTTAAAACAAAAATTTGTTAAAACTATTTGTTAAAACAATACTAAAAACAAAATTTGTTGTTTTTGTCTTTGCAAACCTTACTTTTCTTGAATTTTAATTTTTAAAAAGAAAAATCAAATATCAAACGAAATTGTCATCTGTTGGATTAGCCACCATACTGCAGTGTAGAACTTGAGGATGAGTGCACCTAGGTTCACCTCAGTAAAATGTAATATTCTGAGTTATAATAAAATGTATATTCGGGAGTAAACAGCCTCCCTAGATGGCATGAACCTTTTCATTTTATATGTAAAAGCTTGCTGAGGTAAGTTTAGCTATAATATAAATTGATGCTAACTTGCTAATACAGTACTACCTTTACCTGTTAGCATCAATTTCGGTAGCTAAAATAATTACCTAAGCTGCAAGTCACATTATCTAATGATTATTGGTTAATTATATTATCTTTTATTTATAATTAATTTGCTCTTTAACTAAGTTAAAGTGGTTAGCACTGTAGCCTCACACCTACAAGGTCAGGGTTTGATTTCTGCCTCGGGGCCTCTGTGTTCAAGGAGTTTGCATGTTCTCCTCGTGCTTCGTGGGTTTCCTCCACGTACACTTGTTCCCTCTCAAAGGCCAAAGGCTATTTTGTATTCCCAAATTGCCCACAGTGTGTGAATGAGTTTGTGTGTGTGTGTGTGTGTGTGTGCGTGTGTGTGCCTCACATTGGATTCCAGGCACCCTGTGTGACCCTGTACAGGATAAGCAGGATAGAAGATGAATGAATTATTATATATTTGTATGTATGTGTTTGTATATGGAGAAAAATAAACATATGAAATAAAACACATGCCATTAGGTAATTGTTATGTTAAGGCATGAAGATCACCTGTTCTGGAAATGTTCTTGCAAGAGCAGTATTATCAAGTGCATTTGCAGAAGCCATCAAGCACCATGATGAACCTTCCCAAGAAAGCAAGACCAAAACTTCCGAGTTACCAGCCTCAAAAATCCCAAATTATCAGCATCCCAGATTATACTGTATATATATAAACTGTTCTTGTCTCATTGTTCATTACCGAATATCTATAGTCTATAGATCTGACATTATGCACTAGCTATATGAAGACAGAAGACAGATTCATAATGACCCAAGTCATGTGCACAACACACACATATACACGCACGCACACGCACACATGTGCTCCTCCCCACAGTAATGCCTCTTTTCTGATTAGGTGAGGTCTCAGGAGAGCCATTGAGTACAAAGCGTTAACATCTGGCAGCCATTACAGCCCCAGATCAGTTGTGATTTGTCCATATGATGATTCTGGCCCAGCCAGACGCGGGGGGGCTCGCGGCCTCCGCCATGCCAGTGGACCACTGCTGCTGTCACTTCTGTTTTCACACCAGAACACAGAATAGACTATAATTAGCTGTGCTGTCCTGAGGCCTCGTCACACTTGTACACATATTTTCAGACTTTTTTAAGAAGGACACACAGTGGCCGTCCATGGAAACTGGTAAAACTTTCATTCATAGATTTTTTTTCCAAGATTTGTGTGTTGTTGGTAGTGTATTGAAATATAATACTCATGCTCTCATTAACATACAGCATTTACATTTAGTCATTTGGCAGACGCTCTTATCCAGAGCGACTTACATTTTTATCTCATTATACATCTGAGCAGTTGAGGGTTAAGGGCCTTGCTCAAGGGCTCAACAGGGGCAACTTGGTGGTCGTGGTATTTGAACCTGGGACCTTCTGAACCATAGTCCAATGCCTTAACCACTGAGCTACCCCTGGCCCTGCATTTGTGCTTGCCCTTAAATTGAAGAAATTGTTGAATATTTTATATTTAAGATGTAAACAGTGTATGACATGTTTGGTATTTCCCTTGATTCTCTCTATTTTCTGTGAAATTACAGGGAGTTTCCTCTTTCTGTAAACGCTGATCGACAAAACACCCACTGTGACCAATTTCCTCTGGCACATGGCTGGCATTGATCCACTTTTGCCAAGAGACTTCCAAAATAAGCTTTGTTATACATGGTTGTTTAGAGTGAACACGTCTCCCCCAAAAGGGCATTACTGTAATGTCAAATATATGGCAACTTGTTTTGGCTTTATAATATGCTCAACTGTTTGTATGTATAGTTGTGGCATTTTTCTCAATAAATGCATAAATCTTTTAAAACATAAAACACAAGGGTTCGATATAAGACTTTGTTATAAAATGTTAACACGGATGAGTTGAACTTAACTGAACGCTGTTACCATTACTATGTTATTTTAAATGTGTCAAAGGAAAAGATGCTTAAAAGTAGATTCTTAAAACCTCTCATAACTAATGCAGTTGTAAAGCTGCCGAGGTTTAACAGGAAAACCCATAATGAAGCTTTACCTTCTTTCCTAGTTAACTCATTATTTATCTCAATATTTCCTTTTCTCTACTAACAGAAAACTGAATTTTAATGTCCACCACCATCCCAAACTTTAGAACTGTAACCCAAATTCTCCTTTTTACAATTCCAAAATGACTATCCATGTTCATTTGGTCTACTTGAGAATCATCAATTTTATCATTTAAAAGCTGTCATCATATTAATATTACCTTTTATCTTACTTCCAGTGAAAGCACCGCTTCAACCATCACACTAACTACTATAGATCTCTTTTCCAGTTATTATATATTTTTTAGCCAGAGTTTGCTTTAATACTTTATAAATTATAAAATATAATAATACAAAAATAATAATAATTTAAATTAAAAGTTCAATTTTCAAAACTTTTCTCAGAACGGTTTTATTTCAGGAATCATTTCCCCATTTTAGAGGCAATTTATGTTTTCAGTTATCGAGGTATGGATTAAACTCATTTTATTCTAGTGGCCAGTCAAAAGGCCAATAACTCTAAGAACTACTGTAAATAGTTCACTAAATATAGCCACAATTAGGCAGTTACGTTGCTCATTTTGTTTAGCATGGTTTGTTTAAGATATTTATCATCTCATATCTATTATCATAGATATTTATCTATCTCATATCAGATCTATGCCTTTTTTAAATCTCAAACTGAATTATTGCAGCAATGTGTAGTATTATGTTCCTCCTAAGGATGTCAGTAGTCACACCATCATTGATGCTATCATGTGACCATGAATTTTTGTGTAGGTGTATATAATGATTTTCTCATAACTATACTCATAATAGCTGTGAAGTCTATTAAACTTTAGCATTAATACCAAATGAAAACTTCTGTTTTGTGAAAGTCAATAAAGAGTACAGTTTTCTTTTTTTCTGGTTGTTAAACCAAATTGTCCACCAGGCATCTATGAATAAAAAATGAACAACTAGGGTGCCCAAACTAGTGATTCGTCCACCTTGTAATATGATTTTATATAATAATTCCAAACTCATGCAGACAATAAAACTGACACCATTTTATGGCTGACTCCTCAATATCTACTGACCATTATAAAGTCCTAAAGAGATAGTGAGTACAGCACCTTCAGCAAATTCAGCAGTTTTCCGTTTAGCTAAAAAAGTAAGATGTAATAATGGCTCACATCTGGATAAGAATGGCTTTATCACATTGGTTAATTATGGCTGTCTCCTCTACATCATTCAAATATTATAAAGGCAGTAGAGGATGAAGAATGCAGCCATCTGATTTGGTTGGTTTTTAAGAATTTCATGACACCATCCTCAAGCTGTCCGAATATCACCCACTGTGAGTAGTAGTAGAGGCCAGGCCATGAATCCTCTATCTTTCAGAGGACGTTTGCCCTGAGCGACATTAGCCATGGCAGCTTTGAAGCATGTGCTGGCATATGATTTAACTAAATACACTTCCCTTGATCGCACCTGCTCCCCCAAACCTTTTCCGTATCAGAGCAGAAGGCTGGGTGGTGTGAGGGCCTCACGTGTTGGTGGTTGACAATCAAGCACGGTTAGTTTTCGGGCGATGTCGGGGCAGTAACATTCTCCTAGGGAGTCCCTTATTCATAGGCTCTGGCAGACAGACAAACACTCTGTGACAGCCATTTATGGCCAACTAGTGAACGCCATCTGTCAGACACAGTGGGAGGATATTGGGGAGCGCATACTCCTTTTGCCATTGCGTTTTTCGAGCTAAAGGGACATTAAACACTGACTTGGATGTTGCAGATTGACTCGCCATTAAAAAGACTTGCTTTTTAGTTGTTCCTCTCTGTAAGTTTGGCTCCAGGTTTCCTCTATTTCTAATTGATTAAGCTGCCTGGTTTGGAGTTGCATTGAAGTTGGTCCAGAAGAGCACCAATAAATTGTCCTGTAATTTACGATGTGCTAACAAATGCTTTTGGTCGCAATGAACTAGAACTGCAGAGATTTGTTTGATTGGGCTATAAAGGCAAACCCAGCTTCCAACAGACTGATAATGGGTCCGATTATATTAAATCAGATCATGTGAAGATGTATAAATGAGTTCCCAATAAAAATACCAGGTCTGTGGAAATGAATATATAAGGTTTAAACCACACCACTGCATTGCACAAACAAGGAAGTATAGACATTTACTGTGTTAACAGCCCAATTAGCATGCAAATGAGCGCCGACACTAATGGCTGTTGCAAAACGCTCTTATGATGGAAATATGCTTTCTGTTTTAGCTGTGCGGTGCAAACATTTGTCTATGAAATCAGCTGATGACAGGCCTCAGGCATTTTCCCCTCCCGGGACGGTACAAAATGGCTCCTGCACCTGCCGCCTAATGCAAGCCGGGACGCGAACCACAGTGCTAACTGGCAGGGCATAATGAACTGCATTCATCCTGTCAGAGGAGTCAATAACTTATCCCACAACTGCTTTTGTTCTGGCTGTTTTTCCTGTGTGCCCCCACACGCCCTTTTTCAAACAAAATTTATTTTCAATTGCAGCCCCCAGCATCGACCGGCACAAGTTAAGATCTGACATAGTGTCGTTAGCACCCATGGCTTTTGTTAGGGACCTTCTACGGTTCTTCTTGTAGAAAATCTCAAGTGGTTCCAGTAACAGGTGTGTCCACTGGCGAAGACTGGTCATTTGTCATTTAAAGAATAGAGCAGATTCCACTTAACAGAGTGGCTGCTTCTTTTTCAACTGAGGCCACAAGAAAATTATCCAGAAGCATTTATAGCCTCATGACCCTTATGTCATTATGGCTGAACCCTAAGTATACAACACAGATTGCATAGTCTAAATGCAGACAGGTACATTCAATGTTTTTTGAACAGTTATGGGTTCTTAAGTGGGACCTACATGGAACAATTTCTGATAGGAACATAGAGTTGTGTATAAGACTGAGGAAAGTACTAAAAAAATTCTTATATGACAACTTAAGATAATCAGTTGCTGCAAGATTGCATGAAACAAAATTGACTTTTTAAAATATTTTCACTGTGTGAGTGGAATATCTGACAACGCATATTCATTTTGAAATACACTAGATCTGTACAATAAGAAAATGACCGTTCTGTCTCCCTTAAATTCCAAGACATGAGAAATCAGGTGCAAATCAAAAGAACTAACAAGGAATTATTTGCAATGCGTCTGCTGAGAACATATAATCATGATAATAATATGAAAAACGCAGGAGGGAGGGCGAGAGAAATCTGGAGAGATTAGACTTATTTTTTTAAGGATTCTGGACACGCTCTGGGAAGATCAACCCTGCAAAGTTTAATAAAGCAAATCTTCTGCTCACTGCAGAGTCGTTGTAGCTCTACAGTCCACATGCTTAATGAGGCTCCAGCAGGGGAGGATTTTTATTTAACACCAAAACTGTAATTAAGCGAAACAAATGGAGACACAGAGAGAGAGAGAGAGATACAGGGAAAAAAAATACAAGATTTATTTAGCAACTGGGTAACAACAGGTTTCTCTTGAACCTTGATGTACAACAGTGTCCCTTGTTTTTAGGTATATATAATTATATTATATAATATATAATATTTACTTATTTATTTCCAAAAATCAATCACAATACATGCTGTGTTGTTTGCTTATGTATTAATCTGCAAGTGACAAATAATTAAAGAATTTTTAAATATATTTAAAAAAAAAAATCAGATTTTGTAATAATACTCAATTTTCTTACTCTTTTGTTCTCACTTTTTTGGAAAAGAAAAAACCCATCGTTTCCCCTCAATTTCATTCTCCTGAATGATTATCTACTGTAATCCGAGCACACGCTCTCTCTGATGTTTTCTTCTCCCGTTCCCATATGAACAATTAATTTGTAATCTCCACAAACACACGTTTAGCTGCTGTCTACCGGATAAGTATGAAAAGACCCCAGAGGCTGGAGATCTGCCTGAAGTGCACTACTACAGGTTCAGTCCTCCAATCCGTTCAGAGCAACACTGTAACACTCGATTTAGGATAATATTTGATAAAATATATTATTTAATTATTTAATTTAATAGTATATATAAAATGCTTCACTGATGATAGAGTTTAGAACAAGAATCAGGCAGTAAATTTTGTTTCCTGACATTTTTAATGGTTTGGGGATTGCTATTATTATTAGTTGTTGTATGAATAATAATAATAATAATAATAATAATAATAATAATAATAAAGAACAAAAATAATTGTTGTTGCTACATTATATATTTTTGTGTCTACATGATTAATTATTTTATACCAAAGATTAATAATTGGTCTATTAAAATTCCTACAGCAAAATTGTTGAGTGTTTTTTTAAACACTGCATGATTTTAAAACAGCCTCCATCAAACCTAAAGGAGGTTGTAAATTATTGCTGTCAAAAGGTTATTAGCCAGACCTTTAAGTTGCTAAAGTTAATCTGTTTTGCCTTAATTTAACAAGCTATCCATAATACACAAACTGTATGTCTGCATGTCTAATTACCTCACTTCTGAAAGATGACAGCTTGTAAAAGAGCAAAGCAGAGCAAATTTTCTTTCATCATAAGTGTTTTATTGAAATTTTGTCCAGAATCACTGGGCAATAATAAATATCTCATTTATCATAAAGAATTTACAAAAATAAAGACGGCAGTAGTCTCTGGCAAAGCAAACAAAATAAGCAAAAATGATTTTTTTTAAAGGAAGAAAACAAGAAAACCATGCTGTAGTTATATAAACTGCTTTAACTTGACGTTCATGCAGAAAATTCAACCCCGATTCAACAGATGCACGCGCACCGACAGCAAAACATCACGCCGAGTTCAATTGCTTGCACACTTCAGTGAAATACATTAAATCGTCAAACAAACAAATAAACAACAACTCAAAACACAGTCGCATAATTTTATCCTGTGAGACTCTGACAATCCTTGTTACAAGGAACGCACGGCACTTCCTGACTTCTGCGTAAAGATGCGCATTTAGCTTTTCTCTCACCTTCACCATCATGTACTTCTTCTCGCAGTCTAAAAACAACAATGCGGCATTTTTTTTAAGCAGAGCTAACATTTAAACATGTAAGTCTTCTGGTGCCTTTAGATTATTTACAGTGGCTTAAGTACGCGCAAGCAATTAATTTACAATGTATTGGACGAGATCCTTGTTACAAGGAGGGAATTCAGATTTCGTGAAAAAGAAACAAAAAGAGCAAATCATACAAACAATACACATCATGCAAGATAGTTTTTTTTTTTTTTCGCGAGTCCAGCCCTATACAAATTTACATGATGACATTCGAATATAGTCACTTCATCGCCTCCTTGTCAATGGAAAGTCTCGTGTGTCCCGTGGAGACGATGGGCACGTGTGCGGCGGGTGGAGGCACCTGGCAGATGGCACAGGGACACGGCAGTCCTGCCCAGTGCTGGAAGCCGGTGCCAACTTGGAGTGGAGGCGTCGGCGGCGTCTTCATCAGGGTCTGAGGCGCGCGGATGGAGCTGAGCGCGGGAAGTGCGGCGGACAGCGCGGAGGACACTGTAGGCGGTGCCAGAGCGCCTCCGAGCAGCGCGTGGTGCACCGTGGGGGCTGCGGGACCGGGCGCGTGTGCGACCGCGTGGTTCGCCACGGCGCCGCAGTGGAAGGCTGCGTGATGGCCGCCGCCGTAGATCTCTCCCACCAGCCTTTTCATCTCATCCAGAGAGCTGTTAAGCATTAGGATGTAGTTCCGCGCCAGCAGCAGTGTGGCGATCTTGGACAACTTTCGCACCGACGGCCCGTGCGCGTACGGCATGACCTCACGCAGGCCGTCCATGGCCAGGTTCAGGTCGTGCATGCGTTTGCGCTCCCGTCCGTTGATCTTCAGGCGAAGCTGCTGAAGCTCCTCTTCGGTGACTTGCTTCTTTAGCTTGTACTTGCCTCCGACCCCGACGACCGCTGACCTGTCGCTCATCTTTGTCGTGAACTCGTTCTGTCCCGAGGACGAGGACGTCTTGAGCGTGTACAGCTCGTCCACGTCCGGCGAGGAGGATCTGCTCGAACCTGAGTCCGAATTCATTTTATCACCTCGGTTCGAGTCGGGAGGCCGTCTCTCACACTATCTCTGTTTTTAAGTCACTCCTGTTTTGTCACCTGATTTTCTTTCCCGTGTAATGTTAAGTCTCTCGCTTTTTTCCCTCCGTTTCCGTAGTGGGGTCTGTAACCGGTAACCGATAAAGACACTGTCTTGACTTGGGTCCGAGGATGCACAACCTGCTATTTGGTGAAGCGATCGCGGGACTCGGGCATTTATAGTGCGGACTGAGAGAAGCCGGAACAAAAGAAGCCCTTATTCATAAAGACCTCGTTAGGATGACGTGCGCATTATCCGCGGCGCTGCGCTTTCACTGTCCCATCGACCAGAGGAGCAGCTATTCATATTCATTGTAACACCGCTGTGGGAGGGGAGGGGGACACTTCAGTCCAGGATCCTCTGAGTCCAAAAGCTGCTTGAACAATCCTTCTCGACACTTTTTAGAATAACACCGGGGGTCAGGTTAATCAGCTCACTCCACTATGCACCTTCTTTTTAACAGGTATCCCTTTAGATCGATCCATTTCAAGATTTTTGATATAGTTATGCATGTACAAATTTTTTTTTTTGACATCTCATAAATAAATGGTATAATGTAAATCTTGAATCGCTTATAATTCTTTTTCTTTATTTAATTGTACTTTGTTTTAGATTAAATCATTCTAGATTTATATCTTTGAAAATGGCTTAATAGAATTAATGTATTTATTCATATTCATTGAACCTATTTGTTCTAACATTCACTGTATTTCCGACCTTTAACCAAAAAAAAAAACTTGATCATTTTAGAAAACAAGGTTTTATATATACTGTAATACAGAGGAGATCAGATTTTTATTATAATTTAAGAAAAACACAGGTTGCACATGTGATCTTAAAACTGAAACTTTTCTGTTAGACTGCATGTTTTAAGTTAGATTTAAGGGGAATCACTACATATATATTTAATTTAAATTTTATTTTTTTTAAACAATTTGGACAATTCATGAAACTACACAAATAGGAGCGTATAGAGATACATTTAAGGTTAACTTGAGATTAATTTGTTCATCTGTTTAAAGAATTATATCTATGGCTATATGAATGTGTATTCATTTATTATTATTATTATTATTATTATTATTATTATTATTATTATTATTGTTAGTAGCAGTAGTATTAATAGTAGTATTAAATTAATAAATATATTTATCATTTATATATATTTAGATTTTATATAATCTTTTTAAAGTTTTGTTAATTAACCAATAATAATGATTCAATTATAACTGAACAGGCTGCCATTAAGACAAAAAATACAACAGTAATATGTATGATCAACCTCAAATTATCTGTCTTCATTTTGTAGGGAAATTAAAAAACAAACTTCTGTTCATAATCATAATACTTTTAAATACAAACTGGTTGTTCAGCAAATGTATTTGGGATGATATGTGTTTAGTTGTACTTTAAATAATGTAGAACTATTGTAAACCAGTTATAGTATACAACACGCACCATACTGATATTGATAGCCTAAATTAAAACTTGGGACTGGAGACCATAAGGCGTTATGAACAAGATTTCAATGAGGTTAAATAGAAAGAATATTTGTCAAAGATCTGCATGACCATGACTAATTATAACAAACTTGTCCCATCCGATTGAATAAGATAACCAAGAGTCGCAATAAGCACAAACTTTGGTAAAAATTTGAGAAGGTAGAAATAGACCATCTATTCATAAACACTTGTAGACACACAAAAAACCCTCCATCTTATCCACTTCTTGGTGTTCCAAACCAATAAAAAAATCCCCTCCAAAAAAAAGTGAAAATGTGTATTCAGAATGGCATTGTAGGAGCAGAAAGGGAACCGTACCTCATAAAGGTGCTGCAATGCAAAGAAAAGCTCTGGACTTCTTTGCTCTCTCTTGGTGGCATTTGAAAGTGTAAAGCTTTGAATACCAATTGCTTGAACTGGACATATGTGAATCCCCTTTAATCCTACTAATCCTGTCCCCGAGTGTTTCTTTGTCTGTAGGGGCGACTGCATAGATCTAAGTGAAAGTGTTCCTAATCCGGCCAATGTGGAAAAATGTCTCCATGTGTGAGATGCAGGAGGGGAAAGAAGTGACGAAAGGAGGGTGTGTTTATGTGTATGCAGAGGTGCCTGTTACAGGAATGGAGATCTGTAGGGGTGTCATATACTCAGTGAGCAGGAAACCCAAACAGCAGGAAAACCTTCTTCATACACACACACACACTCCCACCCTCCTGCAGTCTGTTGGGCCCACACATTTTCCCCCACAGTACCAGGGCAGTGGCCCAAATGTCCGACTTGTTTTGAAGTTTCCCCTTGAGTCAGCAGTACAGTCCCAGCAGGCAGCTTCTAATGTGGCCGATCCATTCTTAAGCCCTCGGCTTTTTCATTCTCCTCGCGCCCTGTGCTTCGTCTCTTCCCCACGCTCCCAACTCATCCAAAGCAGACGTTTAGCTTAAATCCATGTGGTGGGTCCACTTAGGAAAGGGGTTACAGCAAATAATCCGTTCAGAGGAAGACACAATAACCTTGGAAATTAGTATTTCACTTACATCTCGGTAACAATAATCAAGTGTGAACACTGACATGATAATAAAACAAGAAATTATATTGCACTTTATTATTTTATATATGTATATATATATATATATACACAGACCTTCCTTCAGGAACCTTCCTTCCTTCAGTTCCTTTAGAGTTAACAGCCTCAAAAATCACCAATTTATAGCACATCAGATTAGAGCTGTTATGAAGGCTTTACAGAAGATAGGCAGCAGACGCATCTCATTATCAACAGTAACTGAATTACTGAATATTTTGGATGCCTCCAATGTGTGTGTGTGTGTGTGTGTGTGTGCCTAAAGATATAATGTAAAAATAAGTTGTTTATGTACAACCTCAGCAGCAATTTCATTTCCCCTCTCATCAGTTCCCACCACTCAGCCTTCCGTATCACCAGTATACCAATGACCAGTCTGATCATCTGCTATTATCTCCACCTGTTTCCCGCTGGTTTCCACCTGAAGTTGTTGTATGTTTCAATTTATAGGTCACTGTGTGGCTTAACAAATTTAAAAAACATTCTTCTAAAACTGGTCAGGAACAGGGACTGGACTTAAAATGAAAGGCAAAAAAATTGAGAGCCAAAAGTCAGAGCTGAAAAACGTTCTTTCGGAATCCTGGAGAATTATTCCTCAAGAGCACATAAAAAACACCAAAGTCTGGTTATTTGAGAACAAAATATGGAGAAATCTGGAGGGGGGGCGGGCGGAGGGGTCAGTGGAACTACTAAACATTTGTCAGGCAAGATAACCTCAGACAAAAGTATGCACGTCATTCTTGAGTTAGGGTTGAGGTAGAAATAATTTACTTGCCAATTTAAGCAATTTTAGCCCGTCTCCTAACTGGGTTTAGATTAATAAGAAAGATAATAAGGTACCATAGGGGCACATGCGCCTAGACAGAAGAAACGTAGTAACACTTAAATGTTTTATATACTGTAAAGACGAAAGGTTTTTTATGAAGTAGGGTCTCAAAGTATGATTTAACTATCCTTGGAAAGTTTTTGTTTCGTAGGGAAATCAAATAAATTTGGAAATCAATTAAAATCAATTAAACTTTTTTTGCAGCAAAAATAGTTATACCTGTAAAACATGATTTTAAATCTGATTTTAACAACAGAATTCTGATAAAGTTTTGCATTTCTGTCATTTTCTTTTCTTCTTTTAGAAAATACCTGCACTGCAATCTCAGGTCGGTTAATAAGCAAGAACTCTAACATGAGGACAAAATATTTTTTTTAATCTCATAAAAATGTAATCTATAAAAATGCATCTGAATGTATAGCATTTAGGTTTTTTTCAGTACAGTTCGTGTACAGTGTGAAATCATTATGTTGTCTTTTCTAAACAGATTCAAAGCAAATCTCATTAAAAGTTTAAATGACAAATTTCTCAAAGCTTTGCTAATCATAATAGCTGAAAGTCAAGGGGTGCTTATATAAAGCACATGTGAAAGCGTCTCATTAAACCTTTATTCAATTCGTATTCGCAACCAGAAAAAGGAAACTGTAAAACCATCCTCAATTAAATTTAGTGGTTCATAACAAACCTTTGTCGTTTTATGCCTACATTATTCATACAAAAAGTCTTCAAAACATATACTTATAAAAGTATAAAGAAAGTATAAAAACAATCAGAGGATGTATTCTATAGTTTGTTGTCTATGAAAAAAATCCAGTGTTGTTAATAGAATTTGATTGTTCCTGGGATCAAATAAGAAAGCTTGCTAATTAACGAGATCTACAAAGAGTGTGTCTTCTCCACAATATTTTGAAAGATGTTCAAAAAGCTTATGAATTAATTAGGCAAAATATTAAAAGAAAAGATGCAAATTTCCAAATGAAGTTTGCATTTATCTTAAAGGAAAAAGTTTTTAGCTGTTAGATTGCCAATAAAACTTAAAATGATTCAATTTAAATTACATTTCAATGTGAAGTTGTTAAAAAGCTTGACTGCATTTCATGAGACAGAGTATTCATATTTCAAATCAATTAATAAAAATGTTGTTGCTGTTATTGTTGTTGTAGTACAGATTGTCCTATGTGCTGAAAGAACTGTCACAAGATCACCATTATTTCTGCACATTACCAGTTCGTTTCTTAATGTTTCTCTGTAAATACAAGTCTGCCAGATGGCCACAAGGTCCTGAGCTCTGAGTTTGTTTCACTTTGCGTCTAGCAGTCGAGTTCCTCCTCGGCCGTCTCTCCATCACATCCTCCATGGTGGTAACAGCCCCTCAGCTCGCCTTATTTTAACTGTCCCTTTCAGCCCTGAAACAATTGTCCAGCTCCTTTTAGGTTCTTTTCAGGCCTGGTTTCAAGCCTGGTAGCCTCCATTCTGCTTTGTATGTCACCCGGTGTCTGGTTTGCCCCATTCCAATGGGTGCACATGACCAGAAAATGAAGGCTTGCATGAGGCCTCAGCTAAACGCAGAGCGCAGAGAAGAGATTAACATGTAAGCTATTGCAGACTGAGCCGAGCTCAAGGGAGGGTGCTTTGTGTTCGGCCAGGGTTACATGTAAGCAGAGAGGGTGTGGACGGCTCAACCTATTGTGTGTGTCAATCCGAGGGAGGTTGTTTCATTAATTACACATTATCTATTGGACTGCGAGGTAGGAGGTAAGGAGGCTGGAAGAGAGAGAGAATATGGAAAGAAATATAAAGACCTTGATCTCATTCAATGGACTTTCCTGATAGGTGTATGTTAACATTCTTTTAGCATGTTAACTTTCTTTTCCTCAGCCTCATACTGCCTTTTCTGCAAGTGTATTTTTTCCCTGTAGTTATGCCGTGTTGTGGCATTGGAGCCACTTGGCTGGACTCCCCACAGTAGTTTGAAGAGACCTAAGGGCTTTCTCTGCCTACCAATACCAGGCTTTCAAGTTCCCACATTTCAGCGATTCAGGCTGAAAAGAGTTCAGGCTTGTAGCCTGAGAGGGTACATCAGGCGTCTCTCCATTGTGCTCATTCTCTTCAGGTTCACCCCAACCAGAGACCTCCACAGCTTTATGACCTGCTCAGGATTACTCTCATTGAACACAGGCCATCCCTCTCCAGCCCCCTGGTAACCCAGTAAAACCAGTGGGAGGACCACAACTTTACAACGGCCTGTCTAAAATGTGCCTCTCTGATTGTTTCCCATTACAGTGCTCCTCCTCCCTAGTAACAACATGGACGCCAAGGATGACGGGCCCATTCCAAACCCTGTCATTCACCCTAACTAGGATTCTGCACCAGGATTCGCTAGGAACTGTTATGAACATGACTAGCTGAGAAAAATAACCCAAGAAAATCTGTAATATGCTGTGTTGTCTACTTCTTTAAATTCATATGTAATTCTGAGCGCTTAAATTGTGCTCCTGAATCTTAAGAACAATTTACGTTAATCTAATGTTTTTCGTACAACTTGTGGTTTATGCAAGTAGCCTGAACAATTAAATATAAATTCTACAATGATGTACATATGTACATAATATATATACATAATATACAGAGTGTACACATATTATTTTAAAAAATCTGTAACAAATGTATTTTTATGCCTTACTTTTAGAACCTTTTTATTAAATCATTGAACGAATAGTGTAGTTAGCTTTCTAAATTAATTAATTAATAGGACCATAAAAAATTCAGTTACCTCATTACAGTTAATATTTTCTATTTTGACTTCACTTAACTTGTTCTAAGGGAAGACTTCATGCCACAGGTTCATATAGTTTACAAAAATTATATGTGGTTAGATTGGAATGGTTATTATTATTATTATTATTATTATTATTATTATTATTATTATTACTTTTTATTTTTGTTTTGATGGTCTGTTTGTCTTTTGGGAATTACAGTAATTTGGAATTATATGTTTAAAAGCCAAAGAATTGGCAAAAAAATATATGTTTATTAAATATGCCAGTAGAAAAAAAAGTATTTAATATAACGTATATAACATCTATCTATCTATCTATCTATCTATATATCTATCTACAAAATTCACTTTACTTTTGTCAGCTTCTAAGCGCTTGATGTCAAAAGTGTCTACATTCCATCTGAACTTTTTTCAGATGATCCTTACTGCAATAGACACACACACACACACACACACACACACACACACACACACATACCACTCACCCAAGGTCAAACTATGAGTGTTGGTGGTCATGCTTCACGTTCTGGCCTTTAGGCTCTGGGCTATTCAGCAATGCTTTAAAAAGAGACTCTTGACAGACTTTATGGATGTTGGTGGAGATTTATCTATTTATTTATTTTAACTGATGGCTCCACAGTAGAAGATTGTTGGGTATTATACAGCTCTTGTCAATATCATTAGAGTACTAATAAACTCCATCGCTCTCTCTCTTTCTCTCTCTCACACACAAACACACACACACACACACACACACACACACACACACACACACACACACACACACACACACAGACAACCACACAACGCTCCCTGCCCTCCCTCTCTCTCTTTCTCCAGGGAAGCAGGGCCACACCTTATTAGCGCTCACTAGTCAAGGGCCATTAGCTCTTCAGGTAATATCGTCAGTGACAGAGGAGAGGTTTAGGGCAGCAGGGAGTTAAACTAACACTTACCTAATTACTGTCTGAGCAAGAACTGATTGCTGAAATGCACACACGCAAACACAAACATTTACCAAGCAGGAGAGTGACACTGTGGATCCACTACAGTAAAGAGCTGTGGCATCAAGGGAAGAAACAACCTGTTAAATGATCTTGCTCTTTTCATTTAGAGTTGTCATAACAAAAACCTAAAGGGACTTTGGAGACATCCAAAATAATCTAATTATAATAATAAATATCGTAAACAATAAAAAGAATTAAAATAAATATAAAAAAGTAAATAAGTGTCAAGGTTGTCAATGTTTATGGAAGGAGTCTCTAGTGCAAGTTTTTCCCTATGAGAAAGTGTTCAGGACATGGCACTTTGCACTTTCTGATTTATCGTTACCATGGAATGTTAATTTTTCATGTAAAAACAGATTTTAAAAAATGGATAGTGGGGCAACAGCTGCTATAATGTAAGTGATAACAGGAACTTGTTTTGTGAAAGTCCCGGAACAATAAATACAAATACTAATATGATTTATTTCAGAAATTATTTATTTATTTTATTTTATAATTATGTATTTATAATTAATCATTTTATTACTTCCAATGCTTTGCATCTGGCCGTATCACAACACCCTGCCTTGTATGTTTTATTCTTTACTTAATACAAATGCAAGAAGTCAGAATGAAACATTTGCATCCCCTGAGAGCATCTTAAATGGTTTATATTCAACAACAGATGAGTTAAAGCCTGGGGAAGCACAATATATACAAAATAGCTTCTTGTAATTTTCCAAGCCGGACAAAAGCCTCACACTATACACGTCAACGTGAAACATAAAAGGGCCATTTTCCCAAGTGATAATTACTAGAGGGCAATTTAGGGATATCGAGAAGGATTACCCCTCTCCACCCACTAATACCCGGCTATAAACACAGAGTTTCTGCCCCAAAACACACTGTGTGTGCTACTAAAGCTTTCGCTGGTTTTGTCAGCCCATTGGCTAATGGAGGAAGTTAATTGTGTTGGTTGTAAGGCCACCTGTCACACAAGCTTCATTTCCATAGTAATGGGAAGAGGGTGGCATGGACAGCATGCCTCAGCCATGATCGCGAATCAGTTATGCCTGTTTCAAAGACAATTCAAATAAGGACACACACATTTTCCTTGGAGTCAGGAATTTTTTTTTAAGTCCATCTTAAGATTATATGGACATTTGAGCAGCTGTATTCAGAACAGTGTGTAGGATCTGATTTACACTTGCAAATGTACATTTATACAATTTCTTCTCTCTGAATTTTCTGTAAAAACTTTTTTAACTTTTTTGTCTGTAGAATTTGCCAGGAAGTACTGCTTTAAACAATAAGAGATAACATTCATTTAAAGAAGATGAGGAAATCATAATGGAGACATTTTTATTAATTAATTAATATTATTGTTCAAACATTCATAATTAATTCATATAGAATTTGTGAGCACCACTGCTATATATTACTGTAAAAAAAAATGAGAAGGATTCAAGGGTTGTTCAAGTCAAACCAGGACTTTTGATTGTACTAAATAACAGAACACAGTTATGAGAATAAAAACTTTCTATTTATAAACCCATTATTTTTCTATATAATCTGCTGCTACACTAACGCACTTATCCCAGTGTTTCACTAGTGCTTCAATAACATTAAGGTAGAAGTTTTCTCAATATGCCAAAGCCATGATCAGACTGCCTGCTCAGACTGGCCTCCCAGACAAGTTATCTGTTGATTTTCATAAATCAGGCATTGAATGTTCACAGGAATGACTGCAATGGTTTCTAAGCTAACTCGTCCAAGATCATCATTCACGGAGGCCTTCCTTAAAACGTTTGCACCATTCAAATATTTTACTGCCTGTACTGTAAATGTCAATCAGTTTTATGCTTTCCTTCTCAAGGAATCACATCACAAGTCCTGGTTTGACGTGAACACCACTTGTTTCCCTTGTCCCTTGCCTTAAACTTTTGGTCTTGTGTTGAGGCTTTGAATTTTATAAAGTCATACAGTAGTTGCAGCTGGAGTGCAATCATTTTTTTTATTTTAATTTCAGGCAAGCTTTACAAAAAAAAAAAATACTTTCTATTTGTATTTCTATTGGTATTAGTTAAGAAACTTTATCTCTTCAGTTCAAATAATGTATTCTGTTATACACAATCCATTAATGGCATTTTGGCGAGTTTGGACAGAAATGCTAGAGGATTAAAGTGCCAGTTTAACAAGGCCATCTGTATCACATCCTGTCCGTTCTCTCTGCTGCTTCTGCTTTATATCTCTCACTCTGTCTATCGATTCTTTTCTCTTTGAACAAGACTAATTAACAGATGTAGTGAGAGTCTCCACAGTTATAATCTAGCTGGGGATGCCTGGCTAACTGATTTTCTGGCCAAATTACAGGATGTCCTTTAACATATAAAGTTCAACACCAAGGCTAATTAATAAATGTAAGAAATTATAGCAGTTCTTATTGATTTTGTAGTGCAGACTGTTGAGCACACCCATGGCCTATTCCTGTTAACTTTCTGACTTAGAATGAGGTTGTTGAAAGTTTGTACATGCTTCTGTGTTCTTGAACTACATAAAGGGTAAGACTTTGGGACATAAAATTTTGTCAGCTGTTTAGTGTCATCGAGTACCGTTGAATTATGTCTACAGTAGACAGGATTATGACATGTGGCCGTGCATTTACCTCAGCAATAGCGCACATTGCTTTTTTTTTTTTTTTTTTTTTGCTCCCATCTTTTCTTATGATGCATTTAAAATGCTAATAACTGGTTTATTATGTGCGCTGTCAAATGCAAATGTTTTTTCTTTTTTTTTCTTTCCTTTTTTTTTTTTTTTTTACTGCTAGAGCGGTGGGCCAGCAGAGGCATTAGCATATCTTATGCCTTCCTCCTTAGCATGTGGCGCTGTAGCTAGCACCATGAAACAATGTAATAAATTAGATTAACAGGCACATTAAATAAACAAGCCAAAAGGATGGCACGTTTAAGACGTACAGCGAGGTTGCTCAGGCAAATGAAGGTGTCTGGCTCTGCTAGCATATGGCGCACCTATTCCATCAAAACGACACCAGCTCAACATTAGCTGGAAGTGTCAGACAAGTCCAAAAATCATCATGTTAATAACTTTTAACGTCAACGAGCGATGAACTCCTGCAACTGGAAAGCTTAAAATGCTGAAATGTCATATTGAAGGAGACGTTTTACTTTTGTTGTTTGTTGTATCACCCAGAAGTTCTCTGCAACTGACTGACTGGTATAATTTATCACTTGTATAATAAATGTAGGTACATATCACTGTAATAGCTTATTAAAAACTATTTTAATGACATTCATACTTTAGCCTTTTATGCTGAAATCAAAAATGCAGGTTGCAGGTTAGCATGAATAAAATGTAAGCACTCTTAAAAAATCTGAAAGTCTGGCAGTCAAAACTTCTTCTTTTTTTTTTTTTTTAAAGTTTGTGATAGTTTGTTACAGTTTATTAAAAAACTACACTGGCATCCAGGATTATTAAGAAAGAAATGGTTGCACGATTTTAAATAATTAGGTGTTAAGTAATTAGTGTTTTATTTCAACGTTTTCATTTACAATGGGCAAAATAAATAATAAGTAAAAATAGCTTGAACATAGTCAGCTTCAACTGACATTTCTATTAATTCATTTGTATTTTAAACAAATATAAAACAATAAAGCCTTTGGCTATTTCTACTTACTTCAAGCTTGAAATTCTCTTATTCTACTGCAATGTAATGTAGCTTATTTTAAGAAAATTTAAACACAATTATCTGCCCAGAAATAAAAAAAAAATTATTATTGACCTAATACTATATAATAATGTATGCAGGTTTTCATGGAACCTTTTTTTTTTCTTCTTTTTTTCTGATAGTCGATGATGGCCACTGTAGTTTTAAAGATGATTAGTGTAGTTTAGATGTTTTTTTGACAGGCTCTTGTAAAGGGCATCTTGCTTTTTTGGATTTTTTTGTAATTTTAGGGTTATGCTTTCAAACAGTTTGTTGTTAAGACAGATTTTGAAATCTAAAAAAAAATGTGTTCTTCAATCTCTTTGTCCCATTTTGCACCATCCTCCTCACTACATGATCATGGGTCAAGTTTTTGGAAAATTTCCAACTCTTTTGGACACATTTATAATAACCCTAATTGTGCTTATTATTTATTTGATTAATTTAACTGCTCATGGCATTTTTTTTATATCTATTCCCTAACTTGTGCAGGTCAGCAACACCTATTCTTTTCTTTTCTTTAGAATTAGTTTTCTCGATAATAATGGATGAGAAATATTACAATATTGAAATATCCATTGTTAAAATTAGTATTTTGTTACAACTAAAACAAACAATTTTTGTTTGAGTGTACATCCTGAATGATGTTGTGAGATGTTTATTTGAATCAGCCATTTTAAAAGGTGCTTGTGTATGGCATTGTACATTGTTTTTGTTTTATAAGCAATTGTTAGATGTGACCAGAGCTTCAACTTATTTAGTTGGTTATAAACCTGAAAAAGAAAAAGAAGATGATTAAAAAAAAGTAATAGTACATCATAATATAGATCTATTCTAATATATTTAGTGTGTATATTCTTTAAGTGGGCTATTACATATTATTCAGATTATTTTTAAAAAAGCAGCGATATATTTAAATCACATTAGATTCTAACCAGATGGTTAACACAGTAAATACATGTGCTACATTTACATGTAAATACAAGGTGATTTAAATGCCTTTTATTTTTTTATTGCATTTGCTTCATTATTAATTGTTTAAACAGGTAATGAAAATTTCTTTTAGGGTATGGTTTTGAGCATTAAAAAAATGCAGACTATTTATTATTTCTTCTTTAATATCCGCCATGACAACCAGGTTTCAAAATAGTATTTGAAAAGTCACACAGTTTGTGCCATTGGAATACAATTTTTATTTAAGAAATAAATGGATTATCCTGATGAAAAATGTTTTTGTTGTTGTTGTTGTT
Source organism: Channallabes apus (assembly GCA_030522415.1). Lineage (NCBI taxonomy): Eukaryota > Metazoa > Chordata > Actinopteri > Siluriformes > Clariidae > Channallabes > Channallabes apus. The sequence goes on along the minus strand of CM060125.1, from coordinate 22,694,709 downwards.
GTTGTTGAAAGATTCAAAACAATTTCTTTATTAATTTATTCGTAAAAGTATGCAAAAACTTAATACCCTATTATCGATGTACTTCAGATGAACATTCAGAGCCGTAGTTTCACTATGTTCTTTGAAGTCCTGATCCATAAGACGCAATTAGAGCTGTAATCCTAACCATTAGCCGAGTAACAATACTTGTGAATCCACTGTAATCTTCACACCACAGTCTGCTTTGGAAGAGGCAGAAAAGCTCACCCTTAAACAGATGGCCTGAAGTCTAGGCGGACAGGAGGCCTGCACACCGAGAAGGCAATGCGGAGGCATATGGCCACGGCCCTGTCCCCTGCCGACTGCTACATTCTGGTTTCTGGATACACATGCATACACACTTTCTCAAATTCTTTCTCCATGGTAATAGTTTCTATTCCTGGTTCTCAAATTATCTGTGGACTTTTGCTATCCCTGCTATAATGAACAAATGATAATTTTGTTATTAGCTTTAACAAAAAGCACAGAAATTGATATTATCCATTCTCCATTGTCCAAACTGCCATTTTCCATCATCCACCTGTTGTGGAGATAGAAAAATGCTGTGTGTCTTTATAACTCATAAACAGTCCTGTTCATTGGCTGACGAGTCAAGGCAGGTGCGCTGGGAGCAAAAAAACACTTCAGAATGAGGACTGGGAATAACTACTGTGCCAGATCCTTGCATGCACTTTACTGGACTTGTGCATAGCTAAGGCATTTTGTTGCAGCACCGTCTAGCAGATTGCAGCGAAGGACCCCCTAGTGCCCTTTCCATCTGCACCTAAAGACCCACATGCCCTGACAATGAGGTGACCATGTCCCTGCCTGCACACAAACAGAGGGGTCGGCAGTGGTGTGTGTGTGTGTGTGTGGGAGGGGGGGGGGGGGGTATGCAAGAGGCGAAACACATTAATAAGCTATAATATCAATCTCACATGCCTTATCCATAATTTATTCCCCATGCCAATTTATATGGTGTTGAAGCCAATCGGGGTTGGGGTGGGGGGGGGTTTGCATCGGTAACTCTCATACATCACGTTAGTTTATTAGCCTTCCACCCTCCTCTCTCACTCTAGATGGCCTTTCACTCTTCTTCGCTTTTTTTGTTGGCCCCTGTTTTGTCATGGTTGTTGTTCTGTTCAGCACAACTGGCCCCATAAAAAACTCCAAACAGCTTAATTGCTGGGTTGTAAAAGATTTGCATGTTCTGGATGGGGGCGGGTGGTGTTGTAGTGGGAGTTGGGGATCGAGTGGCTAGGGAAGGATGGGATAATAGGAAGGTTGGGGATGAGACCAGAGTCTGCATGGTTGGGGGAGGCCAAGAAAGAAACATCATCATCCTCATCAAGTGCAACACTGCCCACACAAATGCCCAACTGAATTCCCTTCTGAATTGCCACCAATTATGGGTTTGAGATCTGTTGAGGTCAGCAGCAGGGCTGTTACCATGAACCTAGGCATGCATGCTCCGACTACTAAACAGCCCTATTTGCAGCCTGTGACAAGAATGAGGGTGTCAAGAAAAAGTGAATCCTTAATTATATCCTTAGCTGGATCTCTTTATCATACTGCCAAAACTGAAGAAACACTCAAAATGTTGATATGGGCCATTTGAGCAGTTCTGGGATAACACTATATGTAACTATAACTATTAGCAAAGTTGCTGGATCACTTCTGGAAGTTGCTGGAATTTATAAAATCACATAAAAAGTGGAACATATATTAAGCGTATAAGCATGTATTAATGTGTAATAATTAGACTGACTTTATATTAAATATTAAGGATTTTTTAAAATTCATTTTTATGAAAGTTGTATATTCATGACGAAATATTACACTTAAATATACAGGATAAGTATAAACGTCTTATAATAAAGAAAAAGAAAAGAAAAATATATTTAATCAGTGTAACATTTTATTCAGTTTATTTTACAGTTAATGCATATTTATAGCATTTGTTCCAAGAAGTAATGCATTTTATTTCTGTCTCAAAGACAGTCAAGAGTGTAATCATTTTAATTAGCAAGTTTGCTTTTTCTATTTTTAATTTACTGTTGTTTTTGTTTCACCTCACACAATTTCTTTAATCATAGTGGGTTTATCATTAATAAATGACAAAATAATAATCGTTGTTTTTAATATGTACTTGTAATTAAGTCATGATTTTTTCCACATTCGGTCTATTTAATTGTTTAGCCAAATACTGTATTAATATTTGACTTGAAGAATATAACCTTTATTTCTTATACTGGGTTTATATGTAAGAAAATGATAAGATTTAAAGTAGCTGAAAAATTCACCAAGTAATTAACTAAGTCTCAATCATTATTTCTATATACTACGTTGTAATGGTGTAATTTGCAATATTAAAGGTGCAATATTAAAACTATAGGTTAAACCACAATAGTAACCTAATCACTATATATATCATTTATAATTTCTTTTTGGTATGGTGATTTCAGTATGGTTTAATCTATAGTTTTAATTTATACATAACACCAAAAAAAATCTATTTGGCCAAAATAAGAAGACAACAGCAGTATTCCAACAGTATTCTACTGCAAGAGATATTTTACAATTGTCATATGCAGCAATATGATTGCGGTACACAATTCTGTCCAGCTGTATTATAGATTATTATATTAGCATATATTTACATAAAACATGTCACTACAAAAAAAAAATAAAAAATACAATTCTCAGCTTATCTTCAGCTTCAGAGAAACTTGATGTCAGTAGCAGTCTGGCATGAGAGAGATGGATGTTGCCGATTTGCTGTATGTGTGATGGTCGGGGTGGGATGAGGAACTAAGCCGTGTCTCTAAACCCATCAAACTGCCAGTGTGTTTAATTGTTGGCTCATCAACAGAGCGACGTGTCCTCGCTAAGCTCACTTATTACCACTGCACCGCCTTTACCCACAATCCATCACGCGTACATGAGGCTCCGTGTGCCGAGCAGCCTGAGCAAAAGGCCCTCATAATTGCAATCATATATGTGAGGCTTTAGCGTGGTGCCATACTGTACCATTAGTTTCACAAATAAGTAATAATTTGCTAATGACAACATTATGTTGAGTCAGTTTAGGGGCAATTAAAGTGAGTGATATTTACATATGCCTAATGAATCATGGCGCCGTGGCAGCTTGAGGGAGGCTCATGAATATTCATCCGCGCATTCACAGCGGCCTGCCCGTAGTTTATAAACTGAATTATGGTTGATTTGCCCTTTTAAAAAATGAACACGGGCGCATCTCCCTCAAGGAGCGAATGAACAATAAAGCCTGATTATAAAAATGCTTTTGGTGGTAAACTGCCGGTGAGGAAATCAAAGGCTGATTTTTTTATAGACTTCAACAGCTTTATGGCAAAACCCACACACAATTTAGTGTAAGGTACTGGAGAGCCCAGCCTTTCCCTGTCCATGCCTCACAATCCTTACTGTTAGCTGGCACATACTCAGTGAGGTCAACTGTGTGACCCAGCAATCAGTCCCTAATAGTCTAGAGAACAGCTTTTCATGAAGTACCAGCTGCGTAGATATCTATCTATACAAGATGTAAACACGGGCACTGCAACGACAATGTAATGTCTTATATATTCATATATGCATTTAAATTGAACCTGGAATTTTAGTTTTAGAAATCTGAAATCTGAACCTGAAAACACTAAACTAACAAATTATTTTATTTATACTCCTTATACAGTTATTGTTCTTGCTTGTCCCTGCCTTCAGTATTATCTAACTAATTTAGTTCTTTCCCCAAATATAAACAACATATTATGCCTATTTTAAACAAATCAAATCCTGACGAGGCTATTACTAAGGATGAAGGAATGAGCGTTGTAATGACAGTGAGCAGTGACTAACATTCATGGTTCATAAGATTCATAAGATTCATGATGGTCGTGGTCTTTCTTTGTCCCTCAAGCTTCTTATCTGATCATTTACATGCATGAAAAGTAAAAATTTGTTACTTACTTAAAGTTTTTTGTTTCACCAGTTACACACCTTTTTAGTATCAGCCTGTTGCTGTGAACCTTCTGCAAAGAGAGAGAATCTATATACTATCTGTATTTCTATCTGTTAAAATTTATTGTCTGCTGTATTAGGTGTTCAATGAATATACTTGCATATACTGTAATTATAAATATACTTCCATGCATATCATATGTGTGTGTAAGTAAGTGTGCATGACCATCTCAACCTGTTCAGTTTTATTGTACAAAGGCCACATATTTTCCCTTCTCTACTCAAGACATTTTAAAAGCCTGTTTAAAAAAAAGGAGGAAAAAAACCCCTAAGTTTAGAGTTGCTAATTGGGCTCTGTTAATTGCAATATGTGTGTTTTGAACTGGTTCCATCTAATTCCCAGAGTACTTTATTAATTTTAAACGCCAACATCTGCCTTGCTGCAAGTAATTTGATCAGAGGCTCTGGCACTTTGACCCTTGCTCAGGGCTCGCAGAAACCAGCCTGTGTACTTGATGGTAAATCTGTACACCTGTTTCAAACAAAACACAAGACCCACTTTTTTTTTCCCTTTTCAGTCCTTGATGGTACACAACACATTTTAAGAAATGGGAATATATTTAGATATATTAAAACTAATTTAAAGTTTTTTGATAATTAAGCTGTTAAAATATTCTGCCTGTGAGATTTACTGTGGCTTCCTACATAAAACCAGATATCAGAACCCATACATGACCTAAATTAAACCTAATCTACAGAATGTTGTCAAGTAAAGCAGTTTAGATTTTTCTAAAATATAATAGATCAAGAGATTCCCTAAAAGAATTTGGAAAATATGTCTTTGTTTGCTACAAAAATGAAAGAAAATGTACCTATAATAAATAATACAATAGGATACAAGATTATAATAATAAAAATAATCATTATTAATATTATGATATTATTGCATTATTATCATTATTATTTTGTATTTTACCTTACTGTGTTTATACAAGTTAGGATGAATATGGAATCGATACTGGATTAATCAATACCTCCCCCTTGTGGACTGAATCTGTTACACAGCTGTACAGTGTTCCAATCTGGCTTAAGCACATGCCTGGAGTATCCATATATACAGCATCTTCTATAGTTATGGATAAAAGAAAAGAGCAAATTAACTCACTTTCCATATAAACATCAGCAGGAATGTACTCTATAGGACTAACATGAAGAATTAAACGTGCCCCTATTGTTTAAGAAATTTCTTTTTTTGCCCAGGATTACGGATCTTTTGCAAAGGATTCCAGGTTACTGCATGTATGTACCCGTTTGGCTGTCGGTGGTATGATCATCTCTGAACTTTACCAATGATAATCCGTGTTAACTAAGTAATAGAGTTATGATTTCATATTTATTTCAAGTGTATACTCAGAGTATTTATTTGTACAGAGTAAAATGGACAAGAATGGATGAAGCATCTCAACAGAATGGACATACAACAGAAGCTGTGATTGTTGGAAATGAATTAAACAAAAAGCATACCATAAACAAATAAATGAAGTTTGTATTTAAGGGGTTATTCATTATGCTCCCTCAGATTTGAGTAGATCACTCAATGAGTATTTTATTGAAGGCATTAGCACTTGATTGGTGAAGCAATTAATGTAACTGTATGTTATCATAAGCCTAGATTTGTCTTACAGTTGATATCAGAGAGTGAGGATCTACTAGCACTTTATTAGGAACACCATACTAATTTCAGACCCCCAGATACTTTATGGCATGGTTTCCATAAACAGCTAAAACTGTTCCTTTAAGATTTTAAGCTATATGGAGATGATTAGCTCACATGATTATTGCATTTTTTTTGCACATTTGTTTAGCAAATCTCCCATTCTGCCACATACCAAAAGTCCTTAATTGGATCAGGTGACTGGGAAGACCGCTTAAGTACACTGAACCCTAGTCATGAAATCCATCTGAGATGACTTTTGCTTTTGGTTCTTCATCACACTGGAAGTAGTCATTATAAGATACTGTACACTATAAACTGTGGTCTTAAAAGGAAGAACATGGTTAGTAAGAATATTAGATCAAAATGGATGTGGCACTCAGCCAAGGCTGGATTGGGATTAATTAAAAAGTTGGTGTGTGCCAATTTGTCCTCACACCACTAAACCACCTTCAACACCAGTCTGACTTATTGACACAGAGAGATTGGGTCCATGCATTCATGTTAGTGGCTCCAAATTTTGACCCTACAAAACTGCAGATCTTCACAAAAAACAACAATTCCTCAGACAAGCAACTTTTTTCCCCCATTCTTAATTGTCTTACTTCATGGAGTCTGTGCTTATTGTATCCTAAGATCCCTATTCCTGAATCTCAAGAGCGAAACCCAATTGAGCCGTCTGGTGTCACAGTCCATCAACGTTTGACATGACTTGCATTCTGGGAAACGTTTCTTCTTATCATGGTTATTATTTGATTAACCTTTAAATAAATAAAAAAATTAAATTATAAATCATTCTCGACTCCATTTTTTTCCAGGTTAACCACAAATATTAATTTCTTTAGGGGTTCCCCCAGATAAAATAATCCAAATAATGCTCAAGCATCTTTGATTTAACCCTTTGATGTGTATAATTAGATAGTATTTCCTCAGGAAATGTATAACAATATAAATGTATAAAAATATAAAAAGAGAGGGAAAGACATTTCCTTTCCACTTCCACACTTTGAATTAAAATGACACTTAGTACAAAAAAGATACAAATATGATGGACGTATCTGGAAGTTCATCCATAGGCATAATGATGTCAGAAAATGGAGTCAGGCCAGTTCCATCCACTATAGTTTTCACTGTGTATGCTTTCAAATCAGCTTTCCCCACCAACACGTCCGTGTGAATAACAGCTATCCTTGGCTCCTCGTGGTAAGGCATGCCAACATCTCTACCCAGCACAATGTCATGGTTCTGCCCAGGCATCCAGACAGGGTATGAGACAGACAGCCTCTCCAGCCTCTTTACTGTAAAGTAGTTAACAGCTAACGAAGTAGCTGTTGTTGAGTCGCACTTGGCCAGTACCAGATGGCGGACCTCTGAGTTGTTCAGCAGGCGGGCGACGTTGAGCGGCGAGGTGTACCACACTGTCAGATGCTTGTAAGTCACTGTGCTGTGGCTGTCGTTGTGCTCCAGCATGGAGAACGGGTAGTTGTGACAAACACACTCACTGGAGTTGATAATACTACAGGCTACCAAGTCCTGCATGCATGTACAGATGGTGATGTGGTGCTCACTCACACTGGCCAGAGTGAACTCGGCATGCAGGATCGCCGGCATGACCAGAGACAGGACACAGTACAGAGCAACACAGCCCATATTCCCCAGAAGATTCACTTCGGTCATTGTCACAAAGCTAGAAATCTGTGGGATCAGCAACATTTTTGAAGCCTTGCTACTGTGTTCCACTGTGAGTTATGTCTTTCTGTTAGATCGCATGAATCCGGCTTCGTGCTACTGAGAATTACAAGAGAACTCCTGTAGGAGTGTTGATAACGAGACGACTGCCAGCATGACCTGAGACAGGCACCAGAGTAGAGTCTTCTGTAAGTGAGAATAAGAACATAGATAAGAAAGGCAGTACTGTTTGAAGAAATGTGATTAAAAGGCATGCTAAGTACAATAGGTGTTCATGTCAACCCGCAACTTCTGATTACAGAACACAGTTATGAGAGTAAAAACTGCCTTTATTTCTCGATATACTCCCCGGCTACACTAATGCACTTATTCCAGCATTTCCCTAGTGCATGAAGGTAGAAAGTCAATGAACTCCTTTAATGGCTCAACCATGTGGAATAACTCCCTAGCTGAGTTCCTGTAAGTTCCTGTAGTTTAAGTGATGTTTGTGAATGATTAAGTGTACACAGACAGATGTGTCTCTTCCACAAGTTGGTGACAAGTTATCTGTCGACTTTCAAGGATCAGGCATTCCACTCACTGAATGCAGTGCACTCCGACACATCGACATACCTTGGGCGGAAAAAATATTCAGAGTGTGTAGTAGATGTACAAAAAAATATGCATAAAGTGAGTATACAAAGTAGTGCAAGTAACTGCAGTGTGCATCCCATATAATAAGTATTGCTTCATCTCTCTATTCATCTAAGAAACTCTGTAGGGACTGTGTAGGCACAGAAAGGGACTGTGGTGGCCAATGGCGACCATTCTACTGTATTTATTTCCATTTTTACTGTGGTAGGACCTCTGGTCAATATTTACATGCTTTTCACACACTCCGGGCGATTTGTGAATTCCAATTCGCCTAATCAGTATGTCTTTGCACTGTTAGAGGGAACAGGAGTACCCTTAATCATTCAAATAGCAGTAATGTGCAGATGGATATAAGAAGTTTCTAAGAAGCATGTTGGTGCTTTTGTACAGCAGATTTGACTATTTATGGGGTTTTTTATACTGTTTATGAGGGTGATTGCCTGAAGAAAGAAACAGTTCCTGTGCCTGGACGTTTTGGTGTACAGGGATTTGTAACACCTACCAGAAGGTAGAAGGTGAAACAGATTGTGTCCATGGTGCGATGTTTTTAGTGCTTTTTCCTGCCTATGGATGAACTTCCAGATACGTCCAGCATTTTCTGGTTCATGTAGAGTACAAGTCATGGAGAGAGGGCCGGAGTGCACCAATGATGTTTCCTGTCGGTTTTTTTTCATACTTCCACAGTTGGCGCAGAACGTATATCCTATGCAGACGATGGAGTTTATGTTGAGTCTAGCGGTGTGTCACTTTTTATAAGCACCTGACATTACTGCCACTGTTTAAGTGAATGGGTCTACAGTCTGAACTAAAAAGAAATCAGCCCTATTTGTGAATTTTTATATCATTCTGTGAATCTTCACAACAGCCATTGTTGCTTATGGCAGCATGAAGGTTTAGGTTTGCATACAGTATGTGGAAACTGACTGGGTGTGTACTGTACGTGTGAGTGTGGCGGTGCTTGTGCCCTATGATGGGTTTATTTATTCAGCTTTGTGCACGTGTTCCCCGCGATAGACTCCAGTCTTCCCGTGACCACATGCAGTAGATAATGGATCAATGAATTGTTTATTTTGTTACACTTGATTCCATAAATAACACTAAATAAGTAATTAATTTTCTAACAATAAATTATCTGATTTGGGTTAACAAAAAAAAAACTTGACATAAAATTTCTTTTTTGAAAGCCTGAAAGAGTTTAGCCCTCACAACTTGTTGTAAACCAGCGTTCCTGGAATATAGATGTAGTGTACATATTATAATATGTTGCATGGTTTGTGGTTTTCAGGCTAAATTCCACTCACCCCAAAGACTTCCGCTATTGTCTTTATTTGTCACAGAAAGCCTTTGCTGTTATGGGAAATGATCTTGTTGGTGGAAGTGGAATTTCACTTGGTCTGGCACCCTTTTGATGAACAGAACACTCACCAGGCTGCTTTTTATTTGCAGCGAACCAGCTGAACACAGCAAATGCTTAGCAAACTGCTGTTTATTTTGTTCCAGATCCAACGAATAGAACACACACTGCTGCCCTCATTTTCCCCCTTGACTCATGCTGGGACCACATGTGCAAAGACATTCTCAAGATTTGGTCTCTATTATAAATATGCATGGACGCACAGACAGAAAGAAAGACAGAGAGATAGACACACACACACACACACACACACAAAAATCATCTTAACTGTTATATAAACATGTGCATGGCCCAAACCGAGGCAGCACTTACAGGGGAGTATCCTGTCTCATGTGTCGAATTTTCTGACTCATGTCATTCCATTCCGCTTAGATTCCACCATGATGAACAGTATAACAACTCCTTCGTAACTTCGTAAAAATCTTACAAAATCTTGTTACATTTGTGCCCGTTTTAACTCCGGCCCAAGACAATATTTAGAAAACCACACGCTGAAAAGGTGCCTTATCTCTGAATAAAGCATACACTTAGTATATGAGTTATATGACACTCATTAAGGATGAAGTATCCAGCTGGGGCGACATCCTGTCTTCCCTAACACAAACACCACAACATCAAGTAAAGCTACAGTTAACAGCTTGTTATGCAAAATCAAAAGAGAGAGAGAGAAAGAAGAAAAGAAGGAAAGAAAGAAGAAAGAATGAAAGACTACCTGCTAAGTCTCATCAGTGAAGAAATATCCAGCACGAGTTCTTCTCCCAAGCTGAGGATTTAAGAGACTGATGAGGAATGTGGGACGTTTCGAAGTTTTCACTGGACTCCGCGGCGAATCCGCAGTGCTTGCCAAAGCCACAGACAGTGTCCTCAGCATCTTGCTATGCATGACCAGCCAAGTCAAGCAGCAAAACCTAAACTAAGGATGGAACAACACGAGGCAGTCGCTCACTAATATGACGTCAGTGCGGATAATTTAAAACATCCACTGACATCCAGAGCAGCACTTGTCTTTGGATTACGAAAACGTTTTAGTTTTTGGTCCACTATATACACTGACAGTGTTTCATTTAGGCTCAGAAAGGGTGCAGCATGACAATTGAAAATTGGGTTTTTAGCCAGAACACATGATAATGTTGGCGGCTAACAAATGGCTGGCTTTATGTTTTGATTCAAAGCACTCAACTCCCAAAGCTATGAAATGAGATAATGCTGTGAAAACACCAAGCATGATTCCTTGTTTTGATATGAAGAAACATTCATCATAAAAAAAAATGAATATCTATATATCTATATCAGCAGTAATGCAGTTGTCGGTAGAGCGAGAATTTCTGCTTTAAATACTGGGAAACCCCCTAGCTCCTGACACATGTTGAACTTGGGGGAAGGTCAATTCTCAGAAATACTGCTTCGGAATGGATCATTGCAGGCAACTGTGAAGGGTTTTTTTCTTCACTCGTCCCCCTTTTTTTTTGTTTGTTTTTGCTTTCCACGTCACATGCTGATGCTGACAGAACTGAAGTTTGATGGTAAATAGAAGAACAAGAGAAAGAAACTGATAGTGTGTTTAATTATCTGATCATCTACATTACAGCGTGGCTTAGTGGATAACTACTGAGTTCTGAGTACTGAGTGAAAAAAACTAATAAAACTAGCAGAACCGAACCTTCAAAAGTGTTTCATCACATAATCAAATCATAATTATTAATTTGTTTATATAATAATAATAATAATAATAATAATAATAATAATAATAATAATAATAATAATAATACAGCTGTGGAAGGGTTTCATTCAAATATGGTTTATCCACTAAATTTGAGATATTAAAAATGACAATAAAGTGCTTATCTTCATTCATTCATCTTCTATACGGCTTATCCTGTACAGGGTCGTATCGGCTTGGAGCCTATTCCAGGATCTTTGGGCATGAGATGACATACACCCTGGACATGGTGGCAATCCATTGCAGAGCACACACAGACACACACAAACATGCTATGGGCAATATGGGAATGCCAATTTGCCTAATCTGCATATCTTTGGACTGTGGGAGAAAACCAGAGTCCCTGGAGAAAATCCACCAAGTACATGTCATTTCCGTACATACAGACAAGAGGTGGGAAACAAAACCTCAACAGTGGACGTGTGAGGCCACGGTGCTAACCACTATGCCACTGTGCCACCTACAATAAAGCAAAATATTCATTAAACAACTAAACAATCTCATTTGAATCTAATATGTTTAGTATCATAGTTGTTGTTCTATGTGGTATTGTATAGGATGATAAATCATTAAAAAAAAATTTAACTAAAAATTTCCTACAATGCGTGAAGCACCACAGAAACTAGAGACTAGTATACATCACATATTTAAATAAACAACAAATTAGTTTAGACTTTACCTTTTGGTTTGTAACATTTGTTGTTCATTTATTACTAGTCCTTATTTTAGGGTATGTATGTACAACATAAATCTGTATCTGTATACATCATTATTACACAACGCTCTGTAGCGACTTACATTTTTTATCTCATTATACATCTGAGCAGTTGAGGGTTAAGGGCCTTGCTCAAGGGCACAACTTGGTGGTTGTGGGGTTTTGAACCTGGGATCTTCCGAACCGTAGTCCAACCACTGAGCTACCCCTGGCCCTGCCTCGGCTCTGTGTGCATAGAGTGGACAAGCTCTAGTCTAAAACGTGGAATATCTTGATTTAATTCATATTTTAGCTCATGATATCAGAATATAGTAACATTGTGTCGTACAAATTAATTTGCATAAAACTAATTGTAAGTCATATTCAGATCTCTGAAGTTAATTGAATGAAAACACTCAAGTCATAGTAGAGAGCCTTGTGCGTGTCTAGGGACAGTAGGCTGGATGTATAACATCATGACTTTACACGGACTTGACCAGCAGATGTCGCCATTGTTCACTGTTTAGACGCTGGATCGGTTTCTCTTCAGTGATCCGTTCTAAGTCAAAATGGTTAATTTATCCCATCCATCATTGCTAACTGTGCTAACAGTCTTCCTGATTGTCACGGTGGCTTAGTGGTTAGCGTTGTCGGTGTTTACATGTTTGTGCTTGTACTGAGGAAACTCAGTACTCCTGTTTCCTTCCACAGTCCAAAGCCAATTAGCAGATTAGCATTTCCAAATTGCCCGGTGGTTGTGAATGTGCGCGTGTTTCCTGTGATTGATTGGCACCTTGTCCAGTGAGTGTGTGATCACTGCTAACAGGAACTAGGAAAAAAAACATTTTAAAGTGATAATTTATGAGTGATGAGTTATAGAGAGAGTGAGAGGAGAGGAAATAGATAGACATTGTGCTCTTCCTTTGTGAGTTGTCATTTATCTGAGACATGAACAAAAAAACACACACACAAAAAAAGGAAAATATCAATAAAGACCTCGGAACCGGACTGAATTTTCACCTAGGATACCTTTTGGTTTCATTACAATACTTATGGTTTCTCAATTTTGGTCACTGTTCCTGTTTGAGGTTTAAATGTAACACTATTCTCAGAGCATTTTAATGCAATCTAGGTTAAATCCAAGAATAAATGTTCAGGTGCTTTTGGCTTGTTCTGCTAACGTTTTACAAAAAAAAGCAAAAGTAAAGCAAACAACTACTGTAGTTGAAAAAAAAAAAAGCTAATCTGAGATTAATGCAGAAATTTTTTTTATTAAAAAGCCAAAACAAGGCATATACTGAACAGAATAAGGACTGCCATGAGTAATAAGCAGAAGTGGGGGGCAACTAAGTCAATGTACATTATTACTGTACTGTATTTGTTTCACATACTGTATCTGTATTTTACTTGAGAAGTTTACTAGAGAATACTTTTCACTCTTACTCAAAAGTAGCAAATATTTGTAGTTCTACTTAAGTACATTTCTGCATGGCATTGTGCTACTGTACCTTATCACATTGCTCTATATGAATTTGAAGTTAGTCACCTGCTATTACGTGTTCTTGAGTAAGTTTCCCTCCCTTCCAGACAAGTCTAATAACTTTGCAGACCGCAATGAAAACATCACTTTACAATCAGAAAAGAGAGAGAGAGATTTACTATGCGTTGTGAGCTAATACAAAACCCTGTACTTTTGATACCTTTTTTGACACTATTACTCATGTACAAAGGTAAATGCGGGAACTTCTACTTTTACTTAATTGGTATTTGAGCCTCGACATTTGCTCAAGTTCAGGATTTATGTACAGTGCCCACCTCTGGTAATAATATTAATACACTGTATACACTTTAACAAAGCAGACAAGTGGGAGAAATGGGAAGCTCTATAGTGCGGAATGAGTTAGAAAACATGAAAGGAATTAAAACTCAAAAGAGGAACCCCTTTTTTTTATGGTTGTTCCTGAAAGTGAGCTACAAGCTGCCACAGAGTAAGACTTTATCTGAAGCACATTAAACATGAACAGAGTACGAAGCAGTTATCTTGTATTGATTGGTGCAGGTTGTCAGTAGCTTTTCAATATTGTACTCTGGTTAGATCTCTCTGGCAAAAAAAAAAAAAAGTGATACTAGCATGATTGTGATTCCGAGAGCATACCCCATGGAACTGAGGGCACAAGGCAGACTACACCCTGGTAATGCATTGCAGGGGCACAAGAACACTTACACACTCACTCAAACAAAATAGGCCATGTGGAAACACCAGTCAGCCTACACCACATGTCTTTGCAATGTGAGAAGAAACCATAGGGCATTCTTCAGTAAACATCTTATCTTGATTAGGATACAAGTGGATTTGAAATAGCCATTCAGTCTACTGCTATATATTTTCAAGGTGAAAGGAAACCTTAGATAACCTCTAAGCAGTCCACTGAACACAAACACTTAATATTGGGTCTGAAAAAATATATATAAATAGGGTGACTTCCGGTTAGCAGTCACATGGAGTAGACGTGATAGGTAGATGCTCCGACAATTCTAAATTTCTTCCCTCCCTTATTTGTCCCTGAATGTTAAATTTACTCTTTACTCTACCCCACGGTCATCTATGTTAAGCCTTCTTCTGTCAAGGAGAAAATATGAAAAGGAAGGCAGGAGAATAGTTCTTTAAACTTATAAAGATCTGAGCTGGTACTTCTGAGCTGGTACTCCGCCATGCTACTTCAGTACTACTGTATCTCTGCAGCTTTGGTAGCTTTGAAACATGGCACCTCCTTCCTCCAAAAAAGAGAGAATACTATTTTTTCTCACATGTTCATCATACTGTACCTTCTCCAGAATTCATTATTTCTTTATAGATAATCAACTGATACCAGTGGTTAATTCTTATGCTTATCAGAGCATTGTGATATCAGATCATGCTCCAGTTGTTATGTCTGTAAACCTCCTTAATCTCCCTCAAATGAAAAAACATTGGCGCTTTAATTTATCGTTACTGATAGATGATGATTTTAATTATATAATTTATGTAAGCCCAGATAGTTTTTTTCTTAAACACATGTGAAACACCTGAAGTGCCACATTTAACTGTTTGGGATTCTCTGAAAGCCTACCTCAGATAGTTAATCTCAGGGGATAGTTAATGAGTACAGCAGGGGACTCAGAACACAACCCTGGGGGGCTCCAGTACTGAGAGTGCAAATATGAAAAGGAAGGGATATACAGAACGAAAGTGCAAATATGAAAAGGAAGGCATACAAAGAATGAAAAGATTTGACCAACCAAATTAGAGAAATAGATCAGCAGTATGCTCTATTTAAAAACTCTGTATAAAAATATGTATAAAAAACGTGTAGAATTTCAAACTAAATTTGTACTCCCCTCAGCACATGTAATTGAACATCAATTATTAAAGAGTAGGAGACAATTTTACATTCAAATTCAAAATCCAAATCAAATTAAAATTTTATTTTTCACATACACAGTACGATATGCAGTGAAATACTTATACGACCGCCCGTGACCTTAAAAAATAAAAGCTTATAGATAAGAAATAAATATGAATAATAAGAAATACAATAGAAAATATATTTAACTAGTATAAAAATATAAATATTCTGTACAAATAAGGACATTCTGTACAATATAGCAAAATATAGAAAATATAGGAAAAATATTAAATTTAGTGTAAATAAAGAAAACAAATGAAGAAAAATGACTGGAGTGTGTGCAAATATGCATAAAAAGTGTCTTATTAAAGTGTCTTATTAATATGTCTTATTAAAGTGTCTTGTGCAGTGATCCAGAAATGAAAATATAAATTGTAATTGTAAAATGTAAGTGTAAGTGTGCATGAATGTATCCATAAGTGTCCATGAATGTCCATGATGAGTGCGAAGAGACAGTGTCATAATTTTGGATGTTTAAAAAAGATGGTATTAGTCTTGTGTGGTGTTGTGATTGAGAGACCTTATCGCCTGCGGTAAGAAGTTCCTCCTCAGTCTCTCTGTGTTGGCCTTCAGGGAGCGGAATCGCTTTCCAGACAGCAACAGAGAGAACAGTCCATTGCTGGGGTGGCTGAGGTCCTACACAATATTCCTGGCCTTGGTCCAACACCGCTTGCTGTAGATTGAGTGCGGGTCAGGGAGCTTGGTGTGGTTGATGCGCTTAGCCGATCGCACCACCCTCTGTAGAGCACGTCTGTCCTGCATGGTGCTGTTTCCAAACCAGGTCGTGATGTTTCCCGTCAGGATGCTCTCTATGGTGCAGGAGTAGAAATTCCGGAGCACCTTGGAGGGCAGTCTGAAGTCTCTCGAGCGTCTAAGGTGGTAGAGACGCTGTCGGGGCTTTTTCACAACGGTATTGATGTGACAGGACCATGACAGGTCCTGAGTGATGTGAACACCGAGATATCTGAAGCTGTCCACTCTCTCCACTGGGCTCCTGTTGATTCACGGGGGTCTGGTAGTTCCTTTCCTGCTTTGTACTAATGTTCACTATCAGCTCCTTTGTCTTGCTGACGTTCAGGAGACTATTGTTCCTCTGGCACCAGATTTCCAATCTCCTCTAGGTAGGCTGTCTCATCGTTGTTCGTGATAGACATCTACCACTACGGTGTCGTCAGCAAACTACCATACCATAGTTCAGTTGAGAATTTCCTGACTCAACCAGATATATCACAGATAGCCTGATTCTAGAGTAAGATTAGAAGAGCCTATATCACAAGAGGAAATAATTTTAGGCATTTAGCAGACGCTCTTATCCAGAGCTACAGTATCTCATCATTGCAATCTGGTAAGTCCCCGGGTCCTGACAGATTCCCTGCAGAGTTTTTAAAATCATTCTCCTCATATCTTCCTCACACCATAACCAGCTTTGGTTCTATCTGAATCTTTTAAGCAAGGTAAGCTGCTTCCTTCATTTAATGACACTCATATTACCCTTATAGCAAAGAGGGATAAAGACCCAACAGAGTGCTCTTCATATAGACCAATTTCTCTTCTTAATGTGTTTGTTACAATCCTTGCCAAATTCTTAGCTCATAGATTAGAGAATGTTCGACCCTCAGTTATATCTGAGGACCAGACCGGTTTTGTCAAAAATCGTTATTCTTACTTCAACATTCGATGCCTTATGGATATCTTTTACACACTGTCAGACGGGATCCCTGATTGTCCTTTCTTTGCATGCTGAAAAGGCTTTTGGCCATGTGGAATGGGAGTATTTATTTAAAGCTTTAAAAGAATTCAAGCCACTAGCAATCGCATTCCGTAGTTGCAGGGACATATCTGGGATTTGGAGGCAGGGAGAAGAACAAAACGTCCCCCTTTATGCATATGATCTTCTACTTTTTACATCAACTCCAAACGCTTCCCTGCCACCTTTGCTGTCATTGCTCAGTGAATTTAGCTATTTTTTAGGATATAAATAAAAATTTTCTGCTACATAGTGCAGCACTAACAACAGAAATGCACCACCTCCCTTTCAAAGAAATTACAAGAAAACATGAACACCGTTTTAAACTAAATTTATTATGTTGTTGAACCAAACAAAAAAGGATTTGGGGCAATGGTCACCACTGTCCAGGTGGGCCGCATTAATAACATTAAAATGAGTATTTGGATGGATGGAGTATGGATTCAATTATATAATTTTACCTTTGGAAAGGTAAACATCTCCGATTGAACAAGTCCATACTTCAAAGATCAAAAAGACAAAGTGGCATGGTTCTACCCAATTTTCGTTTTTATTACTATATTTTGGACATATTTTCATAACCAACCTAAACTCTGTCAAACACCTCTCGTCTCTGCACTCCTTGGATCTGCACTCCCCATCCCCTCAATTAAATCAATCAATCATTCAGTTATTAGGTATACCTTGAGAGTATGGGTTCAGTTCAGATAGTACAGGGTTTCACCTATCCAATTCTCACTTTTTCAGATATTTGCAAGTAAGATACTTTATTAGCTCTTCAATACCCTAATTTCCCAGACGCTCCTGATGCAAATACAAACCGGATTCCAAAAAAGTTGGGACACTAAACAAATTATGAATAAAAACTGAATGCAATGATGTGGAGATGGCAAATGTCAATATTTTATTCAGAATAGAACATAAATCACGGAACAAAAGGGAAAAATATGGTGAATCAAAATGTCATGGTGTCAACAAATCCCAAAAAAGTTGGGACAAGGCCATTTTCACCACTGTGTGGCATCCCTTCTTCTTACAACACTCAACAGACGTCTGGGGACAGAGGAGACCAGTTTCTCAAGTATAGAAATAGGAATGCTCTCCCATTCTCCTCCCATTCTTTGTCGCACCTTCCTCATTATGATGCACCAAATGTTCTCTATAGGGGAAAGATCTGGACTGCAGACTGGCCATTTCAGTACCCGGATCCTTCTTCTACGCAGCCATGATGTTGTGATTGATGCAGAATGTGGTCTGGCATTATCTTGTTGAAAAATGCAGGGTCTTCCCTGTAAGAGATGACGTCTGGATGGGAGCAGATGTTGTTCTAGAACCTGAATATATTTTTCTGCATTGATGGTGCCTTTCCAGACATGCAAGCTGCCCATGCCACACGCACTCATGCAACCCCATACATCAGAGATGCAGGCTTCTGAACTGAGCGTTGATAACAACTTGGGTTGTCCTTGTCCTCTTTGGTCCGGATGACATGGCGTCCCACATTTCCAACAAGAACTTCGATTCGTGACTCGTCTGACCACAGAACAGGCTTCCATTTTGCCACACTCCATTTTAAATGATCCCTGGCCCAATGAAAACGCCTGTGCTTGTGGATCTTGCTTAGAAATTGCTTCTTCTTTGCACTGTAGAGTTTCAGCTGGCAACGGCGGATGGCACGGTGGATTGTGTTCACTGACGATGGTTTCTGGAAGTATTCCTGAGCCCATTCTGTGATTTCCTTTACAGTAGCATTCCTGTTTGTGGTGCAGTGTCGTTTAAGGGCCCGGAGATCACGGGCATCCAGTATGGTTTTACGCCCTTGACCCTTACGCACAGAGATTGTTCCAGATTCTCTGAATCTTCGGATGATATTATGCACAGTTGATGATGATAACTGCAAAGTCTTTGCAATTTTTCGCTGGGTAACACCTTTCTGATATTGCTCCACTATCTTTCTGCGCAACATTGTGGGAATTGGTGATCCTCTACCCATCTTGGCTTCTGAGAGACACTGCCACTCTGAGAAGCTCTTTTTATACCCAATCATGTTGCCAATTAACCTAATTACTGTTAATTAATCTTTCAGCTCCTCGTTATGCTCAAATTTACTTTTTCCAGCCTCTTATTGCTACTTGTCCCAACTTTTTTGGGATTTGTTGACACCGTGAAATTTGGAATCAGCATATTTTTCCTTTAAAATTATACATTTTCTCGGAATAAACTTTTAATCTGTCATCTATGTTCTATTCTGAATAAAATATTGACATTTGCCATCTCCACATCATTGCCTTCAGTTTTTATTCACAATTTGTTTAGTGTCCCAACTTTTTTGGAATCCGGTTTGTATTATAGATAATCTCCTCTGTTTGTCCCTACTGCGTAAAGGCCTAATAGCCACTGTTTATGGTGGATTGATGGGTTTGAGTCACATCTCTTTGAGTAAAATTAAAGCTGCTTGGGAGAAAGAACTAAATTTGACACTGTCAGATGATACTTGGAACTCAATTCTGAAGCTTGTCCACTCAACCTCCTTATGTGCTCGTTACTCTTTATTACAGTTTAAGGTTGTACAAATGGGCTCATTTCTCCAAACTTACGCTTTCTCGTTTCTATCCAGATGTCGATCCTTGCTGTGATAAATGCAAACGTGAAGAGGCGTCTCTTATTCATATGTACTGGACATGCCCATATTTGGAAAAATTCTGGAGGGGTGCCTTTAAAACCATATTGTATTGAAATGCAATCTTGAACCAGACCCTCTGATTGCTCTTTCTGGCATCCCTGGAGAGGAAGATGAGTGTAACTACAGCTAAACAGCGTTTATTGTCTTTTGCAACACTCTTGGCCAGGCATTCTCTTTTATTCAAGTGGAAGGATGCCACGTCACCCACTCACGCCCAGTGGCTCAGAAATATTATGCCCTGTTTATCCCTGGAGAAGATTAACTACTTAGTCCGTGATTCAGACTTGAAATTTCAACAGGTGTGGGGGCCCTTCTTTTGGTTTTTCATATATATATACAGTACATTAATATATACATTTATAATTGAATCCCCATCCTATTTGATTGTTGGTTTGTTTTTTCTCTCGTTTTCCTTTTTTTTGCACGCAGAACCCAGACTTCCAGTTTTTTATTTCTTTCCTTTCCTTCTTTAAATATGGCTGACATCTAGCCTTTCTTACACATGTAAAACTGGCTTGGAGTCAGGGACGGGTGGGGTTGGTGGTATAGGGGTTTATAAGGGTTTATAAAGTGTGCATTGAGACACTATATATATATATATATATATATATATATATATATATAGTATATATAAGTATATATAAACACTAACACTGTTTTCTCTGTTATATCCCTGTTTAAAATCAATAAAAATATTGTTAAAAGGAAAAATAAATGAATAAATAAATATGTTTATTGTTATGGTTCTACAATATCCTCATATTCAATATGTCAACTAATTCTTATGTATTTTAATGTATTGTGTGATTTAATTGCTCAAAACAGCGAAACCTTAGATTGCGAGTAACATGGTCTGTGAGTGTCTTGCAAGACAAGCAAAATTTTAAAATACATTTTAACTTAAGGTTTTGAAATACAAGTACTGTAGTACCCATGCTCTTTGGATTTTGACGTGATCACAACTGAGACAATGGTTCTTCTGTCTCTCAGGATGCTGGATTGTGGGTATTCGTCTCCCATGCTCAGTCATAGTGCGCATGAGTCACTTGTATAGTGAACATCCGTGTTGATGGACAATTTTCTATAAGATTGTGATCTAAATTGAGAAACCGTAAGTAGTTATGAAACCAAAAGGGATTCAAGTTGAAGATTCAGTTAGGTTCTTACTGTATATCTTCATTGTCATAATACTCTGTTGTACAGATGTGCTTGTACTGTAGGTAGCATTATCACTTAACTGGATATTAACTTTAGTTATTAGTTGTAAATTAGTTATACGTAGGTAGATGCAAATAGATTTTAAATATTAATGTATAAAAGTGAGATTTTGTTCTAGTGAGTGAGATTAGCTAGGAGGTTTGTTTCTAATAGTTGTGTATTTGTTTGGTAATTTTTTGACGTAGGGGACTAAAAACAAACTAAAAATGAGAAAATCAATTGTTTAATTGATGATTCCAGCACTAGTGTATAAGGGTTTGAGAGCACGGAAGAGAAAGGGGACGTTTCATTCCATAAAATGCCAAGAAACTCAAAACTAGAAACACTGTTCCTGGACAACATGTTGATTCTTAAATAATAAAAATGGCATTAAAATAATGCATTTAATTTTTGTCTCAATACCTTTGGCCAACACTGTACTTTAACTACTCCCTGTGCACTGACAATAAAGGAATCTATCAATAAACGAATATATATGTATATTTTTCGTCAATTCAGTGCAGATTGGAAGGAGAAGCAGACCAAGCAGACATCAGTTATGTTTACAGCTCAGTGTTATTTAGATGTTTATCCATTAGAAAAATTTCCTTTTTGAGATTTTGCTGTGAAAAAGAATTTGACCTTACTGATTTTTGACATCTTTAAATGATGTCCCCGCCCCCCAAATTTCACTTGCCACACCCAGGCCTGATTACTGCTAGACATGTTTGATCAAGAAATCACTTAAGTGAAGCAGACAGGTTTGGACAAGTATTTTTCATTAATAAATGAAATCAATATTTAAAAACTGAATTGTGTATCTACTTTGGTTATTTACTTTGTGTAATATAAAAATTTGTTTGATGATCTAAATACTTTACATGTGATAAATAAGCAAAAAAAAGTTATAAAAATCAGAAAGGGACAAATTATTTTTCACATTACGGTAAGCAGTAATTCAAATTTGAGAGCACATTTTTGTAATGGATATTTGTGTTTAGAGCAAAGTCATTTTCTTGATGAGCTGTATATTCCTTCTGATTCAATTTAATAGTTTATTCAATTTCATCACTTATCTGTCACAGAAATGTATACTTATCTTACACTTAAAGTATCATCTTGCACCAACTCTGAAGGTTTGTTTGCCACAAGTGGCTAATCTTCCCCCATTGAAAAAACCTACATTCGACTTACAGAACAAATCTGAACAATTCAGGCGGATATACGCTTCATTGTGGAATTTACTTGGACAATTAAGACTCTTGTCCTGACTTTCTTTGTTCCACTTATTTTTTCATTCTTCGTTCAATTTTTTTTTCTTTCTCATATGTTTTCTTTAGCTGGACTATCTTCACCCTTTGTTACTCTTTCATAATAACATGATATTGTTTGTGTTTAAATATCTGCTGTGGGTGTCAATTGTATATTGATTTGGCTCTGCTGTTTTGGTATCTTTAAAAATCTATAAAAATATAATAAATAAAAATATAATGAAAAAGAAAACAGCTGTAAGGTGGCATGGTGTCTTAGTGGTGAGCGCTGTCACATTGCACCTCCATAATCTGGGTTAGATTCCTGCCTCGGGTCTGTGTTCAGGATCTTCATGATTGGTGGGTTTGCTCTGGGTACTTTGGTTTCCTCCCACAGTCCAAAGACCTGCAACTTAGGCTAAATGGCGTTCCCAAATTGTGTGTGAACGAGTGTGTGAAGTTGTGTATGTGTGTGCCCTGCAATGGACTGGCACCCCATCCACGATGTACCCCACCTCCTCCACTAAGTCTTCTGGGATGGGCTCCAGGCTCTCCGCTACACTGTATACAGGATAAAGCAATATAGACATGAGTAAGTGATGATCTGAATCATATAAGTGTGACAAATATGCAACAAATTCTTCTTTTTACAGCACCGTAAGCAGTATTTCTGATTTGAGGGCACATTTTTGTAATGGATATTTGTGTTTTGAACAGAGCAGTTTTCCCCCATCGCGCGTGCACATTTTTGTAATAGATAAACTTCTAAATAATACTTAGAAGTGTACTGTAGATTGACCCAGCACACTTTTATCATGCTTACAACTTACTTGTTTTATTATGAAATGTACTGTATATGTATTGCAAAAAAATGTGCTCGTTGAGATAAGAAGTGGTTATGATTTCAGAGCACAAAACATGACGTGTTTACAAAATGCAGGACAATGTATGGACATGCATGTCCACACAATGTAAAATGCAGGACAAAGCAGCAGGATTTAACGGCTCTCCTCAGTCCAGCTCAATAGGGGGGAAAAAAACGGGCTACGATTCAAGTGGAGAAACCGAGACACGCCTATGTTTTTCAGGAACCCTGCACTCTGAGCGCGCGCGACAGTCCTTATCCGACGCACTGGTGTCCCGCGCCAGTGCTCGCGCACGAGAGATAATAACCTCCTACTACAGTCTGTGAGAACCGTACGCGTTCTAAAAAAAAAAAAAAAAAACTGAAAAATCGACTGTGTCCTAAACGCGTGCGTGCCGGATGAAGCGCGCTTGCTTTGTTTGAGACACTGTTTAGGGCGCCTATATAGAGAACGAGGAAGTAAGTTGTGATTGAACCGAGTTGATTTGGGAAGTCCGTGGAGTTTAAGGGGAAATTCAGCAAATGTTTGGTGTTAGAGGAGCCTCGCTGCGGAGAAGTGAGCTTTACTAAAACAAATGGCAAGAAAAAATGTTTCCCAGAAGTGGATAAACATCTAGGCAAATCTTTATATATTTATTTGTTTAATAATAAATATATATAATATCCGAGATAAAATGTTGCCGAGATTCAGCAGGTTCCTGTTACCTCTCTGCCTGTTAATCTCTCCTGGTGAGTAATCATGTCTCATTCGGTTTAACCCTAAACTAGTTAGTTAGTTGTACCTTTCCCCCCCCAATGTCATATTTAAAACATTTGTTTTACCCTACGCTTGTTTTATTTGTTCGCGACAGCCTGGTAACCTCAGCGCTAGAAAGAGAGAAGCTACAGTCTAAAATATAACCACAATTCTACCTTGAAATTGCTGAGTGTGTTGTTTAACGTTAGCTCAGAACGCTATACAGGCTAAAATGTAAACATATAATCGATATAAAAGCTTAATATATAGGTGAAGAGTCGCATTATTATTAGTAACATAGAACCTATAACGTTAACTAAATTACATCCGAGTTGTTGTTGTTTTTCTTGGCAGCATTAATATTTCGGGTTTAATACCGCGCTTTAACACACAACCACGCATTTGCGATGTTAAAATCCAGAAACCGTGAATGTTACAGACTCGCTTCTGAGTTTGGTGAAGCGCTGTGTGCGAATTCAGGAAAATGTCCGCTAGGCCTGATCAAGCCGAGGCCCTGTACAGAGGAATAATAATAATAATAATAATAATAATAATGGTGTTAAACAGAGATTTAACATCAATTACCATAAACTGTGAAAGTTTGTTAGTTCCCGTAGATGGTCCTGTGTTGACGTAGAATGTCTCTAATGTAATTCTCTATCGTTATTCTTTACTGGATCGGGGAGTGTATAGTACAGTACAGTACAGTACAGAGTTACCGAGTGTGTATCAGGAGAAAGGAGATCATTCAAGCTCAACAAACGCCATGTGCTGAATTGTTGAGTTGTTAAGACCATTTGCATGAAACTTAGTATTTTGAAAGAAGAAAAGGTGACGCTTCAGATGATTTCATCAGAATAAAACATGCATTATATCGTCTTTGTTGGTATTATTATTATTATTATAACTGTCATTATTTGTAATCACCAGACAAGAAGAAAGAAACGGCTTGGTTTCATCCCAATATTTTTCCCTTCTGTTTGTCTGGTAGTGGTGAGATCCTCATTTCAATCAGTGATTGGTTGTTGGAAGTTACAGGGTATTGGAAGTTGGAAAAGATGACACTGATTGCTTTCAGCTTCTTGTAAGCTTTTTGGGGATTGGTTGTTGTAAAAGATGAGGCCGGTCAGGGGATTGGTTGTTGTAAAAGATGAGTCCAGTCAGGGGATTGGTTGTTGTAAAAGATGAGTCCAGTCAGGGGATTGGTTGTTGTAAAAGATGACGCCGGTCAGGGGATTGGTTGTTGGCGACTGGGGTATTGGATTGTTTGGGTGGGACTAATGGCATACATTATCTCCCAGTCAGTTACAGTAACACTAGTGAATTGTGGGTGTCTGTGAGCTCATGTTTATGGAATAGGATAGACAATACTTTCCAACAAGCCTGTTACGCTTCCATGTGATGCACCATGAGCAGCAGTTTGAAAAAGTTGTGTTTGGCCAGTTTCACATGTTAGCCCTAACCTCCAGCTGTTAGTAGCTGTCATGACTTAACAAAGCAGGCTGGTCCGTGTGAATGGGCTGGTGACCAAATTGCTCAGTTTGCTATCTAGGCAATTATATGGAATGAAGAACGGGAGGCTAAAAAGTTGACAAATCTAGTCATACTGTCATAAGTGTGTTAGTCCTGTAGGATGGTTATGGCTTTCTAATTTAGTTTAGTCTTGGCTCAGTTGGTGAGTGTTCACACAATGGCTTTGTGGATGTCATGTGATTTCAGGTTCCCGGAAAGAAGAAAGGCTTATCTTATCGTTTATCTTGGCACACAACCAATGTGAATTACTGACAGAATGCAGCATTGAAGTGTGAACTTTCAAATGTATAGCATGTACAAACGTGTTTCATTTCCTTATATTCAACCCATTTTTTTTGTACTTGGAGGAATGGATAATAACGACTCAGACATCAACATATAATTTATTCTTTTTGTAGACCTCAGTAACGATGCTAAAGGTTTAAAAAAGACTTTCCATCAAATGTGCTGAAAAACATTTTAAACAAAAAAAAAACCACTTTTTCCCCCTTGTTTTCAGTTCTTATTTGGGCTCTAGGCGATCTTGTTAAGTCAAACTGATCAATTTAAAATCCCAATAGTTATTTGAACAAATAAAAAATAAGACTATTCTGCCGTTCTCACTCAAATTTTTACTTCCTTTTAGTTTCTGTTTATTCATTGAACAAGTGCCTAACTTACACAATCACGTGTACAGTGTATCGTTTTATATTATAGATGCCCCAGATACAGTACAAACAAAAGAGTTAACTTTGCTGTTTTTTTTTTTTTTTTTTACAGCATGGGATTTTTTTTCACACTTCTAAACCACAGTGAACATTGCTTTATAAGGTTTACAAGAAAACGCGTTAGGGGTGCTTGTGGTTAGAAACAGAAAGCAAGCGTAGGTTAAAACCGCATCTTCCTGTGATTGCTTTTTTTTATTGTTATTTATTATTGTTGTTGTTTTCCCTGTGATGATTAAGACTTCAATTGGGTGTTCAAGCCAGGTACCATATTTTGACTGTGAAACATCCCTACTTTGCATTAAATGAGTAAAGATTAGTTAAGCAAAATTGTTTTACTTGGTGGTTTATAACACGGCAAGTTATAATCAATATTTAAAATCACATTAATTAATTCTTTTGTATACACTTTAGGCTATTCTTATAATGACCTCTTATTTAAGCATGATCATGGTGTTTTAAATTTCATGATCCTAAAATTATGCTGTTTTTGTTAAAATGAGTGTGGAAAGATATCTTTAGAGAACTTGGATATTATGCTGCATTATACGGGACAGATGTGTATAAGCCCTACATGTATCTGTGAAGAACAGGAGAGTTAAACATGGCTGATTGTAACAAAACCAATAAGGCCACTACAAGTGCAAACACTTATCTTTCCTAAGCAGGTAGTCTAGTTTATAGTCATCTGGAGTATTTAGGAGACCAAGTGTAAGGGGATTTCTTCATTGTTTTAAAAATATTATTGTAATGTTTGTTCCAAAGTGTAAAACAGTCCGACTTAAAACAGTGCTAGTGTTGTTGTAATCCTCTTCAATAGATTTTTTTTATGTTGCTTAAAGAATGTGAGGTCTCTGGAGCTTTGAGCGTGTGGAATCTTTCAGCATGCACATTCCCACATACTGTAGGTACGACCAGACGGTAGCAAAATAACCACACCTACAGGATCCTCAGGCAGGTTTTCCAAGCAGATTAAACTCGCTTTTAATCTGTCATTTTGTTTAACGGATGAACTTCAAACGTATGATGTAATGTAAGTCCTGGCATATTATAACTTCATGCAATGATTAGGATAGATTCATCATCAAAAAAAAAAAAAAACACGCACAGTCTGTTTTACTTTGTTGGGCTCCTTTGGTTTAAAGTCTTTGTCAGGTAGACTTGTCAGGTAATGAAAATGACTGTTAACCATCAAACTGGTTTTTAATTACCGGTTAACAGACCAGCGGTATAATATTTATTTATTTATTTTAACATTATCTTCTTCTTCTTTGTCTTTCGGCTGTTCCCTTTCAGGGGTCGCCACAGCGAATCATCTGCCTCCATCTAACCCTATCCTCTGCATCCTCTTCTCTCACACCAACTAACTTCATGTCCTCTCTCACTGCATCCATAAATCTCCTCTTTGGTCTTCCTCTAGACCTCCTGCCTGGCAGTTCCAACCTCAGCATCCTTCTACCGATATATTCACACTCTCTCCTCTGAACATGTCCAAACCACCTCAATCTGGCCTCTCTGACTTTATCTACAAAACATCTAACATGGGTTGTCCCTCTGATGAACTCATTCTTGATCCTATCCATCCTTGTCACTCCCAAAGAGAACCTCAGCATCTTCAGCTCTGCTACCTCCAACTCTGTCTAATGTCTTTTCTCCAGTGCCACTGTCTCTAAGCCGTAGAGCATCGCTGGTCTCACCACTGTCCTGTACACCTTTCCTTTCATTCTCGCAGATGCTCTTTTATCGCACAACACACCTGAAACTTTTCTCCACCCTTTCCAACCTGCCTGTACCCGCCTCTTCACCTCCTTTCCACACTCTCCGTTGCTCTCGACCATTGACCCTAAGTACTTAAAGTCTTGCACCTTCTTTAATTCTGCTCCCTGTAGCCTCACCGTTCCTCTTGCGTCCCTCTCATTCAAACACATGTATTCCGTCTTGCTGCGGCTAACCTTCATTCCTCTGCTTTCCAGAGCGTACCTCCACCTCTCCAAATTTTCTTCCACCTGTTCCCTGCTCTCACTACAAAGCACAATGTCATCTGCAAACATCATAGTCCATGGAGACTCCTGTCTAACCTCATCTGTCATCCTGTCCATCACCAGAGCAAACAAGGGGCTTAGAGCCGATCCTTGATGCAGACCCACCTCCATCTTGAACTCTTCTGTCACACCTACAGCACATCTTACCACTGTCTTACAGCTCTCATACATGTCCTGCACCACTCTAACATACTTCTCTGCCACTCCAGACTTCCTCATACAATACCACAGTTCCTCTCTCGGCACCCTGTCGTACGCTTTCTCTAAATCTACAAAGACACAATGCAACTCTTTATTACCTTCTCTGTACTTCTCCATCAGCATTCTCAAAGCAAATACTGCATCTGATGTACTCTTTCTAGGCATAAAACCATATTGCTGCTCACAAATGCTCACCTCTGCCCTTCACCTAGCTTCCACTACTCTTTCCCACAGCTTCATTGTATGGCTCATTACCTTTATGCCTCTGTAATTGCCACAGCTCTGCACATCTCCCTTGTTCTTAAAAATCGGCACCAATACACTTCTCCTCCATTCTTCTGGAATCCTCTCACTCTCCAAGATCTTGTTAAACAAACTTGTCAGAAACTCTACTGCCACCTCTCCTAAGCACTTCCACACCTCCACAGGTATTTCATCAGGACCAACAGCCTTTCCACGCTTCATCCTCTTCAACGCCCTTCTCACCTCACTTTTACTAATATTTGCTACTTCCTGCTCCACAACAGTCACCTCTTCTACTCTTGGTTCTCTTTCGTTTTCCTCATTCATCAACTCCTCAAAGTACTCCTTCCATCTTCACATTACCCTCCTGGCATCTGGCATCTAACCTCCTGCACATCCTTCCCATCTCTATCTCTCTGCCTCGCCAACCTGTACAGATCCACCTATCCTTCCTTACTGTCCAGCCTAGCATACAAGTCCTCATATGCTCTTTGTTTGGCCTTTGCCACCTCTACCTTCACCTAACGCTGCATCTCCCTGTACTCCTGTCTACTCTCTTCAGTCCTCTGAGTCCCACTTCTTCTTAGCTAGCCTCTTTCCCTCTATACAATTCTGGACTTCCTCGTTCCACCACCAAGTCTCCTTGTCCACTTTTCCCTTACCTGATGATACCCCAAGTACCCTCCTACCTGTCTCCCTGATCACACTGGCTGTAGTTGTCCAGTCAACTGAAAGCACCTCCTGACCACCCATAGCCTGTCTCAACTCCTCCCTAAAGACAACGCAACATTGTTCCTTTCTCAGCTTCCACCACTTTGTCCTCTGCTCTGCCTTTGTCCTCTTCATCTTCCTCACCACCAGGGTCATTTTACACACCACCATTCTGTGTTGTCTGGCTACACTCTCCCCTACCAACACTTTGCAGTCACTGATCTCTTTCAGATTACAACACTGACACAAGATGTAGTTCACCTGAGTGCTTCTGCCTCCACTATTATATGTCACCCTATGTTCCTGCCTCTTCTGGAAGAAAGTATTTACTACTGCCATTTCCATCCTCTTTACAAAGTCCACCACCATCTGTCCTTCTACATTCCTGTCCTGAAGACCAAACCTGCCCATCACATTTTCATCGCTTCTGTTCCCTTCCCCAACATGTCCATTGAAGTCTGCACTAATCACAACTCTCTCACCTCTGGGGATGCTCTGCATCACTTCATCTAACTCACTCCAGAATTTCTCCTTCTCTTCTAACTCACATCCTACCTGTGGGGCATAACCACTAACAACATTGAACATTATCCCTTCAATATCCAGCTTCATACTCATCAACCTGTCTGATACTCTCTTCACCTCTAGAACATTCCTAACAAACTCCTCTTTCAGAATAACTCCTACTCCATTTCTTTTCCTATCCACACCATGGTAAAACAATTTGAACCCTGATCCTAAGCTTCTAGCTTTGCTACCTTTCCACCTGGCCTCCTGGACACACAGTATATCCACCTTCCTTCTCTGCATCATATCAACCAACTCTCTTCACTTCCCTGACATGGTCCCAACATTCAAAGTCCCTACTTTCACTCCTAAACTCTTGCCTTTCCTTTTCTCTCTCTGCTTTCGAACACGCCTTCCTCCTCTCCTTCTTCGACCAACAGTAGCCCAATTTCCACCGGCACCCTGTAAGTCAACAGCACCGGTGGCGGTCGTTGTTAACCCGGGCTGCGACCGATCCGGTATGGAAATTATGTTTCTGATTTGCATCATTAATTTGGCAAATGTTTTTACGTCGGATGCCCTTCCTGACACAACCCTCTGCATTTATCCAGACTTGGGACTGGCACAAGAAGACACTGGATTGCACCCCCCCCCCATGGTTGCATTTTTTTTTTTATTATTATTGGTTTATTTATTATTATTATTTATTAATATTTATTTTAACATCATCCTGAAAAATCTTTTCTATCTCCTGAATGAGGGGAGTGTCCAAAAGAATTTTCTGTCCACCTGTCATAATGTCTCCCCTGGTCCTTTACTTGACCTGCAACCCCCATGTCATAAACAAATGGGGAAATTTGATTGCTTTTGATTGATTGCTTTGAAATTTGACACTCAACTTCATACAACTTTATATGTTTTATAAAAACGGCACCAAACTAAAGTTCAAGAATCATCTCCTTGGCCAGTGCAGATTTGTGATTCAACAATGAATATAATTTTTAGACAATCTCCCACACCCACATGACCGTTTTCCATGTTGGGATTCCTTCTTGAAGGAATGTTCTAATCCATTCCATTGTTTCAGTTGTCAACTCTTATGTTGGGCCAAGTTTCCTTTCAGTTAGCCAAGACAAACAGCTTGTTAAGGTCTGTCACCATTACATTTGGGTATGTTTTAGAAATGCAATTTACAAAATTATTACATTTTAACATTTAGTGATTTAAAAAAAAAAAAAAAAAAAAATATATATATATATATATATATATATATATATATATATATATATATATATACATACACACACTGAAATAGTCATATAATTAAGTTTTCATCTTGGTCAAGCTGCAGCTTCTTTCTCCTGCTCCTCTGCTGTCTGCACATTGGAGCTTTGTGGATGCGGGCCGACGCACAGAACCAGACACTGATACAAACGTGCCAGCCACTACACCACATCTGTTTGCTCTGCGCTGGAGTCACCTGGCTGCAAGTTGTCTGCTGCAAGCTAGTGTTAACCTCAGGCTACCTAACTAGCTAGTATGTGGTAATATTTACAAGAAGTCAGCCAACTTCTTAGCTGGAAAAGGAGGACACCACAGCGGAAGGACATGTGTGGTGTTTTGAAATACATGCGTATCAGCAGGTGTCGCTGTTACAATGTGGTGTGGAGAAGGAGAAGAAGAAGATGTAGAATGTGACATGCGAGTAAAAAGAAAAACTGTTACATTTACTACGAGAGTACAAAGTCATTATTACAAATACACAACATATTGGTGACGAGGATGGCTCTTCTTGCCCCCTCACCCCCTCCTGCTTTTTTGGAAACTGCCGGTGAGCCGACCATACAGTTTAATTCATGGATAATTCAAGTGGAAATTCCGGAGAAGAGAAAGCGTGCTTTGCTAATTCACAGGGATTAAAGTTCTCCGTCGTTACGACGGATTTCCGTCAATCACACTGTTCCGCCTGTCCTTAATGTTTAAAATTCACTTTTCATAATTTTAATGCTGTGTATATATAGGCTTACATGGGTGTTAAATTAAGGAAAGACAGTGTATTCAGCCTGCTGAGGAGGATGTGATCAAAGCCTGGAGTGGAGCGACTGCACGTTCCTCTCTCCACTCTAAGCGTTTTGTTATCACTCCGGTATGAATCCACTCCGGGTTTTGGTTTAGTTTTGAAGAACTGCATGTCAGGCTGAGGTATTTAAGATAGCATGGACACACTTAATGCAGGAAGGCTCCGATGTTTCGGAGATTGATAAAAGTGTAAATAAATAAATGGAGATGGGCTTGGCTTAGCGAAATTGGGGAGAATGGCAAGCCTTTTAGTTCGTGAGACTAAAAAAATCAAACATCCAGGTAGGTGTCTCTGCACAGTATGCCACAGGAAACTTCAATATGGCAATAATGACAAAAACAAAGTGCGAGTTCGCCATCAGTCAGCAGCTCGTCACAATGCTGCGGTTCGTGCTCTAACAGTACACATGCTCCCTGTCTGCTGCGGCAAGAACCACAAAGGAGATTCACACATCTGTGGCCGACCGTGTGCGTGATGTAAAAGTGCGTCTATGTTCTTTCATAGCGGAGCATGACCTGTCGCTCACAGTCAGTGGCGGTTTTAGGGTAGGGCGAAGTGGGCAGCCGTTTTTTTATGTCACGTGGGGGGCTGCACACGAACCTGGAGTAAAAAATAATAATCTGTGCCGCTAAGCGGTTTTCTATTATCTGTGATACCTGCGCTCGCACCGCCCCTGAATGAGCCGCACAGAAGCGGAGAGGAGGAGGAGGGGGGGGGGATGCAGAGTACAGTTCACCTCTCCCAAATGAAGCGGACAAGAAGGGGGCTAAATGATGACTACCTGACTTTCTTACTAATAACGCACATTTCATTCAAAATATTATAAACACACACCAGTAATGTGCACTTTTTTCATTTATTTATTTGTGTGAAATGGCTAATAACAATAGATAATAAAAGCGATGATGCTGTGGAGGTGAATTGGTTTAGTCTTGACTTCTGGTCGTGAGTGACAGCGTTGAGGGAAATCTGCTGATTGTCGAATCGTCGATTATAAAGTGTAAACAGCGATGGAGAGAAAAAGGCCAAAACTGTCAGAGGCCCAATTTAGAAACAAAAGAAAAGAAGATGAGGAGAAACGGATAAAAGATAAAGGTATATACTGTAACAATGTTCTCTCTGTATGATTAAGTTATTCATGTCATCATGTTAATTAGTGGTATAACGTTAACTCTTAGGTTTGTTAGACTTCTTGCTTATGATGCTTGCTATGCTTACCTTGCTAAACACACACGCACGCGCACACACACACACACACACACACACACACACACACACACACACACACACACACACACACACACACACACACACACACACACTAAAAGCCTAATTTACAAACCATCACAGAAATTCTAATGGTTTCTATTAAATACCACAAAATGTAACCACAAAATTATACTTTACAGCAAGACTGCTGCAAGTACAGTTATTTATTTCCATTGTTTATTATGTTAATGTTGGCTATAGCCAATATATTTACGATATATTTACAGTATACTGTAAATAGCCAGTTTAATTTACATATGTGTAGATAGTTTAAAAGACATTTTCCATTTGCTATAACTCTGTTACGTGACAAAGCTTATAATTTGAGGCAGTAAATTAACCAAGGAGCTAATTGTTCCTCCCTTAGATTAGATTATATTAGATTAATAAAGTGTCTAATGACTGCCATCAAAAACCATGAGCCTCTTTGAGCTTATCACTTTTCTGCACGATAAGGATCTATCTGAGATCTACCCCAACTTTTGGACTGCTCTCAGGATTGCACTTACATTGCCAGTGACTGTAGCTCAAGCAGAGAGGAGCTTTTCCAAACTCAGGTTAATCAAGACATACCTGAGGTCAACCCTGTCTCAGGAACGGCTCACTGGCCTCGCTGTCATAAGCATAAATCATGCAATAGGGGAGCATATCTCATATGATGTCATTTAGGGCTGCACGATATATCGAAAAAATATCGTTATCGCGATAATGGCATGCGCGATAACCATATCGCAAGGAGTTGCGATAAATACTTTATTTGCCCAGCATTTGTGTGTCCAAATTTGACCAATCACATGGGCCCTTACTATGTTTATACCCACTTATATCTTGGCCTGTATAGCTTGGCCTGAAAAAAGTTCAGTCAGAAGATTTTTTTTCACTTTAATCCCTGTAATTCATTGCTTAGGTACAGAGGGACAGAGGATTTTTTTACACGCTTACAGTGTCTGATGACAAATATGAGAGCATTTTTTGTGCAAAAAGTAAACGTGGTTGCTGAGAGAAATAAATTTCGCCAACGTGCTCAGAGACTTGGTGAACCTATCCTGCAGTATGTGGCTGCACTGCGCGAGCTGCTTGTGAATTGTGACTTTGGCGCACTTGCGGACGATATGATTAGAGATCAAATTGTAGAGAAGACATGCACTTCACGTATACTGGAACGTCTGCTGTTGGAAACAGACCTCCCTCTGCAAAAAGCGATTACTATCGCGGGACAAATTGAGTCTGCAGTAGCAGAGGCTAAAGCTATGGAGCGGACTGAAACTTCAGTTAAAGTGGTGCATGCTGGCTCACGTGAAGGAACAAAACAGCGGTGCCGTCAGAAATCTGTACCACGCAAGTCCACAGCTTCTCATCAGATGCCATCACATGACTCGCAGAGAAAAATGAATGCAAGAACATGCTTCCGTTGTGGCACTACATCTCACTTAGCAAATTACCCTAAATGTCCCGCTAAACAGTCAAAATGCAGACAGTGTGGTAAATTTGGACATTTTGCAAGAGTCTGTCGTAGTTCAACTCCCACCTGCAATGTACAAATAGTTACTGTGCCTGAGTTAACAGTCTTAAGCATTGATACGCCTTTGCAAATAAAACCGAAACAATGTCTTACATGCACTGTTTCCTTGCACACGGACAGTGGTCAATCAGTTGACACTGAACTACTTGTAGATACTGGGTCAGCTGTTTCCATTCTCCCAGAGAACCTGTACCACCAGCACTTTGCAGATATTTCCCTTAATGCACCTAATATTAATTTAGTGACATATTTGAAAAAGACTATTCCAGTTTTAGGGTGCTTGTCCCTTGATGTTACCTTTGAGTGTCACTGTGTGCAGGCTTCATTCTACATTGTATCTGGCGGAACACCATTACTTGGTATGGATCTCTTCACTGCTTTACATCTTGACATAAGGAATGGCTCTGTTGCATCTTCCACAGAAAACAGCCAAGCTTCTGTAAATTGCACTAAGCCTTTGGGTTTGGCTGCTGGCTTTGTACATAAAATAAAGTTGCGTTCAGATGTGCCACCGGTCCAGCAGAAACTGCGTAGGCTGCCATTTGCAGTGAGAGATGCAGTCTCGCAAGAGACTGGAATCTGACGGGATCATAGAAAAATGCGACTCCTCTCCTTGGGTGTCACCAGTAGTTGTCATTCAAAAGACATCTGGTGGATTGAAATACATACGTATCAGCAGGTGTCGCTGTTACAATGTGGTGTGGAGAAGGAGAAGA
Organism: Channallabes apus; assembly: GCA_030522415.1. NCBI lineage: Eukaryota > Metazoa > Chordata > Actinopteri > Siluriformes > Clariidae > Channallabes > Channallabes apus. Next base: position 22,659,400 of record CM060125.1, on the reverse strand, counting down.
AGATGATGTAGAATGTGACATGCGAGTAAAAAGAAAAACTGTTAAATTTACTACGAGAGTACAAAGTCATTATTACAAATACACAACAACATGCTAACTAAGTTTAGTGAAAAAGGGCGGTTTTGAGTGGCTGGCTACAGTGTAGCAGTATGCCAAAGATAAAAAACGAAACAACTCGTTTGTCATCAGAAATAAATATAAAGCTAGAAAGCATTCGTGACCATAAATGCAGCAAGAACCCCTTCGCTTATATGCCTTTGTCCTCTGTTAATTAATCGTTAATTAGTCAGTAAAACTCATTTTGCACAAGGGTTTCCAGACAAACCATTCGCAACCGACTCCACCGCTTTGGCTTGAATGCCAGACGACCGTTGCAGGTGACTCCACTGACACCAAGACACCGCCGTGAACGTTTGCAGTGGACACAAGACCATGTGACCTGGACAATGCAGTAGTGCTTGCATCACCTTGCACAGAAATGATTGTCATCAGCGTTGCTGGAGAAGGCAAGGTGAGCGATACACTGAGGTCAACATGGTCTCCAGGGTTTGCTTTGGTGGAGCACACCCCCAACTTTCTGTTCATGGATGATAATGCTCTACCACATCGTGGCAGAATTGTCACAGCTTGACTTCAGGAAGGTAGAGTGCCTCATATGGTATGGCCATCAATGTCCCCTGACCTGAATCCCATAGAGCACGTCTGGGACCAGTTGAAGCAGAGACTGGATGATCGTACCCCACCCCCACGTGACCTGGCAGAACTGCGTGTAGCACTTGTGGAAGAGTGGAACGCATTGTCCCAGAACAACATCATGAGGCTAGTGAGGAGCATGAGACATAGCTGTCATTGCGGCAAATGGTGGAAACACCTACTGACATTGTCAATTTTTGTTATTTGGGGCTATCCGTGTTATTGTCTAAATTTTGGGGGTAATAAATATTAAACTAATGAAAATGGTGTTTCTTTTAATACATTAGTAACATCAAAGGGAACTTTTACTTATTTCATTCAAATAGGAAAAGCACTCATGTAAATAACAGTATCCCTAACTTATTGTGAGTAGTGTGTGTGCATGTATGTGTATATACAGTGTGTGTATGTATATATGTGTGTGTGTATATATATGTGTGTGTGTATGTATGTATGTGTATATATATATATACACAATATATATATATATATATATATATATATATATATATATATATATATATATATATATATATATATATATACACACACCTCTGTGTTTGCAGAGAATGCTAACTATTTCTACCTTAAATATTTGCCAAGAATAGCATTGATTATTACCTTTGATAATCTTTATAAACTTTAGATTTAAGGACCGTTGATGCCATACCTCCACCTACTGCTTGAGACAAACCAAGTAATAAACGTTACTGCTGTTGAATTTTAAAATAAATTTGACCCAAACCATACATTTGAATTGAATCAGCATTTTACCTATAATTCACAGCTTAGGAAATGACACACTACTCCCTCATACAGTTTCACTCACTCATTTGCTATACCGGTTATTCTGTACAGAGGATCTGTGAGCAATGCAAACACAGGCCTAAAGGCAGGACTCAAGTTCTTGATCGTGGAGGTCCAAGCCTGTGGAGCCGAGCGCTACACCACCATGCCCACCTACTGCATTTCAATGTTTGTGAAATACTTAGTTTTATTTAATTAGTTTTGATTACATTTTTTAAAATACATGAAATGTATAAATATTAACACTCCCATGATATCTCTCTTTCTCACTCTGTCCCTCTTGTGCGAACACTTCCTGGTTCATCTCTGGACAGTTACAATGTCCATTCAACTTCATCTCTTTGTTCTCCCAGATTTTATCAGAAGATATTAAAACGGTTAATGTTCTTTACTAAAACAGATGTACGTGACACAAGGCGCTTGGCGAATGATTTAAATACTGTCTTTTGCTATTAATAAACGGAGAACATTGACACTCCTTCTGTAAAGCAAAGCGTGCACACATTTATCTTTATTTTAAACCTAGTCATACTTATGTCTTTACAAAACCTGTAAAATTTGCTTTTAAATGTTGTGGATTCCCTGACTATTGTTACACACTCTAATGCAATAGAAAGTAAGCTGGTGTTAAGCAACTCCTTTTTATTTATTTATTTATTTTTAAATTGTATTCCCAGAAAAGTAGTTTTAGATGATTTGGTCTACTGTGTTCCTTTGCAATGATTCAGTACTGTGCCAGAAAGCATTGTAATATGGGAGAATTTCATGTACTTCTCCCTGTGTTACACATTTAGTTATATAGACTTATATCCTGCACTAGAACAATTGATATGGTCTCACACTAACTTCCTAATAATACCCTTTGTACCCAAGAAAATCTCTAAGTGTCAACCTTAATCCGTCTTTATGATTAAATCAAAAACACTTAAGAGTGACCTTGGAAAATCAGATTTTGAGACTCAGACTTTTTTTTTTTACTTTTTTCCCCCCCATGTTTTCAAATACCAATTTAATTGCTAAATTCGTTGGTATTTTCATGTCCTTACATGCACCTGAAAGTCCAACAACATGCACAAGGCAGTAAAAGCGACTTCTTAAAGCCAATGCAGTTATATTGATATTTAAATGTTTGAAATGTTTCCCACATGTACCACTTTGGCACCCGTTTACATTGAGCGATTCCCTAAAGAAGAATCTGGTTACAAAGCCGAATGCTTTTCAGTGCAGTCACAGTTCCTGTAAGGAGAAACAGACGTTGCTGTTGTATGATTTGTGGGTTTAGAACAAAGGAGACAAAAATCAGGCCTACAATTTTGGGGAGTCCGAGCCACAAAGACAGCCAACAGGGAGGATAAACCACAGGAGTATTTATATAGTATATGAATTTTATTTGATTGCATAAAATTCACCAGAAGATGGCAAGATATGGGAAATATTTTTTTTTATGTGGTCATTCACTGTGATTAAACACAGCTCTATTTCCACATACAGTGGTGTGAAAAACTATTTGCCCCCCTCCTGATTTCTTATTCTTTTGCATGTTTGTCACACAAAATGTTTCTGATCATCAAACACATTTAACTATTAGTCAAAGATAACACAAGTAAACACAAAATGCAGTTTTTAAATGAGGGGTTTTATTATTTAGGGAGGGGGGAAAAAAATCCAAACCTACATGGCCCTGTGTGAAAAAGTAATTGCCCCTGAACCTAATAACTGGTTGGGCCACCCTTAGCAGCAGTAACTGCAATCAAGTGTTTGCGATAACTTGCAACGAGTCTTTTACAGTACAGTGCTCTGGAGGAATTTTGGCCCACTCATCTTTGCAGAATTGTTGTAATTCAGCTTTATTTGAGGGTTTTCTAGCATGAACCGCCTTTTTAAGGTCATGCCACAACATCTCAATAGGATTCAGGTCAGGACTTTGACTAGGCCACTCCAAAGTCTTCATTTTGTTTTTCTTCAGCCATTCAGAGGTGGATTTGCTGGTGTGCTTTGGGTCATTGTCCTGCTGCAGCACCCAAGATCGCTTCAGCTTGAGTTGACGAACAGATGGCCGGACATTCTCCTTCAGGATTTTTTGGTAGACAGTAGAATTCATGGTTCCATCTATCACAGCAAGCCTTCCAGGTCCTGAAGCAGCAAAACAACCCCAGACCATCACACTACCACCACCATATTTTACTGTTGGTATGATGTTCTTTTTCTGAAATGCTGTGTTACTTTTACGCCAGATGTAACGGGACACGCACCTTCCAAAAAGTTAAACTTTTGTCTCGTCGGTCCACAAGGTTTTTTTTCCCAAAAGTCTTGGCAATCATTGAGATGTTTTTTAGCAAAATTGAGACGAGCCTTAATGTTCTTTTTGCTTAAAAGTGGTTTGCGCCTTGGAAATCTGTCATGCAGGCCGTTTTTGCCCAGTCTCTTTCTTATGGTGGAGTCGTGAACACTGACCTTAATTGAGGCAAGTGAGGCCTGCAGTTCTTTAGATGTTGTCCTGGGGTCTTTTGTGGCCTCTCGGATGAGATGTCTCTGCGCTCTTGGGGTAATTTTGGTCGGCCGGCCACTCCTGGGAAGGTTCACCACTGTTCCATGTTTTTGCCATTTGTGGATAATGGCTCTCACTGTGGTTCGCTGGAGTCCCAAAGCTTTAGAAATGGCTTTATAACCTTTACCAGACTGATAGATCTCAATTACTTTTGTTCTCATTTGTTCCTGAATTTCTTTGGCTCTTGGCATGATGTCTAGCTTTTGAGGTGCTTTTGGTCTACTTCTCTGTGTCAGGTAGCTCCTATTTAAGTGATTTCTTGATTGAAACAGGTGTGGCAGTAATCAGGCCTGGGGGTGACTACAGAAATTGAACTTAGGTGTGATAAACCACAGTTAAGTTATTTTTTAACAAGGGGGGCAATCACTTTTTCACACAGGGCCATGTAGATTTGGAGTTTTTTTTTTTCTCCCTTAATAACGTAAACCTTCATTTTGTGTTCAATTATGTTATCTTTGACTAATAGTTAACGGTTTTTGATGAGCAGAAACATTTAAGTGTGACAAACATGCAAAAGAATGAAAAATCAGGAAGGGGGCAAATAGTTTTTCACACCACTGTATGTTAAAAATCCATTGCTGGCTAGTCACTGCTGATGTTGCTAGCTAGCTAATATTTAGATATTTATTTAGCGCTTGGCCTCTGTGGGAACCAGGACTGGCTCTAGATTTGCTGTAATTTTTTGTAGGTGTTCATGCTGGGCTCTGCGTACGCACAGCAAGAGCAAAAACTGCTGAAAAATTGGAAAAAATGTCTATTACAACAGTTTTGTGCTGCTTTGACTTCCTCTTGTTCGAGGTAGAGCAATGTGTGGCAACCGAACCGTACAGCTTTTTTTCTTCTTCTTTTTTTTTTTTTGTGCCACTTCCTTTTAAAGAAGTCTCCTCAGTATTCTCATCTGAAAAAGATTCTTCTCAGCAAGGAAGTCAACGGTTTTCTGTTCATCAAAAGACCCTGACCTGCATCTTTGACCTCGATGACATCAGGATTTGAACCACATATGTTTAAAAATGTAAACATGTTGTCGATTAACAATACAATTGGTGTTTCAACACCTCATAACACATGACAACCAACTTCCTGTTGTGTTCCTCATCTTTATTTCATTGTTGCACAATAGATGGTTTCGTGAGAGCAATTTGTTTTAGACCCTTGATGACACCAACACTGGATGATCATAAGCTCGCGTTCATTTTCACACGATTATACAACATGAGGGGGTCAAATTACAAGCAACCTTGTAAATGAAAAGAATATCAGATCTCCTCTACTGGTCTTCATGACTCACTTGTTCGTGGCATGTGATTCATTCTTCGGGAGCGTGAACGATCCAATCCATTTTTAAGTTTTAATGGATGAGGTTGACATGCTTAATTATTTCTTATTATGAAGTAGTCTGAAATAGGATTATCGCATTTGTACAATTTGCCTTTAAAAACGCACTAGGAATCGGTGCTTTTACAACCACGCTCATCATCAATCCATCCAAAAGGAGCTTAATGTTTTCACAGAGCTGTCTACAGACTGTTTAGAGTTATGAATTATTGTCATGTCGTAATTAAGTGTCGCCTCAAAATCACCACAAGAAATGTAAAAAAAAAATGTAATTACGTAGTTCTTATTTGATTGAGAAAAAACACTCTGCAGTGAACATTAAGTTCCTGTTCCTTGAGGGTGGCATCCTGTGTAGATCGTATCAGACTATAACTAGTCTAAGAACTAAAAACACATTTGACATGAAGCAATTTAGCTGGACAATTTAGATAAATGATATTTGAAAGTAATTTACAAAACACACTCATTATTTACGTGTATTCCAGTAACTCTCTCTTTCCCCGTAGCCCATACCCTTTTTTCTTTTTTCTTTTTTTTTAAATGTCACAAATTTTCACGGATGTCAAACTGCCATGCAGAAGTGAAAGTCTTTCCACTGATGCATGAAGTCATGGACGTCAGAATTTCTGAATAGGATGCAATTGAGTCGCGTACTGAAACTGACAAGCTCCGATATGTCTTTACCAGGGAATCCATGTTGCATGTGACAACCAGGCAATTAGTATTTCTGAATCATGTCTCTGTATATTGACTAACAAGACAAACTGTATCAAAACCAGTATATTTCTTGCTTTCTGTTCAGGGGGCAAATTAAAGGGAAAAGACATAAAACATCTTAGTAAGGTTCTTAAACTTGTTTGATCTGTTTCATTGTATATAGCCATATATTTATTGTTGGGTTTTTTTGTCAGTAATGTAAAATATGAATGCCTGTAATGTTTTTATGTACTACTTTATTTTTATTTTCACAGGTCTTCTTTCCACAATTCCAGGCCCAACTAATATCAGTGTGACATGCCGCAATTTTAAAAATGTGTTGTACTGGAACTACAGTGAACCTGATTTACATCCTGAATTCAACATAAAAATCAATGGATATGCAAGGTAGGCTAGTTAATTGAGCATTAATTCGATTTCATTTAATTTAGATTACATTAGGCTAAAGTTGAATCTGTTCCCCACTGTAAATATTTTTCATTCCAACTATGAATATTTGAGCCTCTTTGTTTTATTAACTGTTTATTATAAATGTTTTTTTTCAATTCATGAAATAATTATTTAATACATTTTTATATTTGAGGTGTTACTGCATAAAATTATTATACTGTGAAGCTCCTGACATTATGCATCCAATAGAATTTTCCTACAAATTTTATATATAAAAATATATACAGTCCCGATCAAAAGTTTAAGACCACTTGAAAGATGGCAAAAAAATCATATTTTGCATGGTTGGATCTTAACAAGGTTCCAAGTAGAGCTTCATCATGCAACAAGAAAAAATGGGAGTGAGACACAACTTTTTTTGAGCATGCAATTTAATGAAAACAACAAAGACACTGAAACAGTTGATCAAAAGTTTAGGACCACACCTCCAAAAAAAAAAAACATGAACTCCCCCCCCCCCAAAACAGAAATCAAACTTCCCAACATGAACTCAGTATTGAGTAGCTCCACCGTTATTGTTGATCACTTCGTTGCGGCATGCTTGACGCAAGCGTTTCCATGAGGTGAGTGGGAACATTTCTCCAAGTGGTGAAGATGGCCGCACGAAGGGCATCTACTGTCTGGAACTGTTATCCATTTTTGTAAACTTACCTTGCTATCCATCCCAAAAGGTTCTCAATTGGATTTAGATCAGGGGAACACGCAGGATGGGCCAAAAGAGTGATGTTATTCTCCTGGAAGAAGTCCCTTGTCCTGTCCTCCCTTGTTGGGCATTGTGTACTGTAGCATTGTCCTCTTGAAAAACCCAGTCGTTACCACACAGACGAGGGCCCTCAGTCATGAGGAATACTTTCTGCAACATCTGGACATAGCCAGCGGCCGTTTGACGCCCCTGCACTTCCTGAAGCTCCATTGTTCCACTGAAGGAAAAAGCACCCCAGACCATTATGACGCCCCCTCCACTGTGGCGCGTAGAAAACAACTCAGGTGGGATCTGCTTGTCATGCCAGTAACGTTGGAAACCATCAAGGTTAAATTTTTTTCTCATCAGAGAATAAAACTTTCTTCCACCTTTTGAATGTCCCATGTTTGGTGCTCTGTTGCAAAGTCCAAACGAGCAGTTCTGTGGCGTTCAAGGAGACGAGGTCTTTGAAGACGTTTTTTGTTTTTGAAGCCCTTCAGTCTCAAATGCCGTCTGATGGTTATGGGGCTGCAGTCAGCACTAGTAACGGCCTTAATTTGAGTCGAGGATCGTCCAGTGTCTTGACAGACAGCGAATTGGATCCTCCGGCTCAGTGCTGGTGAAATTTTTTTGGGTCTTCCACTTGACTTTTTTGTTCCATAACCCTCAGGATCATTTAAGAAATTCCAAATGATTGTCTTACTTCGTCCCACCTCAGCAGCGATGGTGCGCTGTGAGAGACCCTGCTTATGCAGTTCAACAACCCGACCACGTACAAAAAGGGAGAGTTTTTTTGCCATCAGAACATGATGTGTTTATTTGGGAACCTGAGAGGCGGTTTGGGTACTCTCTCTCTCTCTCTCTCTCTCTCTCTCTCTCTCTCTCTCTAAGATAATTTTTGTCTGTTTGTGCATGCATTACGTAAAAACTACTGAACGAATTTTAATTTAAATGGGAAATGCCTGTATATTATTATTATTATTATTATTTATTTATTTATTTTTATTATTATTATTTTTTAATCATTAGTTAATCTCAAAATTCAACAGGTGGAACTGTACATTTTTTAATACGTGCTTATGAGTGCACAGTTCACGGTAACGTAAAATTGTATTTCATTCCAAAATTCAACAGATGGCGCTGTACATTTAAAAAATATATATTATAATAATGTTTGAATGCACAGTTAAATTCCATATAATAAATTCCAAATATTATAATGTATGAATATAATAAAATCCATCCTTACATAAGATACAGTCATGTCTCTTTATAATGGAAACGCTAACAGTTGCAACGCCTCTTTCTCAAAGTCTTTTTTTTTTTTTTTCTTTTCTTCCCCCTTCATTTCAGTGCTATGTCTAGTTTATCCAAGGGTGAGTCAGATGAAAACCTCAGTGTGACGCAATTTTTTTTTTCTCCAAAGAAATTAGAAAACTTGATAAGCCCTGAAACGATATAGAGATTATGTAGAAAGTGATACAGTTTTATAATACAAAAGAAAAACTTTCCAAAGACCATTTTTTATCAACAGTTTATGATTTGTTTCTGTGTTTAAATCAGTTATTTTGCTGAGATTCTGCTGGCAAACAACAGTGTAATTAACAGCAGTGAAGGTAGTTTTACATTTTTGTCCTGTACTGTGTCAAAAGGTGAGGAAAATAAAAGATGGAGGTGGTGGACAGTCCTGTAAAGTTTCTCTTTACATTTTCACTTATTTCACTTTAGAATATCAGCTCCGCATTCTGCGTTCCGGGATTCAATCCCAAATAGCTGTACATGGAAAATTAGTGCAATAGGGTGTACAATCCCTTATCCCACACACCAAGTAGTGCCTTTCAGGGGAGGAAAGTGATTTGATATTCAGCCTTGTGTCGGAATATAGTTAGCTTTGTAGCTTTGGAGCCAGGGGTAGCTCAGTGGTTAAGGCATTGGACTACGGTTCGGAAGATCCCAGGTTCAAACCCCACAACCACCAAGTTGCCACTGTTGGGCCCTTGAGCCCTTAACCTTCAACTGCTCAGATGTATAATGAGATAAAAATGTAAGTCGCGTCTGCCAAATGCCGTAAATTAAACAACACGGTTTATGGTTTTGATTGTGGTTTTGGCAGGCAGCTGCTTTCTCCTCATTACCGAATGTTACCCATAATAACCTTATGGTTATTAGAAGACCTGGGATGCATGATGATGCATATGGTTAAATGTCCCAGTGCTGTTACCGTCTATCATAACCATTCTTGGAATTTTAAGTTAATTGGGATTTCGTTTATAACGGAAAATGCCCCTTATAACTAACACTGTTGTTTTGGTCTGGTTATTTACAGTGAACCCAGAAATCTGCTCACCAGTCAGACCTACCTGGATATCAGTGAATACACTGAGGAAAGTAAATATGGTTACTATGTGACAGTGGAAGCTCAAGCGAAAGGATCAGAGCTCAGCAGTTCATCCCAAGGCATTGTATTCAGCTACAATAAAAATGAGCAATCTGACGTGAAATGTGAGTTTAAATGAATTCAATTAACGAATAACAGTTCTTTTGACTCTATATGTAAAGACACTATTGTACACTAAACCTAAAGCTCAAGTGAAAAGTTGAGGAGAATTTTTTTAGTTTTAAGTGTTGTAAGAGCCATATCGTACTTGTTATGAATTTGTTGTTGTGTTTATTTTATTTTATTTTATTTGCTGTTATTTCATTTATTCTACCTTGTTCTATTCATTAGTTAAGCATTAAGTTTGTTACATAAGCCATAAGCTTTAAATTTCTAAGTTATGCATCCATTTTGACAATCGTAAGTTGGTCTGTGATGTCATTCTACTATTACATGCATTTGTGTGACTGTCATATGAAAGAGAGTTCAGTTTAGATGCGGAAGGCTACGGAAACACAAGCTTTTGACCGTAAGCTGGAAATGTAAGATACAGCAACTAGGTTGTTGTAACCGTAAGCTCCCGTAAGTAGAGATATACAACAAGAGTGTTGTTATATACGTAAGCTAAGACTGTAATTTACAAGATACAGCAAACAGGTTGTTGTAAAAGTCAGAGATTTGCAAGATGCAGCAACTGGTGTCTGTAATCACAGTGGATTTACTCAAGACGACTGTATGAAGTGTTGATTCTTTGATGCTGACAAAATAAACTACAAGAGACAAAGAGATCGGACTTCTGTTGTGTGAGTGAAACTTTAAACCAGAGCTACGCGTCAAAACTGGTGAAATAATATGACCGCATCTACAAGTGTTATGCTGTTACAGTTTGCTATTTTTTATTTATTTGTTTTCCTTCTAGTTTCCTCATTCTGTATTGTTTGGATGTCTTTATCTAGGCATTGTGGACATCCCAGTGATGGAATTTTCCGTTCTTCAACACACGGTCGAATTCTTCTTTTCTCATCCCTTTATTGTCTATAACATTTCATCCCTGGAAGACATGTTTTTCTACACTGTTTATTTTAGTGGGGTAAGATCACATTATTTTTAAAGACCTACAGGATTCTTTACACTATCTGACACAGTTCTCAATAGCTATGTTCACATTAACTGGATGAATTGACTCAAATACGTTATTTATTTATTTATACCCAAATGTGACCAATTTTATTTATTTATTTATTATTATTTTTAAAGGGCTAGGTGAACACAAATTTTATGTTTTTCAGGTCAGATCGAGCCTTTTTTTAAATTTTTTTTTATGTGATCCTAGATCAGAATTACTTTTAAGATATTCTGATACTTGGTCATGTGACTTAAACGGGGACATTTGAGATCAGAATTCATGTGACTTTTTGCCTCTAACATAATCAGGCTAACCTGCCAGACTAATTGCTTGACATCCTGCGGAACAAAATCCCAAGTGCATCCGTTGTTTAAAACAAGTGGGTGGTCGCACATACAGTATATATGACGTTTTTAAACCTAGATGGCGTAATACAGAAGTGCATCAATGTGCATATACCTGCTGTTTCAGAGGACAGACGCATCCACATCAGCACAAGATAAATTTAGTTTGATCAATGTGGCTTGTGATATGAGTGTAGCCAAAATGTTTGAGACTTTAGCGTGTGTTATTGACTGACTTTGGACTCCCAAATGTCTCATCCAGTGTAGAAATCGGTGTATGTTTAAAAACGCAAGTCGTTTTGAAAACAAGATAGATGAGAGAATGGATAATTCTGAAATGCAACATGTTTGTTCATCTGTCCTGCATAAAATGCAGAGATATGTTACCAAAATTCTTAAAGCTGTTACTGCACATTTGATTTGTGCTAATGATAATCCATTATATTTTGTACAGCAGGAACATATTTTCTCTTTGAAAGTATTTATGTGAAGCAAAATAAATTTCACTGCTGCCCCCTGTGGTGATAAGAATGCTAAAAGTGCTCCTTATACATTTTAAACATGAGTTTTATTATTGATGTGTATTTTTATTTAACTTAACAAGAACCATTTTGTGTGCAGTCGTAAACTGATTAAATCCGTAAGTCAGGGTTTCTACACTTTTTGATCAACAACTTCTTTAGGGCTTCAGGCAAATAAAAAGATTAGGGAAATTAGTATTAAATGTGGGGGAAATTTTAACCTGTGGAACATTTTAACAGTTTCATTTTCATCAGGTTTAATAAGGATGAGCTGGACGACCTACTAACCACATTAGATTATCTGTTGTTGTTGGTCTTTTGGCTGCTCCTGGTAAGGAGGCGCCACAATGGACTATCCGGTCCACACAATCAAGCTTGGCACAGGTTTTATGCCGGATGCCCTTCCTGATGCTACCCTCCGAATTTATACAGGCTTCAAAGTGAGGAACAACTTCAAAGTAAAGAACAAATTAAGTATTTCTTTTCTTTTATCTGAAGAAACATGATACTTTTTTAGTTAAAAGAACAGAAATAGTCATTTAATTTGTTCCTTACTCTGAAGAGGAAATTATTTAAAGGGGAAAATTGTGCCTTTATAGCCCATGGGGTTCCTGTGATATGACCTTGATCTATCTTTTTGGGGGAGAGGATTTGTTTTACTGAGGTGGGTATGGTTTACCTCCGGTTGTTTTAGCAACTGTTTCTCGCTGCCTCACGGAGAATGTAACGTGACATCTTCTACTTGAAAGAGAAAGTGACTGTTTTGGTCATTGCTACATTTCCCAGGAACCATTAGTGCTAGAGTGTTTTTTTTTTTGTTGTTTTGTTTTTTTTAAACCAGAGTCTTTGTGTTCATTTCCTAAACTGGGATCAGTGTTTTTTGTGAAAATCTGCCGTAAAAAGCGTAAAGTTGATTAATTCCTATGTGGATTTTGGTCTTGTGTCAGGTCCCAATCAATCCTTCACCTTTTAAAACACTCGGGAGATCTGGTTGAAGGAAAAATATATTTTGATACAAGTATTATGGAGGGTTGCAAAATTGAGGGGGAATCGCACGGAGACCGTAGTAGTTTTTTGAAGATTTACAGTCACTGTAGAATTCCTGTTACTTTCAATGGAGAGATATTGGAGCAAGTTTTAGAAGGGGGTTTAGAAAGGATAACTTATTTTTGATGAATTTGATTGATTCTTTCCTTCCTTCCAAAGTAGTACAGATTAGAAGTTTTGACAGGATGTATCTCATATTTCAATCGAACCAAATAAGAGCGAGCCAGGAGCAAAGAGAGACCAATCGAATCCTTTAGAAAACTTGGAAAACCTTGCATTTTCTGCCAGTGTTGACTTGATGCCTCTACTACTACTACTACTACTACTACTAATAATAATAATAACAATAATAATAATGGATTCTTAGAATGGTTTGGTAAATTCATAATTTTTTCTTAGTACTGTGTATCTATTGTCTTTAAACTTGATTCATTTTGTCAATTTTTATTGTAAACTTTATGAAGCTTTAGTTTTTATACACATAGATTTTGTAAATTGTCTTTGTTACTTAAAGATTATTGTTTTTATATAAAGTTAATAGAACTTCACTGTTTGATAGAGAAAATTAAAGAAAATCACATTGAGGTTATTTTGACACACGCAATTGCAATTTAAAATACAATATGTAACTATTAAATGTACCATTTTGTATCAAATGTATTTATCAAGGCTAACAGCACATTAATGATACAGAAGGTCTCTTTAAGAGGATCTTTGCCAATATTTATTTATCATCACAGAAGTATTAAAAAAAAAAGGAAAAGAAGTTTGACTGTGTGTACATTACCAGTCATCAGTTGCAGTTCTTTCCTATTAAATAATCCATATTTACATTTTTTTAAAATCAATTTTACAGACCCAGAGCAAATTTGATTGTAACTACGATGATGAGGAATGCTCAGGAGATTTTCCCCTAGTTGAAAGTCTTAACGGGAGATGCATGCCTGTAAATGTCCAAGGAGCCATTGACGGAATATCAGTTGAAGCTAAAAAAGAGGTGTGCGGCGTATTCCGTCCTAAGGACCCAGGTAAGATTTATCAACATGCTCCATTAGAGTGAAACCCCACATGGATATGTAAGGAAAAACACATGGTGCTGTTAGAGGAAAATAATTTTGAAGTGTTTTCTAACAGCACACCAGAAAGTCTTCAAGTATTGGAACTTTAATGAAATTTGACAAATTAAACCAACCAGTTAAAATTAGTTATTTTTGTTTAATCTTTTTTTTTTTTTTTACAGATTGGGCAGTGCTTGTGACCATTTTGCTGTGTTTCGGGGGTGCCCTTCTGTTCTTAATCATATTGGCAGTCGTGGTTTACATAAAACTGACTCGGCCTGACTCTCAAAGCACAATAATCTCCAAGCTCCTGGTAGGCTTTTAACTGTTTGAAAGACTTTATTTAAACCTTCTGGATATTGATGCAAACATTTGTACATTGTCAATTTATATTCTTAGTGGCTAGTGGCCTAATTGTTAAACGTTTGTCTTGTTAAACATATAAAAAACCATGTTTGAGTAATATGGTTTATTGATTTTCCTGTAATGCAGATAACAACGGTGCCTTTTAATTTTACTCCACTCTGTCTCCTACAGGGAATGGTGAACTCTGATCATGTTTTCCAAGTGCCCGAGCACGCGGATGTGACTGAGGTGCTGTCCATAGGTCAGACCCCTCTGCTGGAGACCTGCGATCCAGACCTTTCAAACTCCTCCAGCCCTGTGTGCGACAGCGTTCCCACTCACATCCCCGATCAGTTCGATCCTGACATCAAGCAGTCAGAAGATGAAGAATATAATAACGAGGATGCTAATTCTGGAGGTTTTAACAGCGGTAACAGCTTCTCAGGCTACGACAGCCAGAAGTTTCCTATCGATATGGGACAAGGAGACATAGTAGAGGCCTACGGGCCACGTTAGCCCTGAAGCGCGCACTTGTGATTGCTTTGAACCAATGTCTACAAGACAAGTTTATACAGAGCGATAACAACCATTCATATTCTACATTGTGCATTCAAACCAGATCTGCAAATCGTTATGCATGGTGTCTGCCTCTTTACATCAGCATACCTCGCTGTGAGTTATAGTTCCAAAGTCCACCAGCCGAACCTGCCTTACTCTAAAACAGCAGATCGAAATATAAGCCAGAACAAGTGATGTTCGTGTTGAAAGGTTATCTTGCACCCCCTGAAAGCTCTGTCCTGCTTTCCCTGCTTCTCGCATTAGGACTGTTTCACCCAAGGACTTGATTTTCCTCGGTTGAACATTTCAGATAATGACCGTACACTAGCATTTATTCAAGTAGGGGATTAAAAACTTGTTTACCAATATTCGCTTCCAACTCATGACCTTGGCTTTACTATGAACTCAAAATAGCTTTTTCATTGTGCTAAGACAAACGCTTCAGCTGGTATTGTTAATGTTGATCGTTGTCATAATGTAGACTGTGACTTCTGACTTCTTATTGGTGCATATTCAGTTTCTGTTTGTTTATTTCTTTCTCCCAAGGGGGAAAAAAACTAATATTGTAGACTGTTATTAGGGTTAATCAGAGGTTTGACACTTGGCCCTATTTAAATTGAAAATAAAAATGCAATTGTCAATTTATTATAATTTTTTATTATTATTACAGAAGTGTTTCAAGAAGCGATGACTCAGAATTGGACAGTCTAATATAGAAATCATTTCAATAATAGCTTTAGTCTGGTGTGAAAGTACTGACTGAGTTACGGACTTTGAGGAGTAGCATTTTATATTTGAGGCCTTAAATTCTGAAAAGACAGCAACGACTTTGGGCACTTTAGATATGTCAAGTTGAACAGGCTGGGCTTGAGCACTTTCATTCATTGTTGTTTTAAGTGCTAATAAGGGCATCCAATAATGCTTAAGGAAAAAATAAATGTTTTTCCTCCACCCTGTTTATTGATTACCCTGCAGGCATCTGCTGTATGTTCGAGCGCTTGAAACCCCCCCCCCCCCTAACTTGATATGACTGTCTGGATGTTTTGCCATGCTGTGAAAAGCATCAAGACATGCACCTTTGTTGCACTATAAAGCAGCATGACAATCAGTTTTATCATTAACTGTCCATCAGAATGGAACACAATCACCATCACTGTACTATACAAAAATCTCGCCTCTTCTGCTTTAGTGTTACATGTATGTACCTCTTCATCTAACTATACCAACATTTACAGTACATTTACAGAAAGCAACGCCTAATATCCACTGCATGCTAAACAAGTATTACAATAGAGACTGTTCAAGTACAGAACATGTAATCATGTAAGTCTTTTTGATTTTGTTTGTCAGTGTGTGAGAGAGTGTGTGTGTTAATTTGAATAAACATTCCCTGTTGATTTGCCCAAGCAATCACTGATTTAATCATCACTACAACGAATGTTACAGTTGTATATGATGGTTGGACTGATTTCTCAGCAGATCAAATTCAAATTAATA
Source organism: Channallabes apus (assembly GCA_030522415.1). Lineage (NCBI taxonomy): Eukaryota > Metazoa > Chordata > Actinopteri > Siluriformes > Clariidae > Channallabes > Channallabes apus. Next base: position 22,643,295 of record CM060125.1, on the reverse strand, counting down.
CATAAAATTGTATAAATGGATATCTGAAATAGATATCTGGATTGGTGCATAGTTTTTTTTTTTTTTTTTTTTCTTTGTCAATTATTGTATTTGTTGTTTGTTTGGTTTTCAAATAAAATTATTTCCATAAATTGAAAACAAAAATCTAATTTAGTCACTAACAACTTGTATTTTTGGTTTTGTTTTAGCACCTAAGTGCAAAAGCTAACTATTTCTTAGTTAAATGGGGAAACACTGTTCTTGGTAGAGATTTCAAAGATCTGTGGCGTGTTGAAGATATCGGCTTTTATTACACGGAATTAGAATGAGGTTGACACAAGAAATTTGAATCCTGTCAAAAGTACAGAAAAAGTTTTTTTTTTTTTTTTTAAACATGTTCATAGACAAGACACTATATACAGGAAGTACACAACACAGGAAAGTATGAAAAGAACAGTGTTTTACATAAAGTGTGTGTGTGCATGGTAGCCGCAAATAACAGTGCTGAGTATCACATATGATGAGTACAATACACAGTACAGGATGTGTGTAGTGCAAACAACATGAAAATGTGTCACATATAGCGATAAATCATTCTTCTAATACACTATTTGTAGATGTGTGGGGTGTAAAAGGTTTGGCAAAGATATTCTCAAGATTTTTTAATGCTGTTTTTACAATGCATATCAAATTATGAGAGTGCATTGGATTTTTTATTTTATTTTTTTTTGTGCCGAAACTTTTTTTTTTTTCACTGACTCCAGAAAAGTAGAATATACATATAATGCAGGCATAAATATCAGAATAAGACTATAACATTGTAAAAACGTAATGTACTATGGTATATTTATCCCCAGATACCTACCTTTTCAAATGTACATTTTTTTAAGGTTTAATTGCACATTTGTTAGTTTTTATAATGCACCGTCTTCTTTGAACAACAGGTTTATTTATACCAAATACATGTACGCTGATTATAGCAGCTAGCCTCTACTGTATATAACGAGGAACTAACTTACAGTGGTGAGGCAGACATGCTCTTTTCTTTTCTTGTTTTTTTTTGTTGTGCGATTGTGCATGAGCAGGGAATGAGCAGGGTGGTTTGCGTCCCTAAGGATACTTTGTGTTTTGTTTTGTTTTTTTCCCTGCAGCGTTGTCAGATCCAATGATTCTCTCTTCAAACTTTGTGACTTTGGAGAGCCCTCGATTCTGCCTGGGTGGGGTTTCCGAACCAGACCATAATGCCACAAGTGAAGATGTTCTTTATACAGTATTTCCCCTGTAGGCCTGGATAAGGGAGCAGCCTCAGGAAGTACAGCCGTTGTGGAGTACTTTCCACTCTAGCGACTGTATTTTTGGTCCAGCTCATGTTTTCTGTTTATGTAAAAAAGCACATTGGTGCTTTTATACAGCAGTTTGCACAGTTAACATCAACTGTTTATGACTGTGATCACCTCAGGAAAGAAACTGTTCCTGTGTCTAACATTTTTGGTATACAGGGTTCTGTAGCACTTGCCAGAAGGAAGGAGGTGAAAAAATATTGTCCATTGTGTGAGGGCAATAGTGTGTGACTTTCTTTCTGCCTGTCTCCTGGTCCTTGTAGAGTACAAGGCATGGAGAGTGGGCAGGGAAGTTTTATGGCTGTTCCGGACCAGATGGTGATGGATGTGCACAGGACGGATTCAATGACATTATGGTATGGTATTGTATATTATAGACAATACAGTATAGAACTGTATCAACAGCTCCCGTGGCAGACTGTAGTTCTTCAGCTGGTGCAGAAAGTATGTCCTCTGCTGGGCCCTTTTGAGAATGTGGTTTATGTTGGTCTCGCATCCCATTTCAGCCCTGCTTTTCAAAAAGCAAACAAACCCTGGCTTCTCATCCATAATAGTTTTACTGGATTTATGGTTCAAAGTCACATAAAGATAAAAATTTCCAATCAGATTACCCTTATATCTCGTGTATTAATGGTAGGTTTGTGGTATATGTCAAATAATAACTAATGGAACCCAGTTATTCTAGAGATTTCTGCATTTATAGGCTTTTAATAAGAGAAGGTCTAGCTCGCAATCATGTTCTTAGTCATGTTGCAATAGAAAAGGGCCTTCCCCAAACTGTGGCCACAAGCATAGCATTGTCTTAGTATACTGAAGCACTAAGATTGATGGGGATATGGGACCTGATTGAAACACGTGGATTTAACAAGTAACAGATTTAGCTAAATACATTTGTCCATACAGTATATGTACGTGTGTATTCCATAAGAAAAGTAGTGAAAACCTGCCTCCGTGCCAAACGCTCTCACATGGCGCGTAGTACGCATGTGCCATGCGTGGAAATACCTGCGCATGCGCGTTGCAAACCGAGCCAAGGAAACCTGAAGGTAGGTATTACACCGTGGTTACAATGCCGACCCGTTTTCAGGAAAATCCCGCCCCTTTTGCAAGGATTGGTTACTGGTTTATTCAAACAGCTCACCGATTGGATGTCTGATCAGCTCACTGCGTAAAGAAGAAAACGTAGATGCCGCAATCGTGTCGCCATATTGGAAAGGGCAAAAATTAGTGGTTTTAATTAAGTAGATTAGTAACCCAAATTTTCTCTGAAGTGAGGAACGTTTGGTTTAAAAAAAAAAAAAAAAAGGGGGGGGGGGGTGGAAAATTACTTTTTTTAGTTGAAAGTTCTAGTAGTATGTGTGTGTTTAGTTAAGGAGGATTTTATACGTTATCAATGTTGTACAACTGACATTAAGGCAGCACTATTTTATAATAGGGTAATTACTAGTAATTTAGTAATATTTACTCTTACCCAGTAGCTTACCGTATGTTTGATTTCTTTTGGCAATTTGTTTAGCGCTTAATATATACATATATATTATATTTCCATTTGTTGTAAAGTAAAGTACTCTATCGAACAAAAATCCTTGGTGGTCTGTGTTTGCAATAGTTTTTATACTTTTACACTTTCTCTGTCATACAGTGATTGTCTGTCGGTAATGGTACATCAGGCCAAGCTCATCGCTACTGAAACCCCGGCTCAGACTGCAGAGTGTCTTACATTGATGGTGAATACAATGAGCGAATAAAACCCTGGATCAGACTGCAGAGTGTCTTACATTGATGGTGAATACAACGAGCGAATAAAACCCTGGATCAGACTGCAGAGTGTCTTACATTGATGGTGAATACAACGAGCGAATAAAACCCTGGATCAGACTGCAGAGTGGCTACAGCGACGGCACATAAGGCGGACTGACATAAAGGCTCTCGAAACATTTGAGCAGCATGAGGAGCAGCAGCAATTTGATTGGACTCCCCATTTGAAATGGTAGCTCATAGGCGTTCAGGATCAGCATTTGGGTGGAGCTATGGAGTTTGGAGTAATGGAAAAAGGTATTGTGGTGTGATGAGTTCAAAGTGACCCTATTCCAGTGTGATGAGTGCTTCAGGTGGTCAGCAATGTTATGCTGTGGCAATAAAATTATGTCAGCTGATGAACTGAATGACCAGGTTATCACATCTGTGGAGTTTTTTTCCCCTGATTGATCGGTCAAATTCCAGACATTGTATAAGAGCGATTTTGAAAGCATGAGGAATTATTTTCACACATGAACTGTAATCAAAGCTAAAGGTGATTGAATGAAATCTTGATTGAATAACGTTTTTCCTAGCATCAGACCAGTTTCAAGCTGATGTTACCTTGATTTTATCCTTGTTTTTCAAGAAATCTGAAATTTGCCCTGGCATACTGTCGGTCAGCTTCTTGGCCACATCCTGACTGATGGCAGGCCATTCTTGCATAATCAATGCTTGGTGAATTTGTGGGTTTTTGTTTACCCAACTGCTTCCTGAGAATTAACCACAAGTTCTTAGTGGGATTAAGTTCTGGGGGGGGGGGGGGGGTTTCCTGGCCATAGATCCAACATTTAAATGTTTTGTTCCCTGATCCATTTATCACCTTTGCCAAATTTTCCACCCTGGAAAATGGATTGTTCATCACCAAACTGTTCTTGTATAGTTGAGAGAAGGTGCTCTTGGGGGGGATGTTTTTGTACAATTCTTTATTCATGGCTGTGTTCTTAGGCCAAATTGTGAGTGAGCCCACACATGAATATCTCAGGATGCTTTACTGTTGGCATGACACAGGACTGACGATAGCGCTCCACTTTTGTTCTTCAGATAAGCTTTTTTCCCGGATGTCCTAAACAATCAGAAAGGGGATTCATCAGAGAAAATGGCTTTACGCCTGGGCACTTGAATCCCCTGTACCTTCTGCAGAATAGCAGTGTGTCACTGATGTTTTTTTTTCTGCAGAGAAGTGACCTTCTTGAAATGTATCGAGGTGAACCAAAAGAACTGAGAACTACAAGTGTGAACACAGCCTTGGTCTGGTCCTTTCCAATATGGCGGATGCCTTGACGTAACAGAGACGCCACAAACAGCAGCTAATGCCAGTGCGTGAACTATTCGCCAATGCCGAAAAAGTGGGCGGGATTTTTTCTTTCTAGAACACGGGTGTGAAAGAAAGCGCTTCGGATAAAAGAGACAAGCGAATAATTTCACTTTATGTAGATGGTTAACGGGAGCAGTGAGCGTGTAGTACAGCCTGAAATCAGCAGCTCAAATGATTTAACTGCGGAGATTTGCGACGTTTTGCGACAGCGGGGCTGCGGCGGCTTGCGCTTCGCTCCCAGCTCAAGAATGTAGCGGGAAGAGAAAGCGTTAACGGCGAGAGCAGCAGGTAAGACGACGGCGATGTCGTGGAGATTTGGTGTTTAACGCGTTAAATGTCGCTGCATTCGGGGTGTGAATTGGCCGTAGAGCGCCGTGTAGGGACGCCGTTAGCTGTGCTGCTAGCCGTAACGGTGCTTCCCCCAGCAACTGGGTGGTAATCAGTGTGTTTATCATCTTAACACCGTCTGCCTTCTCACACACACTGTTTTCTTTAACACTGGACGCACATTATAAACCCTGTAAACAAGTCTTTCAAAAATATCCCGTTCCGTTTTATATTTCGTGGCGTCACGGATACAGTGTACATTAAAGAGTTTCCATTGCTTTCATCTAATTGATTTCGCGCGCGCGCACACACGTAGACTTCCTTGGTTACGCGTTGCTTGGAAGCATGGCAGGAATAGATCCTTACACACACTCACACCTCATCCCCACCTGTTCTCTCTCTCTCTCTCTCTCTCACACACACACACACACACACACACACACACACACACACACACAGGTGTTGAAAGTCAGTGTTTTTTCCCCTCAGGGGAGTAAGTAGCTAATGCACGCTCAGGAAGTCACCCAATGACGTCAGAGATCAATATACAGTCCACATCCCTCATAATGATAATGGAGAGGTGTTCTCAAAACATGCTAGAGTTAATCCAGGCCCAAGCTGGTGTGATGTGACAAGGTGATGAGGAACGGTGTGGGTTATTATTTTTCATGTAGTCACAGTCTGGAGTGTGTCACTCCACTTATAACACAGTGATTTGCCAAAGACTATTCGTTTAATAATAAAACTGCATCATGGTGTTATGCATTGTCACAGTCGTTGTGACACACTAGAGAGACTAGTTAGTTAATTCAGTGTTTTCCCCCCCATAGGTGTGTGAAATACTGTATATCTGCTGTCAGTGCAGAAGTGGTCTACAAACAACACATGCATATGAACTTTTAACACAATAGCTTGATTCATTTAATATTTCTATTATTTTCGCTTTTCAGAGCTCTTCCCTCCATCTACCCATATGTGAAGAGTAAGACCAAGTAAAAATATGAGGAACTAAACACTCATTGGTGTACAAACATGGATGGATGGGGCTGTTTGTCAGAGCATGTATTCCTTAAAAACCAGAGCATTTTTTTTTTATTATTATGGCTCATGATTGTGCAATATAGAGTGAGATCCTTTTTCCAGCACAACTTGGGCAATATGATGAACTGAATTCAATTTCGTTTTAACCCGGAATGGTGGCTTAGTGGTTAGCACAGTCACATTGCACCTCCAGGGTCTTGGTTCGATTCCCGCCTTGGGATCTCTGTGTACGGAGTTTGCATGTCCTCCTCTTGCTTGGTGGGTTTTCTCCGGGTACTCAACATTGGCCTCCACTGTTCCTTGAGGGATGGATGGACCGAAATCTTCACTACATGAACTATTTAGTTTTTCCGTTGTTAAGCATGGTTTATGGTGGTCAGTGATTGGTGTTTGGGAATGTTCGGTTAGGTTCCAACACTTTCATGCTACCTCTGTCCTCAGCAACTTTGTGACTACTCATCACCAACTAGCTGTGCTGAGCGTCTGCAGTAGCTCATCGCATTTAGCTATGTGGCAGTGATTTCTTGCTCCGCTACTTACAGCTTTGAATTCTTATTAGGACGACATTACAAAATGGTGAGTGGAAATTAAGCTCCGAAAAAGGAAATGTTAGGTTTCTGGTTAATGTACAAATTATCTTGCACATTGTTGTTTGGAAATCTTGTAACTTGTTGAGAAGAGTGTCCAGTGTGTGTAGGTCTGTCACATCCTGACGTCCTGGGATTTTCTTGTTATGTACAGTATGAATGTGTTGTATCTGAGCAGCGACTTGTCTGAAGCTGAGCAGCTGCCTGCAGAGACATCTTTAGACCCGTGTCCTGTGACTTTAGAATTGCATAATATGGTTATAGCCTATTGGGTTCTTTACACAAAAAAACAAAACAAAAGGAGCGTTTTGGAAGTCTTAGCCCATTTAAGACACTTCCACTTGTGTGTCTTTTTCTTATGTTCTCCAGCTGAGAACGGCTGATTTACTACATGTACGGTAAGCTTGCTTCGTGTTTCCTCTATCTAATAATCCTCATGTGAGCATTTTGGAAAATGAAATGGTGTGCCTTGGAGACAGAGAGGGGGAGCAGGAGAGATCGGCTATGACTCGAGAGACATGATTTTGCTCTATTGCTGATGATTGCTGTTGATGTAGCGTCCTCTAGCAACAGGCTCTATTCTGGGCTTTTTTTTTTCTGCTTTTTTTCTTTCATTTTTAAAGCTGGTGCAAAAAATAAAATTTTCAGCTTGGACCTTTTGTCAGGTAGAACCTTTAATGGTTTCTCGAGAGGAACTACCGAATAACAGGCTCTAATTACGTCCTTGTTGTGATACCGACCCTGAGCACGACGACACATTACCTCTGATCATTTAGTTAGTTAGGTTTGGACATAAATGTTTTATTCCTTTACTGCACACGTCCTGAGAGCTAAACAATGTGAATTCTGTCTCGCGCTGTTGGGTATTAAAGTGCTCCTGTGGGTACTGTCGCTGCGTGAAACCGTCCCGCTGTATTTAGTTACCTTTCTAAGAGACAGGAGTCAAGAGGCCTCTGTAATGTAACAGGATATGAAAGCAGTGTGGTCTCTCCAGTGTCCTAATGTTTCTCCTGTGGTTTTTGTTCCATTTTTGGTCAGGTCATTACATATTATAGATGGTGATGTATCAGGATTTTATTTTTGGTGCGGCAATTCATGCATCACTATGAAATGTTATTTTTATTTATTTCTTTTTTTTTATATAAATGGTTGCATTTGATTTGGTTAAATGTTGCAGTTCCTCTATGATCCTACAGGTGGTGCTCTCTAAACTATTCATACATGGGCAGGCAGTACAGCATCCTGTGTGGAGGAGTGAATTATTTTATTATAAAGTTTGTTTAGAATTGTAACAAAAACTAAAAAATAATATTGAATCGAGATAAATCTCAGTACACCAAAAAGCATTGTTGTATCTGTTGATTTTCATCCCTGTTCCCCCCCCCCCCTCCGTTATTATATCAACGCTTTCTATTCAAGGCTACTGTCTCCCCAATCTGTGCTGTGCAGTTGTGAGTGTGTTCATTCATCAGTTTATTTGAAACTGCAGTGTGAGCAAAAGCAGATGCCCTATTTGTGGTCTGAGTGTGTAACTGGTGCCAAAACAATTCACGGAAAAAAAATAAGCGTTTGGATATCCGCAAACAAACCATCAGCTGGAAAATTGATGCTTACAGTGTTCTTTGTTCCTCAAGGGCCAATATGAGAACATTTATCAGAAAAAAGATTTAACAGGTTAAACAACAGTTCTCGTTACATTGAGAAGTTAATTGAAGAGCTGAAGCCTTAACTTTGGATCAGATGCAGAGGACTGCTATCCAAGGGCATTGTGACCGATCATGACGATGCACCAACCAAACGCTTCTGCCCACGTTTAACTTGGGAATGTAAAAGCTTGTTGACAGATGGACAAAGTGTGATGAAAAGCAAGAGAGCTGGTAATTTTTGACTGACCCTCGTGTATATGTGCAGCTTTTGAGCATTAGGTACAATGTCGGCAAATAAATTTGAGGATTAGTAATGCAAGTTTCCAATTCTACCATATGTAAAATAAATACAAATTTTTATCAGGAAATCTTTTGTACAAAAATTCTGTGTTTAAAGAGACAAAATAAATAAATTCTTGAGTCTGATGTGTTCCTTCTGTGGTTTTGGGGTACAATTTTGAAATGGTGTAGAGCTTTTGTTATACCAACAGAAATGTTTTTGTGCCTGATCATCAGCAATTCCAATGACGTTGTGATGTGCGACAATCTCTCTCTACAGTCACTCAGCTAAACGTCCAGAAATGCTTGTTGTTTGTTGCATACACATTTTCTCCTTAATACCAGTGCGTCGTGGTCATGACATTTGTTGTCTCTGGAAAGAACGCCGTGTTACCACACCCTAAAGCAAGCAGCTCGGCCTTTTAGTAGGAAACAAACAGCCAGAATGGCCGCCCATAGTTTTTCAAGCACTAGTGATTTTTCCGTGTTTGGATGTCTGAGGACGTCGTTTAAAAAGCTGTCTTGACTTCTTTTCCGAACAGACTTCAAGCGAGACGACTACTAGCCCACGAGTTTTCCAGCCAAGCTTGCAGCCATGTTGGAAGAGGACATGGAGGTGGCCATCAAGGTGGTGGTTGTTGGAAACGGTGCCGTCGGAAAGTCGAGTATGATCCAGAGGTACTGCAAGGGCATCTTCACCAAGGATTACAAGAAGACCATTGGTGTCGACTTCCTGGAAAGGCAAATAGTGTAAGTGCCCTGTTTGCTCAGACAGATTTTTTTGTTGTTGTTAATGAGCTCTGCTTTCCAGTCTGGGTTTCCTGCTATTTATTTTATCCAAATCAGATTTTGTTCACTCTTTTATAAAGTTGTCATGAAAAAGCTTACAGTATTTTATATTTTCTTTTCTTCCCCTTCACATAATTAATAGCACATGATCAGCGCTCCTTCAGACAGAACGTTCTTCCTGTGATTTAGTCTTTTAAACTGAAAAAAGCTTTAATGGTGTGTGTGTGTGTGTACAGTATGCGTTTATGTATAGAGTCCTGAGTGTGATTGTCTTACGTAAAAATTAATCAGAGGCCATTGTGACTAAGATTCTGACTCATCACTGGTAGTCAGCGTGCGGACAAAAATGTGCAGTAATCAACAATGGAAACTTGCTAAGCCGGAGTCCTGCTGTCAGAGCCATGCTGATACACAAATGAATTATTTAACACTGATGAGGGGAGAGGGGTGAGCAGCGTTTTTAACATTTTACAAGATTTAAAGAGCGAGAGCGCCATTTTAACGGCTAATCCATTGTTCAAAATCTTTACAAACAGTTTACAATTGAAGGATGCAGCGAAAAAAAAAAATTATTAGGTTCGTCAACTATTAGCATATTAAGTTTGTTTAATATTAATCTTATTAGGATATGAATGTAATGTTAACAATGAACTGTGGATATAGTAGACACCATGAGCTCATTGATGCATCGGATACAGGAATCTTGAAATAAAGAACATTCCAAATTCCAAACCGCGTTCCAAATTATTGTGCAAATTGGATGCAAGTGTCATAAACATAAAATTTTACGTTTTTAAATTAATCTCATTGATGGTATTGTGTCTCAGGGCTCTGTGGATCACTGAAATGAATCTCAGATACGTGTGATAATTAGATGAGCCCAATTAAAGGAAAAGTACTGAAGGTTGTTCCACATTATTAAGCAGGCCGCAGGTTTCAAGCAATCCGGGAAAGAAAAAGGGTCTCTGCTGCTGAAAAGCGTCAAATAGTGCAATGCCTTGGACAAGGTATAAAAACATTAGATATTTCATGAAAACTTAAGTGTGATCATCGTACTGTGAAGACATTTGTGGCTGATTCAGAGCACAGACGGGTTCGTGCAGATAAAGGCAAAATGAAGAAGGTTTCTGCAAGACAAATTCATCGGATTAAGAGAGCAGCTGCAGAAATGCCATTACAAAGCAGCAAACAGGTATTTGAAGCTGCTGGTGCCTCTGGAGTCCCGCGAACCTCAAGGTGTAGGATCCTTTAAAGGCTTGCAGTTGTGCATAAACCTACTTTTTCGGCCCCTAATCAATGCTCACAAGCAGAAACGGTTGCAGTGGGCCCAGGCATACATGAAGACAAATTTTTAAACAGTCTTGTTTACTGATGAGTGTCGTGCAACCCAGGATGGTCCAGATGGATGGAGTAGTGGATGGTTGGTGGATGGCCACCATGTCCCAACAAGGCTGCGACGTAATCAAGGAGGTGCCGGAGTCATGTTTTGGCTTGGAATCATGGGGAGAGCTGGTAGGCCCCTATAGGGTCCCTGAAGGTGTGAAAATGCTAAGTATGTTGACTGACCACTTTCTTCCATGGTACAAAAAGAAGAACCGTGCCTTCCATAGCAAAATCATCTTCATGCACGACAATGCACCATCTCATGCTGCAAATAATACCTCTGTGTCATCGGCTGCTATGGGAATAAAAGATGAGAAACTCATGGTGTGGCCACCATCCTCCCCTGACCTCAACCCCATTGAGAACCTATGAGGGTGGGAGGCAGTTTGATTCAAAACAGCAGCTCTGGGAGGCTATTCTGACATCCTGCAAAGAAATTCAAGCAGAAACTGTCCAAAAACTCAAGTTTAATGGATGCAAGAATTGTGAAGGTGATCTCAAACAAGGAGTCCTATGTTAAGATGTAACATGCCCTGTTAGGATGTTTTTGATTGAAATAGTTCAGTAAATATGCCATCCCAATGCTTCAAATTCAACAAAAGCCTATTTTCAGTTCTTTACAACCTATAAAATGTTTTAACTCTGTTGTGCATAATAATTTAGAACAGTGCATTTTCAGTTTTTTATTTTTAAAATAGTTATCATTAGGAGGTTTGTTCAATAAAATTAAAATTATACCCTAATAGTTGATGACTAGAAAATTATACTGACTGTCATTTGCATTTACTAATTATGAAAATCAGAGAAAGATATTTGCGTAATAATTTGGAACGCAGTGTACTTTTATAGTATATTCGGTTTAGTATTAAAGTGTGAGGAACTGTATATGGAAAGTGTAAAGGGCAGCTGTTCCAGTTTAGTTGTCGATAGTATAAATGCACTAATTTGTGTAATTAACCGGAGCTAATTATGATTTACGTTCCACACGCACGTTTTCGCTTTGCTAATCTGTGACATTTTCTGCTCGTGTGTGTTTCAGAGTAAATGATGAGGACGTGCGGTTGATGCTGTGGGACACGGCGGGTCAGGAGGAGTTTGACGCAATCACTAAGGCTTATTACAGAGGTGAGGTTCACCAGAAAGTTTAGAGTTTATTTTTTTTATTTATTTTTTTTAAGATGCAGTTAGAACCGTTGATTGATTGATTGATTGATTGATTTTTTTTTTGTGCCGGACATCTAAAATATTATTTTGTGAATAATTTATATGGAGTAAATGGCGCCGGTGAGGTCGGCTGCCGTCACGACTGCTCCGACCTACTTTTCTTTGTTTTTGTATTTTAAAGTAATTTCCAGTAGCTTTAAACCGGCAAAATCACCACCATTGAGTACATTAGGTATGATGGAGACACTCTTGTTTCTATTGGTATACAATGTACTCACAATTCGACGTTTTTAACTCCGGATCCGAGCTGGCCGAGTGAGATCTTGAGGAAGAACAATGGACGCGACGCGAAGCGGCGGCCCCCCCGAGGGAAATGAGCCGGCGTCAGGAACAGGCTGAGAGCTCGTGCACACTGCACACCTCTGCCTAGCATCCTGCTCGCCAACGTCCTGTCACTGGAGAACAAACTCGATGACCTCAGGGCCAGGATAAAGTTCCAGAGAGACATTTGGGACTGCAACCTTCTCTGCTTCACCGAGACATGGCTGAACCCAGCGGTACCGGACCACGCCATACAACCAGCCAAGTTCTTCTCGGTTCACCGCATGGACAGGACACGGAACTCGGGGAAGTCAAGGGGAGGCAGCGTGTGTTTAATGGTGAACAACAGCTGGTGCAACCGCGCGAGCGTTGTTCCTCTTACACGCTCCTGCACACCAAACCTGGAACTACTGTCCATCATGTGTCGTCCTTTTTATCTTCCACGGGAGTTCACATCGGTCATAAGTGCCGTTTACATTCCACCACAAGCGGACACGGACACTGCCTTATGCGAGCTGCATGAGGCGCTCACACAGCACCAGACACAACACCGGGACGCTGCGCTCATTGTGGCGGGGGACTTTAATAATGCCAACCTCAAACGCGCAGCGCCGAACTTTCATCAGCATATCACCTGCCCCACCAGGGGTGATAGGACACTAGATCATTGCTATACAACGGTCAAGGACTGCTACAAGGCACAATCTCGTCCAGCGTTTGGTAAATCCGACCACGCCGCCATCTTCCTCATGCCAAAATACAAACAAAGGCTGAAACAGGAAGTTCCGGTTCAGAGGGAGGTCGCGCGCTGGACGGACCAATTGGTGGCCGCGTTACAGGACGCACTCGATGACGCAGACTGGGACATGTTCAGAAACAGCTCCGATGACGTCAGCGTGTTTACGGAAGCGGTTGTGGGATTCATTGGGAAGCTAGCAGATGATACGGTGGAGAAAAAGGCTATCAGAACGTTTCCCAACCAGAAGCCGTGGGTGGATAAAACCATCCGCGACGCTCTGAGATCTCGCACCGCTGCCTACAACACGGGACTTGCGTCGGGGGACATGGAACCATACAAGGCTGCGTCATACAATGTCCGGAAGGCGGTGAAAGAGGCGAAGCAGCGCTACGGGAGAAAACTAGAGTCACAGCTTCAACAGAGTGACTCTAGGAGCCTGTGGCAGGGACTGAGAACAATCACGGATTATAAAGCACCAACTTCCGGTATGATGAACGCAGATGAGCTCAACACTTTCTACGCTCGCTTCGAGGCTGCAGCTAAAGACGCTAGCGATGCTAATGCTAACGGCGCTAATGCTAGCGGCGCTAACGGCTGCAGACAGGAAGACACTGCCAGCACCGGGAACGCGCTCATCATCACCAAGCACGACGTGAGGAGAGCCTTCAAGAGAGTGAACACCAGGAAAGCAGCAGGACCAGACGGCATCTCAGGACGTATTCTAAGAGCCTGCGCAGACCAGCTAGCACCTGTGTTCACTGAGATATTCAACATCTCTTTCTCAGTCGGTGATCCCCACATGCTTCAAAGAGTCCATCATTGTTCCTGTCCCGAAGAAACCACATCCTGCTTCTCTCAATGATTATCGCCCTGTAGCCCTCACATCAGTAGTGATGAAGTGCTTTGAGCGCCTGGTCAGAGACTTCATCATTTCATTACTACCCGACACACTGGACCCTCTGCAGTTTGCATACCATCAGAACCGCTCCACAGACGATGCAATCTCTTATCTACTCCATACATCACTCACTCACCTGGACACTAGGAAGGGGAATTATGTTAAAATGCTCTTCATCGACTACAGCTCTGCATTTAATACCATAATTCCCTCCACACTCACCACCAAGCTGGAGCACCTGGTACTCAGCTCATCTATGTGTCTGTGGATCTCCAACTTCCTGACTGGCAGACCACAGGCAGTAAGGATGGGCGGACATGTCTCAGCCTCACTCACTCTCAGCACTGGAGCACCCCAGGGTTGTGTTCTGAGCCCCCTGCTGTACTCCTTGTACACCCACGACTGTGTGGCCACTACCAACTCCACCGCCATCAAGTTTGCTGACGACACTGTCGTGGTGGGCCTGATCACCAACACGCAGGACCTGTCATGGTCCTGTCACATCAACACCGTGGTGAAAAAGGACCGACACCGTCTCTACCACCTCAGACGCTTGAGAGACTTCAGATTGCCCTCTAAGGTGCTCAGGAATTTCTACTCCTGTACCATAGAGAGCATCCTGACGTGTAACATCACGACCTGGTTTGGAAACAGCACCATGCAGGACAGACGAGCTCTACAGAGGGTGGTGCGATCAGCTGAGCGCATCATCCGCACCGAGCTCCCTGACCTGCACTCGATCTACAGCAAGCGGTGCTGGACCAAAGCCAGGAAGATCGTGAAGGACCTCAGCCATCCCAACAATGGACTGTTCTCTCTGTTGCGGTCTGGGAAGCGATTCCGCTCCCTGAAGGCCAACACAGAGAGACTGAGGAGGAGCTTCTTCCCGCAGGCGATAAGGTCTCTCAATCACACCACCGCACAGGATTAATAACATCTTTTTAAACTCCCAACATTGACTGGATAATCATGGACACATTCATACACACTCACACTACATATTTATATATCTGGACCATTGCACAAGACACTTTAAGTCACTTTTTATGCATATTTGCACAACCACTGCCACTTTCAAATATTTCTATATTTTGTAATATTTTTTATCATGCCCTTATTTGTACAGTTTATTTTAATAGTTAAATTTATTTTCTTTATTTCTTTTTATTCATATTTATTCCTTACGTACAAGTTTTAATTTTATTTCTGAAGGTCACTGGCGGTCGTATAAGCATTTCACTGCATTTCGTACTGTGTATGACTGTGTATGTGACAAATAAAATTTTAATTTGATTTGAATTTGAAGTCTTAAAAGTAATTTCTGGTTTGGTTTATTGTAAGTTATGCACTTTAAAATACAAATATCCTTTATTTACTGGTATTTTTACATTGTGCACTTTGTAGGTGCCCAGGCCTGCGTACTCGTCTTCTCCACTACAGACCGAGAGTCGTTCGAGGCCATCAGCACCTGGAGGGAGAAAGTGGAGATGGAGGTTGGAGACATTCCCACTGTTCTGGTGCAGAACAAAATCGACCTCCTGGATGACACAGTGATTAAAAAGTAAGACTGAGTCTTTACTCTCAGCCTCTTAATGCACAGTACGACTGCAGATCCGATATCACCCAAATGAGGATGGGTTCGCTTTTGAGTCTGGTTTCCATCGCGGGTTCTTCCTATTGCCATCTCGGGGGAGTTTTTCCGTGCCACCATTGTCCTCGGCTTGCTCATCAGGAACAAATTGATAATTATGACTTATGAATATTACATATTTCATCACACATGTTATGTTATATATTATAAAATTGAATTTAATTGAATTTATTCTACTGTACTGTAATGATCCATCATTCATGTTATCGGACACTCTTTTCGTTGCAGTGAGGAAGCAGAGGGTCTTGCTAAGAAGCTGAAGTTGAGATTTTATCGGGCTTCGGTCAAAGAGGATCTCAACGTCAATGAAGGTTGGTAACACTGTGACAGTAATGTGACTGATCTTACAGGGACAGGTAATAAATTAAATGACATCACTGCTTGGTCAATAAAATGATAAAATAATCAGTGGCCGGTCATGGTCAGTTTATTATGTGAGTAAAAGCATGCTTAACTCTAAGCTAAAATGAATGACTAAATATCCTACAAAATGCAAAAGATAGAGACTGTGTAATATTAGCTGTGATGTGGGAGGGTAGAGTTTAATTAACTGATATAGCACTTATTTTTAGTATTTAAAAATATCATCTTAATTTTTAAGGAACCAAGCCTAGAGGCATGACATTTTATGCAAAGGTTAATAATGTGTTATACTGTATGCAAAAGCTAACATGGATGCTTAATTTAATATTTAACTTTGTTTCAGGACACAATATAAGGTTTGATTTTATCTGTTATACAAGATAAAATATTTCAAATTCACTTTTTTTTTTAATCCTAATAAAACAAATGAAATAATATTTTTAAAAATGTGCATCTCGATTTTAGCAGGAGGTCTTTTTTTTTTTTTTTTTTTTTAGGAATTAAGCAGTAGCAGCTGTACTGTGTGTATGTATGTGTGTGTGTGTGTGTATATATATATATATATATATATATATATATATATATATATATATATATATATATATATATATATATATATATATATATATATATAAAAAAGTGTTGCTGCAATGAAATTGTACTCCATGTAGCCTGTAGACCTGGCCATAACAAAAGACATTAATATTAATGAAAATGATCGTTGTCGTTTTCTATTGCCAGCTATACATAACCCTGTTTGGTTGATCTGTCCTGAGAGCTAAATGTGATTCTGGTGTATTGGTATTTATTTCCCTACTGTAATTGCACAGTTATTCTGTCTTTATAGTTTTTAAATATCTAGCGGAAAAATATCTGCAGCGACTGAAGCAGCAGACGGCTGAAGATCCTGAAGTCGTTCACACATCAAGCAATAAAATTGGTGAGAGAAAATTATACACACTTATTAATCTTCTGCATGTTCGTGTTAGAATTTCAAGTTTATAGCATAAATGACGAGCGCAATGTGAGCGCAATAACAGAAAAAATATGTTGTCTTCTCTATTGTAAATGATCATACTCAATAATAAATGGAATTGATTTAACAAGGAAAAACATGCCAAGACGATGGTAAACTTTCAGCTGTTGATATACTTAACAATTAATATAAAATTATAAACTTATTAGGAATTATTTATTAATTATCTATTTATTCAAACTTGGATGTGGTATAAAATGAATAAAGCACTTTAGGTCGCACTTTTCATGTGTAGAATTTTTTTTGGGGGAAACGCTACACCACAATGTTGTAACCAGGGGTGGGAGATAACCGAGTACATTTACTTTGTTACTGTACTTAAATACATACGTTTTTACTTTTACTCCACTCAACAGTACAGCAAATATCTGTACTTTTACTTAACTATATATTCATTCATGCCGTTGTGTTATCTAACCACATTGTTATCTAACCACATTGATTCCCTCGGGAATCTTTGCCTTTACTCAAGTGCAGACTTTGTGTACTTTGCCCACCTCTGATCGTAATTTCTTGATAAAAAGTATATCCTGTGTACAAGTACCTGATGAGGTCGTGTCAGTCTTTGTAATCTGTTTGCTTCACTTTTTAGGCGTTTTCAACACTAGCAGCGGCAACCACCCGAACCAGAACTCCAGTGATCTCAATGGCCGTGAGGTCATCAACCTGCGCCCGAACAAGCAAAGAACCAAGAAGACTAAAATCCCATTCGGTAGCTGCAGACTTCTCTAGAACGTCTCCTTGTAGGCGTTATGCCTTGTTTGCCTTGTAGGTCCGGGTTACGTGCGTCAGTCGTCAACATCAATAAGAGTCTGTGAAAGACTGCGTCTCGGCATAAACAATCTGAGGTCGGGGGTGGTGTTTTGATTGAGGTCAGCTTTTCCCCATATTTTTTTTATTATTATTTTTTATTAGAATGTTTCTGGTTACTGTGGATGAGCCAGCCTCAAGTCATATAAGGCTGAATGTCTTTTAACGGTGGAATTGCAGGAAAGCAATGTTGGTTTGTGACACTCTGGTACGTTTTAATAAGACCTTTGAAATAATGCCTTGCTTTCACAGCCAAACTGTCAAAGTAGCTCTGCATTGTTACAATCACCAAGAAAAACAATAGATTAAAAATAGTTGGTTCTTTTTTTTTTCTTTCTTTCCCCCCCCCCCCCCCCCCCCTTAAATTGAATCTAGGTCAGCACGGTGGTGTAGTGCTTAGCACTGTCGCCTTGCACCTCCAGGGTCCGGGTTCGATTCCCGGCCAAGCTTAATACCCGTCTCTGTGTGCATGAGTTTGCATGTTCTCCCCGTGCTTGGTGGGTTTCCTCCGGGTTCTCCGGTTTCCTCCCACAGTCCAAAGATATGCAGGTTAGGCTAATTGGAATTCCCAAGTTGCCCGTAGTGTGTGAATGTGTGTGTGTGTGCCCTGCGATGGATTGACACCCTGTCCAGGGTGTACCCTGCTTCGTGCCCTAAGCCTCCTGGGATAGGCTCCAGGTCCCCGCGACCCTGAATACAGGATAAAGCGGTATAGAAGATGAATGAGTGTTTATATCTAGACTCGGACCCATTGATTTGGATAACAAACATTTTTCACATTGATATGAAATGTAGAAAGTGTAGGTTGATGCAACAAGATTATAGGAAGGAAGACTTGTGTTACTTTATATGGTGTAGAGCAGGGTAACTAACACAACACACACTAAGACTAACAAGATTCCTTATAACATACATTTTGACTCAAACCATTTGTGCATTGGACTGTTTTCTCTCTTGTGCAATATGTGCGTGGAGGTGTATGACTTGGTAACACATCTTTCCATAAAAACAATTAGATGTTGAAATTAAAAAAAGTATTTTTGTATGTCATCTTAAAAACCTTAGAATTAACAACAGTGCCAAAAAAAGTTTTTAAACTGTATGTACTTGTAAGAAATGTAAATATCGTTAGAAAATTTTAACCTCAGAGAATGTGACCACACTTTGTTTAACATGCAGTTCACCAATGCACAGCAGAAGCACAGACCGTAATGTTCAGTTCGGCTGCTTGTAAACACTACAGAATGTTCCACATGAGCAGTGGAATACACTGCATATCTCTATTAAAGCCTCGTTTCATTATTTTATTATCATTATTAACAGTTGTTGAGTGAACAAACATTATGCTGGGTAAAATTGGTGACATGTAGTGTACAGCACGTTCACGCTCCTGGGTTTAGTTCCCCTAAGTGACGGAGCAACCCCGCTACTTGTATGGAATATTCATTAGCATTTATTTCTGCATTTATACAAACAGCCAATCATATGGCAGCAGATAACAGAGGTATACAGTAGATCAAGTGCTGAGAGTTATGAAATAACCAAAATGTGACCTCAGTGACTGGAAAAAAAGGAAACCAGCAAGGATGGTTGTTCCTATCAAGATGCCAAGAGCATTAATCTGAGGCTACACAGAGTCACCCACAACTCGACAGTTGTGGTCTACCTTGTTCGGTTTGTTGATTCTCAGTTTCTGCTTTAGTTTAAAGACGTGAGATCAGAATTTGGCATCAAAAGAAGAAATCCATGGATTGGACCATGTCTTGTATAGGTTGGTGGTGGCCAGTTTTGCACCGTGCTGCTGACACACTGATTTAGCTGACTGTATAGGCGTTGCTGCTAAAGTGGATTGCGAGAAAGTGTAATCCAACTATTCAAAGGGTAGGCTCAGTATTTACATGTGTACACTATATAAATTAATATTTCGGTTATTCATTAAAGCCACAGAACTTTTTTACTACTCCTGAACATTTTCTTTATAGGACAAATTTGTTGTAAAAAGACGAATTCCCAGATTACCAATGTAAGAATAAACATCACTGCCGCCTTGGATAAACTTCAGAGAATCTTGTTTGGGGAACCTTGGCACTAAACAAGCTGCCTCTTCAGGCATCAGAATGACTTGAAACAATCACAGCAAATTTAACTGCACGATTCTGCTTTTTGTACGTGAAATGGTGACCACAAGTGACCCATAACCATTTGAATGCATGTTCACACCCATTACATGCTTTCTATAGATTGCCTTAAGAATTATAATTTCCCCGCCCTTTCAATGAATTTTCCTCAATCGTTTTGTTAAGCTGCCCATGCCAGATGAGCAGACCGACATTGGGTGAAGTGTGTTAGGGGGGGGGGAAGCCACACGAATTTGAGTCTTTGCTTCTATGTCACTTAGTTATTTACCATTGGATCCAAATATGACAAATCTGATCAAAAATCAGGGTTCTGAAAAAAAGATCTGATTAATGAATCAGGAAAAACACACATCAGACTCACCTCAACCCATGTGTTGTACAGATTTGGGTTTCCCAAAAAAAAAAGATAAGTTGCGGCATTCAGTTTTGCCGTATATAAAATCCTTTTTCTGAAACAGACCTGTGTCTCGGATTATGTTCTAACTACAGTTTGCAAGACATTTGTGCATGTGTACATTTGGTAGATACTTTTATACAAAGCAATGATTTAACAATTGATATAGAATACGATACAAGACAGATATATGAGATGCTGTATTAATCCTGATTTTTTTTTTTTTTTTTAATGAAACCCAAAGATGATCCTCCAGTATCCTGCAAATATTCAGCCCGAGTTCAATCCCCACTGATATTTTTTTTACTATACATGTTTTGGTCTGTTGTATAATTTCTGATGAAATGAGGAAATCACCCGTTGCAGCTGAGCATTCATGATATGTAAAACACACTACTTCTTTTTTTTTTTTTTTAACATTCTCACACAACGCATGCCTTACATTTAATTCATGTACGAATGTGTATCGATGGTACTTAGCCACAATGGCCAGCGATATGTTTACAGCTTTATATGACTTTACTCTCTTTGTATTTGTGTGTAATTTAATCATTAACACTCCTTGGATATAAGAATCATACCTACAATAAAATGGAGTCAAGGCACTTTGTAAAAAAAATTATGTATACAGTACTATGCAAACGTCTTGAGCCAGGCTTCAATTCATCATATTTTGCTTCCAAAAGCTCAGAATTTTTAATATAGTCTTGAGGAATACCTCTCCAGGCTTTCATTTTTGCCATGAGTCTGATTTTTAGTACAGCCCTTGTACCTGAGTTTTAGAGGAATGTTTATTTGTTAAGCTACACAGTGACCTGGGAATCATTCAAGCATAAAAAACCCAAATCTAACGTAAGGCATAAACCAGTGAGAAACCGGTACAGATGATCAGGCCCATTATTAGTATACTGCTGGTGCTAAATGCTGAGTGGTTGAAACAGACAAGAGGGGGAATGAGGTTGCTGATGAGGTTGTTACAGAATAAAATGTTTTTTTTTTTTTTTTTTAAATTGGATCGTTAGGCACTTGCAGCCTGTCGCAGTAAAACGTTTGTTCAAAATTTTATTTAATATGAAGAAATGAGGGGTGGCTCAAGATTTTGCACTCTACTGTATATCACGAGCACAACCTCGAGCATAATAGTCTTTCTGTTACAACTGCTAATAGTGGTCTGCGTTTGTGCTTTCGGTTATGATGCTTTTATATTAAAATGGAAAGATTTACATTTCAACTAAACGTAGTGAGCATTCCTTCACTCGCTGGTCTATAAATATTCCAGAGGTTTTTATTGAAGAAGAAAAAACAACTTGCCTGTTTTTTTTGTTTGCCACCTCCTCCGAAAGTGTCTTATCTGGTGTCACTTTGTACATTTATGTCTTTGCTCTGGTAGATGGTGGTCGTTTTACAAATAAAGACTCTATTTTAATCTTCTGTCTCTCTTTACTTAAAAATATCTTTTCTATTATAATACTTGTTTAATCTAAGCTAATGTGGATGAACTTGCACTGTGCATTATTAATTATTGAACATTGTTTTTCTCCCATGCTACGTTTTCTATCACAAGAACAATTTGTTCTAAGGTAAATTGTTTTGTTTTTGTCCTAAAGGTAAGTCCTAAGATACTACATAACATTGCAAAAACTTTCAAGTGGTTTATTTTTGTATGATCAATGGCTACTCAACAGCACTTAACGCTCAGATGCGATCCCATCTCTGTTTACAAAGGCTTCTCGGACGCTTCTCCGTTTCGAGCACTTTGCTCCTTAGCAGCCTTATGAAGAATTCCATTTAATCATGATGGCAGATGAGGTCTGACTTGAACACTTAGCGTGTGTACACCATGTGCAGCTCAAAACCCATAATACAGTACATTGCATGCAGTATAATGCTATCCGTGTCTGTATTGGGATTAAATGAATGTGGCCTAAGTATTTAGTGTTGTTTGGTTTTACTTTGAAACCCTAGAAAACTGGAAAGTTTATAAGCGCTCTCGACTACAGATGTGGATAAGACTCACATACTTTAAGTAGTTAATCTCGAAGATGTTTCAAGACTCAATGGGTTTGTTTGGCAGAACTAAATTAATAGAATTAGACAACAATATATACAAGTTTAAAAAATGCAATTACAGTGTCATTTTATTTTCATTTCATTTTATTGCTACATGATATTGCTGAGCCTAGATGTGGGATCCAACCCCAGATCATAACCCTGCCTCCAGAGGCTTGTACAGTGGCCACTATGCATGATGATGAGTTCTGATCACATTATGTGCGTATGGAAATGCTCTTACTTTCACTATAAACTTATAGCTATGGTCTATTTTTTTTTTTCCTGTTGATTTTGTTTAACCATGCAACTTTAAGTGTTTAAGTGAGCTCCATTCATTTCTTTTTTTTTTTTTTTCTAACCACATTTCCAGAGTTGACCATTTACGGTACTTAACCCAGTTCCATGAATTTTAAATCTCCTTAGTTGTTTTCTTTGCTTGATGCAGATCAATAATTTGACCCTTCTGAAAATGGCAACAATTTTTTTTTGGCCAGGCAGTGTATAAAATGTTTGTGATCTTGTAATTAACCAGAAGTCCAAAATGGTGGACTGTATAAATGTAACATGTTACATTAAAAACATGAGAAATTATAAGCTGTGCTGATCCCATCGATTAGTGAAGACACATCGTCATTTGCCGTTAGCATTTTTGGACTCGTCTACCTTCTGGTTATCCAAGATCTTGATGGTTGTCTCCGCATTGTCCATGTTCCGTATGAGAGTCTCGAGACGCCGCTTGATTTTCTTCTGGTCTTCCAGCGCGCAGCTGATCACGATGGTTTGGAATTTTTGGTCAACTGGAACAAGCGCTGTCTCCGTCAGGCATGCAGCGTGAAGGGCCTGCAGCTTGTTCCTCGCGTTCTCCATGTCGTCGAGCACTTTAGCAGCGATCTCATCGATGATGGCTGTTGCTGTCCGCAGTGCGTCCTCCTGCTGCGGGTTTCGGATGGTGTCTACAGACACAGTCACTGCCAGTGTCCGGCCCATGAGTCTACCAGCTGTCAGAGTGAGTTCTTCTCTCTCTCCTGGAGAAGCAGAAAAGCAGGGTGTGTCTCAGTTCTGCACTTAGGTTTCTATAATCTGTGCACAATCATAAGCGGTTTTTAATGTGTGGACTTACCATCGCAAATGGTTCGCATTTCCTGGCTATTCTGAATGGACTGGATCATTTCTATTAAGCACTCCCTCTCGTGTTCCATAGCTGTGGCGGCTTCCCTTAGTGCCTCCACCCTGAAACACAATGGTTGCATTGCTGTTTATACAAGACATTTTTCAGTACATGAAATCACATACACGCATCAATCTCTAGAGTAGGAAGTATGTGACCACCTATTTACAATAGCAGATAGATAATAGTAGTGTATACTGTACGTATCCTAATGGTGAGTATTGTGTAAAAATCACTTTTTAGTCATGTTTAAACATTTCAGATAGGTCTCCAGTGTGCCAATTACATTTTTCCCCCAAAAGTGACCTCATCTAAGATTATCCCCTCCCCCAGCTTGTTGCTCAGCTCTGCTTTTGTCTCCTGGTTCAGCAGTAGCTCATTTACATAGACATTGAACTGGTGCATTTGAAGGAGTAAAAAAAAAAAAAAGAGGCATTATCTGAAAAGTATTTCTGTTAAAGGATTAACACAAACAAATTTTAATATTACACAAAGTTAACCCCAATCAAAGTAAATACAAAATGCAGTTTTTTAATTATTTCATTTATTAAGAGAGAAGCTTTCTAAACCTGCCTGGCCCTGTGGGAAAAAGTAAACTTGGCCTGGATATACTTCCAAAAATTGATGGAACCATAATTTCTGCTCTCTACTGGAAAAATCTGAGGAAGAATGTCCCGCCATCATGCCTGTGACCTCAACCTTATGCGCACTTTGGTTGCACAACAGGACAATGATCCAAAACACATCAGCAAGTCGACTTCTGAATGGCTTAAAAAAAACCTATTTTTTAAGGTTTTAGAGTGGCCTCGTCACTCATCGGGAATCTGATTGAGATACTGTGGCATGACCTTAAACAATCTATTCATGATAGTAAACCCTCCAATGCAGCTGAATTAAAACAATTCTGAAAAGAAGAGTGGGCCAAAATTTTTCCACAGTGATGTGAAAGACTTATTACCAGATATCACAAATGCTTGATTGCAGTTGTTGCTGCCAAAAAGCTTCTAGTACTATAATCAATCCACATCCACTCTCTCATTCATCATCTATACCGCTGGATGATGGAACCTATGCCAGAAGACTTAGGGCACGAGGCGGGGTACATCCTGAACAGGGTGCCAATCCATCGCAGGGCATAAACATACTGTATACACAAACACACGCATTCATTTACACTACGAGCAATTTGGAAACACCAATTAGCATAATCTGCATGTGTTTGTATTGTGGAAGGTACACCAAAGTGACTGGAGAAAACCCACCAAGCATGGGGAGAACATGCAAACTCTATGCATACAGACCCCGAGGCGGGAATCGAACCGGACCATGGAGGTATAAGGCAGCAGTGCTAACTACTACACCACAGCATGGCACAATTCCATGTTACAACCTGTTACAAACTGGAGTTTCCTTTAGATCCACTTTACCCGAAGGTAAAATCCAAAACTCAATGTGTTTACACATACGGTCCTTTTTTAAATGAACCCAAACATAGTCATTAAAACTCAGATCAATTTAGCCATTTTTTGTTTTGCTATATATTTAAATAAACATATATAGGGATATATAGGGCTCAGTAATGGGCAGAACAGAGTGACGTTCCGGTAGTGATAAAGCGTACATGTTATAAAAGTAATGATAACTTTCATTCTACCTGATGTATCCGAAAATCCAAATGCAACGATGCCTGTATTCTCCCCGTTAACACACACTGGCAAGGCTTCCACATAAGCAGATTTAAAATTTTAATCGTCATTAGCCTACAGTCTGCTGTGTTATCGGCACAGATCTGTGTGCTTGGGTGTTAAATAATAAAGCAAACCATAAATTGGAAAAAAAGAAATGCACCTTGGTTATTTTTTGGTGTTCACATTGTAAGTTCATTCAAGCAAGGACTTATGGTCCACTTCAGCCCTGACGTGATCTCAGTCCTGTTTCTGTTCACACTGTAGCTCTGACTGGGCTGTAAAACAATAGCAAAAGGAGAAGTGAAGTGAACCTGGATCATGTTGTGTTCACAACACACAGGCCCATCAGAAGCGGTGTCGGTTCGGTGTGTTCCCCAAGGGGTCGGAGTGCTCATCTGAAGTGCATGGAAAATGCTGAATAATCACTCTAATCTCTCCCAAAGAGACCAAGCATAGAATCATTCTGTTGAAACTGGCTATGATGGAAAACATGACCAAACCGAGATAACTATATGATTAACATCTTATTCATGCAGCCTAGCAGGATTTCATTGCACTAACACACACACACACATACACTCAAAGCTGATGAGGAAAACAGGAAAGTCTGTGTAAGCTGTGTAGTTCTTCAAGGCTGGACTTGAGGAAGTCTGGTGTAATGCCTCCAGTGCACCTCGCGTTGCAGATGGTATTTATAGCCTCGCAAGAGCAGCAGCGTTCTTCCAGCTGTTCATGGTTTAGTCATGTCAACAAGTTTTTATAGGATATAACAGTTTATTAAGACTTGTTTATAACTAGCTGACTGGAAAAGAGTTTTTAGAAGGAATTAGAAGTTAAAGCTAAAAATAAGCTGCTCAGCTTTAATGTGCTCAGTTATTACTTCAGGTTGAAGCCCACGTACATGTCTGTCTGTCTGTCTGTACGGCAGAACTCTGTCTAACTTATACAGAGAAATAAAATTGTGTAAGGTTGACTATCTTACACCTTGTTTATGCTAAGTTTTCCTTCTTTCATCATCAGCCAAATACACTCTGTTCGGTCATAGAAAATGTAGATCGCAGATCTTTTTTTTGCCTCACCAGCCCTGTGAAAAATATTACATGATCCCAGTAAAAACATGTTCAGTTGAGCTTTTCTGATGAACATCTATTGCTTCAGGTGTTCGTTTGCATATTTTAAAGTAGATTATTGAAGGCGGCACATACTGTAACTGTGCATGTTGAGAGCATTTACTCAGCATTTTGGTTTCGCTTATGGTGAAGGGTCAACTTCAGACAGATATCCAAGTACTGCTAAAGTTTCATTAAGTTCTGTCCAGACAGTTCTGCGTGATGCTGTGACAGAATCTGGCTGGACCGACATACAGACAGGCATTTTTCTTCTTCTTCTTCTTCTTCTTATTATTATTATTATTATCTGAGACTGGTTTCTGTGTATGAAACATGAAGATACAAGTTCTGAACAATGTACAGATAAAAACCTTTTTATTTATTTATATATATATATATATATATATATATATATATATAGAGTAGAAGTCGCAGGATAAGGAGGGAACACCTCGCCCTGGTTTCACACACAAACCCTTAGAAAAGTGTCAGATTCATGCTAAGGTTCCTACCTCATTTCAATTTCATCCAGACTCTCCAGTAAGCGCATGGAGCGATCAGCCATCGACACAGACCGGCTGAACTTCCCTTTAGCGGCGTCGGGATTCAACCTAGCGCTGATTTTCGCCTGAGCCATGATGGTACTGTACACACACACACACACACACTGTCTCTCTCTCTCTCTGTCTCTCCGAGTGTCCGTGCGCGCGTTTGTGTGTGACGCCGTGCAGCGCGTTTTCTCTCTTCTCGTATTCACTCCAGAGTTTTCTAGAAGGTTCCTTGATGGACAGCGGGCCTGAGGAACATCTCCAAACATGGCCTGGAACTTCCCAGCGGTAAACTCACACTCCTCTCCAGGCAGCAGGAGTGTTACACAGGAAAGGGTGGGATTCTTAGGAAGATAAGACCAGCATTGTGCTCTGAGGTAACTGTAAAGTCCACCCTGAAACACTTTAAAAATTTAAATTTAAACGTCTAACGACGGTTAGTTCTGTTACAGTTAAAGAAACATATATACTCAGCAAAAAAAGAAACGTCCTCTGACTTTCAACTGTTTTTACTTTCAGTAAACTTAATGTGTAAATATTTGTATGAACACTAAAAGAGTCAACACCATAAGACATAAACTATAAATGTTTCACAATGTGTCCCTGAATGAAGGGAGGCTCAAAATCAGTCAGTACCAGTCAGTATCTGGTGGCCACCAGCTGCTTGAAGTACTGCAGTGCATCTCCTCCTCATGGACTGGACCAGATTCGTCAGTTCTTGCTGTGAGATGGAGGGATTGTGTGTTCCTGGTGTGACTCGGGCAGTTGTTGTGGCCATCCTGTACCTGTCACGCAGGTGTGATATTCGGATGTACCCATCCTGTGCAGGTGTTGTTACACGTGGTCTTCCACTGCGAGGATGATCAGCTGTCCTTCCTGTCTCCCTGTAGCGCTGTCTTAGGCGTCTCAGTGCGGACATGGCGATTTATTGCCCTATAGCCACATCAGCAGTCCTCATGCCTCCCTGCAGCATGCCTAATGCACGTTCATGCAGATGAGCAGGGACCCTGGGCATCTTTCTTTGGGTGTTTTTCACAGTCGGTAGACAAGTCTCTTTAGTGTCCTGTGTTTTTAGAACTGTGACCTTAAATGTCTACTTTCTGTAAGCTGTTACGGTCTTAACGACCATTCCACAGGTGCAGGTTAATTAATTGATTATGGTTAATTGAACATGCATGGAAAACATTGTTAAAACCCTTTACAATGAAGATCTGTAAAGTTATTTGGATTTTTACATTTTTACATTATTGTTGAAATACACAGTCCTGAAAAAGGGACGTTTCTTTTTTTTCCTGAGTATATGTACTAACATTACACACAGATTGAAAAAAGATACAATAAAAAAAATACAAATATATATAAATAAATAAGTCAGGCTTAGTTCAATAAAATAAAAACTATCAGGTGGTATCAAAAAGTTTTGAGACTAATTTTGAAACACGCCAACAGATGGCAGCACAAGGCACAGGGAGCACCGACCTTCATAAGTCTGTGTCAAAATACATCATCCTGTATACATCAGGAACTGTGTGACTAGTGTTATGACTACATGCGCAACCACATCATTAAAATTCAATGCTCCAGGACGACCATGGATCCTGTCGATTATCTCAGTTCTGCACCCACCTTAATATCCAAATTTGACTCCCACTCTGAAGATTCAACTCAAAGGTTGCGAGATCCAACGCGAAACACTGAAGGTGCTCAACACACTTTGAAAAAAGAATAATTCCAGGAAATGTCCAGAAGTGGCAGGAACGCTGAGAGCGCTGTGTTGCCGCTCAAGAGTACTCCTTGGAAGGCGAGTGTGTAAATACAGATAAAACAAAGTAATTTCATGTAAACAGAGCTAATCTCAAAAGTTATATCACCTCATAGTTAGAATTTACAGCCTTAAAAAAAACTATTTCTCCACTTTTACAGGCTCAAAAGGAATTCAATAAGCTCACAATCATAACTGTTAAATATCCAAGACAAAGAAATTGAATGATTTTGCAGAGCAGTCACCTAGCCACAAACCAACTGAGACTGAGTCTGCCTTATTGAAGACAAAACTAAAGAAAGACACACAAACAAGCTGGAACTAAAGATAGCTGCAGTAAAGAATTGGTAAAGGAAGGAAGAATAAGTAAAGTAAAAGGTAAATAGAATAAAAAAAAAAACTGTAAAAGGATAAGATACCTGCAATTTAGAGAAATGAAGCAATTTTATTTTGCTCAGGAACCCATAAACTGCTTAAGCAGGTCTTTATTATAGCAGTCTTCAGTTCCTGCGACTTTCTTCAGGTTTGTCTTCAATAAGGCAGACTCCGGCTTGAGGCTAGGTGACTGACTCTGTTCTATAAAAACATTAAATTTCCTTGCTTTGGGCATTTTGTGTTTTAAGAAATATCACTTCAATCGTTGCTTGCTTCATTTAAAAACCACTGGGAGATACAGAGGCAAAAATACAAATTGCCCAATACATATGGCCTGTCCTGACTACATCTTAAACATAAAGACATAGACATAGCTACAACCTCAAACTCAGAAAAAGATTTTCTGGCAAAACTGCACCAAGTTATGCGAGAGAGGTGGCCCAGCTAGTATGCAGTTTATGCACTGTTGTCCTGATTAGCCTTAAAATTAAATCTTATCTATCTGTTTAAGCAGAGAACAGATAAAGAGGTGAGATTAAAGAAGTGTGTATTGCTAATATTAGGTAGAGAATGCAATAAGGACTCAATCTTACTAGCCTTACTATCTCTGCATGGTGTCATAGTATTGTATCATAGGAAATCACCAGTAAAGGTGAAAATAGACCAATGAGAGCAATTTAATTCAAACTAAGTTTGAATCAACTTAGAATATAATTTCAACAATCATGAATTTCAAAGATTAATTAATCAAAGATCAATTATGATTAATATACAGTATATGATGTTCAGTACTAAATAAGGGTAACACCACAATTACACTTAATTTTCTTTATTTACTCCATAGAACACAAAACATTTAACAGTCGGTACTTGAACAACATGAAAATAAAGGATCAATGGTGTGTGGGTGTACAGTATAGCTCCTCATCAAAAGTCCACCAGACTTCTCTTCAGAGCTTCTTCCATTTCTGTTAAAGTGAGGAAATCGGAAAAGAAAGTTAGATAGCAAGTAATTCCTATGTACAGCTCGTGTGTACATGAGAAAACACAGGACGCATTAATAAAGCAAAAATAGTAAAGTATAAATAATTAGCAATGGAGGGGGAAATGGTGACATTAAAAATTGAATAAATACACAGAAAAGTGAATTGATTCACATATAGTTCATCTATGATACGTGAATCATGTGGTGAGAATATTTCACATATTATTCCAGTTTCATTGCCTGAATCTTTCCTATATAAAAAAAACCCTTCATATTAATATAATAATTCGGTATGTAGCCTTGGTGGAAAATAGAAGTTCTCTGTTTTCTAGTATTTCTTCATCACTCTTTCCACCTCGGCTTCAAAGATTTTTCCTTCCCGAACTTTCCACATCTGTATTATAACAACCTGAAAATAAAATTAACTTAACCGGCACAATGTCATAATACACTGCCTGGTCAAGGAATGAAAAAGGTTTCCATTTCAGACGGACCAAATTACTAGGCTGCATCAAGCACCAAAACAATTAAGGAGATTTGAAATTACTGTACTTGGGTTAAGAACTGTCCAACACATTATTAAAACCTGTAAGGGCTGTGCTGAACCTCCAATTTCAAAAAGGAAATGTGGTCAGAAAAAACATGAATGGCGATCACTTGAGCGCTTATTAAAGTTGTAAGGTAAAAACTTGAAAGTAGAAAACACAGGTATGCTTAATAGTGAAAGTAAGCACATTTCCA
Source organism: Channallabes apus (assembly GCA_030522415.1). Taxonomy (NCBI): domain Eukaryota; kingdom Metazoa; phylum Chordata; class Actinopteri; order Siluriformes; family Clariidae; genus Channallabes; species Channallabes apus. The sequence goes on along the minus strand of CM060125.1, from coordinate 22,612,867 downwards.
CATGTACAATGTGACAAGAACGCTCAGGATTGAGATTAAACAGTAGTGTGGCCATAATAAGAAAACCACTTGATAGTAAGCAGATAGTATGTGGTTTTAGAAGCATGAGGAATAATTTTCATACATGAAATTGCCACCATGTGCACTGTAATCAAAGACAAAGGAATCAAATTCATCAATTTTTGGCCAGGTAGCATTATTATGCTTATTAAAAAATGTGATTGCATACTGATGTATTCACCCTGGTGCTGACAAACCCCTAAATTAGTCTTCCCTCAGAAGCACACAACAGTGAAAGTGAAACGTGGTTGTAGAAATGCCCTTTATATTCTAAAGATTCTGTAGATTCTTTTTATCAAAGACCTAAAAAACTGGTCAGGTTTTAGAGAAGATGGATAAAGCCATTCTAAAATGGTGTAGACTTCTACTTCCTAACCAATCTGAGTTAGAGAAATTTGACTAATTCTGCACTATAATTTAGTCACATTAAAGAGACTTAACAGAGCCCCAAACACCACAGTGTGTAAAGAAGCTCTCAGATAGTGCTTGGTTATCACCCCAGCTCTCCTCTTCCATTTAACACCCCAGTGTGGGTTTACCAAACTTAAGATTTTATAGTTATGCTGGTACCTCTTTTCAGACACACAAAGCTGGCAAAAATGAACACATGATTAATGAATACAAGTTCAGCCATCTATTTTAGAAATAATGTGCACATTAAGGAAACTGTTGGGAGGAAAAAAAATACCTTGACCCACCCTGGTCAAATGATGTTGGCTTCTTCGCTTCTTCTGCACTTAAAGCCAAAGCCAGTTTAATCTCCTCGTCAAAGTCATCTGAGGAAATATAAAGTTTAACCTAAATATACAAGTACATATATAATTAAACTCATAAAATGTACACATGTACATTAGAATGTAGAATGCACACTAGAATAACTAGATTCCTGCACATTTACCCTGGTTTGCTTTGGAGATGGTGCTTGAAGCAATGGCTGTCTTTACATCCTGAAACTCCTCAGCTAGAAATGGAAACAGTGAGTACAATAATTCCCACTTTGTGGCATAAATGTAGACAAAAATAATAAGTTTCACTCTGGAAACAACTTAGAAATTCTCGTTTAACCCTCACCATTCTTTTCAGCAGAGATTTCCTCTGCGTTCAGAATCTTCATGAACGGTTCGTCCGCCTTGCTCGATCCACCACATCGAGAGGACACACATGGCTCCAGTAAGCAGTGACAAGCGTGGTAATGTGCATGGAAACTGGGCACGTCCTTGTGGCTCTTGGAACATGACTCACAGATGACGTCAAAGCTCCTGTCCTTGCCCAAAGATTCATGCTTTAAGTGCATGTGAGTTTTCATTTCAGCGTAAGAGCATGTCTTTGCTGAGCATTGGTGACAGAAATATCTGCATTTGCCTTCTATGGCCAGCTGCTTCATGCACCTTGTAAAGGTGGCCTTGGTTTCCCCTTTCTCTTTTTGGGAGCCCATGCATGGACAGAGTTGGGGAAGGCTTTTACTTGTTGTTGGTACCTCTTCAGAACTCTCTGGGACTGAGAGAGATTCATCCTCTTGTTTGTCTAAGTGGTAGTAATCCTTGCTGTGCAGGCTGGCGTAGTGATCAATGAACTCCTGCTCGGAGTCATACATGATGCTGTCACAGAGTCCGCAAAAGTACCGAAGGAGCAGCTGATTATTGTGCTCGTTAGCACAGTGCCTGTGAAGGGTCGACTCTTTGAAGAACTTCTGTGGACAGTGGCCACAAGCGAACCTCTGGAAGCTGTGACTGGTCACTTCACTGCAATGCTTTAGCACCATTGCTTCAGAGTCGAATATTTCCTCACACATTCGGCACAGCCACCGTTCTTTGCTTTGGATATCGTGTGGAGTGCAAACAGCTGGCCTGCTGCCTGCTTTGGTGGATGATTTCTGAGGAGGACAAGACGAGATTTCCTCTTTCGATCTTTCTCGTTCTTCATAGAAGGTGTGCCCTTGATGGGAACCACCAACATGAGAGAGGATGTCCTCAATCCTTGGCATGTCTAATTTGCACAGCCTGCAGTGGTAGAGGAAGTTAGACAGATGAGCGCCGCCATGGAACCTGCTCATGTGCAGGCGAGCGATGGATGGCTCGCCCATTAGCTTACCGCAGACGGCACATTTGTGAAAGATCTGGTTGGCTGCTAGAAGATGCTTGCTGGCTTGATCCTCCTCCAGGAAGTGCAGGCCACATTCACAGAACCAAGCAAGGTTCGAAGGTCCATCACATATCACTTGAGGACTTGAGTTAGAGAGTCTCTGCCGCTTGGCAGGAGACCAAATACAGTCGTTTTCGTCTCTTTTATCTCTATGCGATGAAGATATGGTTGCACTGGCATGTTTAGAGGTGTGACTGGCGGTAGCCTTCAGGCCATGTCGAATTTCACAGTAATTGCTGTAGACTAGAAGTGCTCGCTCCATGCAGTTAATCATCTCTACTTCATGCTGTGTTTGTTCTCTGTGTTCCTCTATCTGTCTTTGGCGTAAGAAGATTTTGGAGCAGGAAGTGCACTGGCTCAAAACTCTCAGCTGCTTCATGACATCAGCCACACTTTGATCGGCTTGTGCAATAGCGCAGCCCTGTCTGCAGAGCACGCTGTAGGAGGAGAAAGGGCACAATAACACCTCATAACGTAATAACATATGTAATATCATCATCTTGAATATGTTTTGAATTTCATACATGAAAAGATATGAGTGACAAAATATTTAAATGAAGGTTAAGACTAGAGATGTTCCGATACCATTTTTTCCCTCCCGATACCGATACTTGGGCTCAGAGTATCGGCCGATACCGAGTACCGATCCAATACCTGGGTGTGTATCTGTACTGTGTGTGTGTGTGTGTCTGTGTGTGTGTGTGTGTATATATTATATATATATATATATATATATATAATTTCTTTTTTAAGTAAAATACTACTAGCCCTGTGTAACGGGTTCGACCCTAAGTGCACAGGCGACACCATGAAACACGGACACGAGGTCTTACAGGAAAAAGGGTCATTTATTTAAAAAAATGGGGAAGGAAAGGGTTAAAGGCTCTCTGCGGTCTTTTCCCCTTCGGCGGCAGGGATGCGAAGGCGGGCTCTACGCGGAAGTGAAGGTGCCGCGGGAGCTCGCGCAGCTCGTTCACGCGCTCCTTTCGCGGAGATCAAAGGCGCCCCTCCATTTTTAAGTCTCTGGGGCGCATCACATCGCCCCGCTCTTGTGCCACTGTCTCTCATAAAATCCACCGCGTCGCAAGGTCCAGCTTCCCAACAGTCAGACCCCGAGCTACACTCCCTGCTGTGTTTTATAGCGCCGATAGCGCATGGACCGTTGCCTGATTCTGCGGCCCTGCTACTTCACATACCTAAAGGGTGGGGAGGCTGCCTAACTAGTGAGTGAGGAGCAATATCAATTTGGACGCACGCCCATCACAGGCGCACGCCGTGACACTCTGTAAGTAAGCTAAGCTAGCAAAGCATAAAGCTTAAAGCTAGCGGGCATAAATAGGTTATGTTTAGGAAAATAGTATCGGATCGGTACGTGGACTCAAGTACTCGCCGATTCCGATGCCAGATTTTTTTGTGGTATCGGCAGCATTTCCGATACCAGTATCGGAATCGGAACAACCCTAGTTAAGACGACATTTCAAGCATGCACAAATTTTATACATAAAACCAACTTACTTGAAGTGAGCCTTGGCTTCCATGTGTGAATTAAGCACCTTTGAGCAAGATGTACATCTGACTCTAAACGCAATATCTTTACATAAAGCAATCAGCCGGTTCTTTGCATATTGTGGAACTGGAATTGGCCCTGATAACTTCATCGCTGCTATGAAAAAAAAATTACATAAACATGAGCTGTAAAGCATTTTTACCACATGCTGGGGGAAAAGCGAATAGCTTGAAGTAGTTTGGAGTAAGGCATCGGGACTAACCGTGTAGAGAGCCAGACTGAGTGGAGTGGTTTTTGGCTTCCATATGCTGGAGGCACTCGTTTTTGAGGTTAAAGAGGAGGAAACATATGGGGCACGCGAAGCAAACAATCAACAGGCAGGTTTGAGAGCTGTCATGACCAGCTGCATTAGAGGAGGACAACTGAAACAGCAAACACAACAGGTTCAATTCACATGTTAAAGGATTTCAAATGAAACTAAAGGGAATGAAATACATTTCATCATTTTTGCAAAACTGGCTGCAAACTGCTCCCTTTAATGATTTAGAAAGAAAAGACGCATCATCAATTTTATGAAACAAGGGCAGACCTCAGAGTCCAGATGCTTTCTCCAGTGCTCTTTGGTTTCAAAATGACGGCCACAGGCCACACAGGCGTACACAGACGCGGGGCTTCCCTTAAGCGTGATAGTGGGATCACAGGGAGAGTGGTCAAATCTATAAAATCAACACAAATAAGATTAAACCAATGAAATGAAACTATACCAAGGTACCATTGTTCTATAAGCTATCTAAATATGAATTTCCACACAACATAAAGAAAATGTATATTTTACTAAAGAGACAAGAGGAAAGCAGCTTTAAGGGCCGACATTGCTTTCTAAGGAGCTTCATGTCCATCAGTTCATCTGTAATGTTTATTAAAAAATGAAATAACTCATACTAGTGTACTCCAATGTTCAAATAAGTAACTACTTTGTAATATATCTACATGGTACAAGTCTGTAAACCCCAAGTCATGGTAAGCAGACACACAGGTGCACACAGGAGCAACCCAGTTCGAATAGATGTAAAACACTTACCTTTTAAGGTGACCCTCGAGCAGGGGGACATTGTCATATACGCGTCCACAGTTGATGACGGGGCAGGTTTGAGGGGAGGACCTTAACAAGGGATTGGGAGCAGATCTGCGCCTCCAGCCCATACCAGTATTAACAATACCAGGCTTTAGTTCTGAGGGGGAAAAAACGTTCATGGAAATGTTCTTTATATAAAAGTGAAATATTAAATGCTTTATACGAAGGGCGTTCAAGTCAAAAACGGGACTTTTGATAAAAATTTCTCAGGAATGAAGGTGTTAAATCTATTGACATTTAAAGATGACTGCAAGCCCAGTACAGTGCCGTAAAACATGTACGTCTGTGAATGATAATTCCAGCCGAGGTGGCTCAGAGCATTCGGCGTGAACATTTGGCGAGCGGAGCGCCTGATCCTTGAAAATCCTTAAATTATTTGCCATCTTGCAGAAGAGATGCATGTGTCTGGGAAATGTACACACAATCATTCACAAACAATGACCAGCTTGCACATTACAGGAAGTAGGCTGGGAGTTATTGCTACACTCCCCTGTGCAGTCCCTGATCTCCCTCCAGGCCATTTCCAAATGTTTGGGCCATTACAGGAGTTCCTAGGAGGCCAATGCTTCAGATGTGAAGCAGGCAGTCCGATCATGGCTCATGGCTTTTTCTACCATGATGTTATCCAAGCACTAGTAAAACACATTAATGTAGCAGGGGATTATATAGAGATGGGTAAGGTAGTTTTGCCCTCATAACTGTGGTCTGTGATTTTGCACAATCAAAAGTCCCGGTTCGACTTGAATGCCCCATGTACTAGGTCATATACACACACAAAACTCTTCTCCACCAATTTTCAATAAGCTATGTAAGGTGAGGTCAACCTGGCATTTTCAGCCAGATGTCCACGCAGCGTTTGGCATCACTGCTGTCCTCATTGCTGCATCGAGTCACTGCCAACTCACGACGCCCGTGAGCTTGCTGCGAGATCATCTTCTCCTAAAGGGCAAATACAACCATGGCCCTTGCTACATGCCGAACACATGCATACTACATTTATCAGGAGTATATAATATTCTTTAGTTCATTATTATTCCCAAGTACGGACCTTAAACGCTTTGCACTTTTCCGCCCGCTCCTTTTTCTCCACGGCAACCTGGCGAGCCAGTCGATCCAAGGTTGAAGCTGCTTGGGCCTTCTGTCTGTTCACCTGTTCCTCAATCTGGCGATATCATTTTAAACAGGAGGAAACGTAAAGATAATTATTCTAATTGCACATACTTTGACACACTGTATAAACATCAAGTAAGGGGTTCAAGTTAAATAATCTCGAGATTAGAGCATAGGTGGAGATAGAAATGTTTGTGTCTTTCCTGTTCTACACCTGCATACTGTAATGATTTACAATAATTTTAGCCAGAGTCACCCAGAAGAGAATGGGCTTTTATTTTTATTCTGGTAGTCAGCTTCCTCTCAGGGCTTCTTCCTCATATTGTCTCGGAGGTTTATTTTGACACCGTCACCACTGGCTTATTCATTAGCGATCTAAATATACATCAACATCTGGATTTCCGTAAAGCTTTTGTAGCTTTGTGACAGCGTCCATTGTTAAAAGTGCTACAAACATAAAACTGAATGAACTGTGTTGATCACTCTAACTAGACACATCTCATTTTTGCCATAGAGTAGTTACAAATTATTTCATACTAGCGCAAGCGGGAAAAGAATTTGTAGAAATAGTTTAAAGGTTAAAGCTAAAAATAAACTGATCTGCTTTAATGAAATCAGTTATATTTTTATTTCAGGTTGAAGCGCATTTACATGTCAGTCTGCAACAAAGACGAACCTTATATATTTTTTTTAACCCTCATGCTGTGTTCCGGTCAAATCTGACCGATTTACATGTTTCCTCTCTAAAAGAGTGCAGTAAATTTTATCCATTTCTCGATGACTTTGTTCGCAAATGGCATTTGAACAGATAAAATACATTTGAAATATGTATTCTTATGCCCCTTTATGTCTACTATGGCAACCCACATGGGAACCTACTGACAACATAATCTTTACCACACCTGACAACAAAACTGCAACATTGTTTCAGTTATACAGCTGGTATATACAGCGTTTTGAGGCCTTACTCACAGTTCAGTCTTTGGCAGCATGATGTACTGCACGTAAAGCTGTAGAATTATATTTGACAACGACAGTGATGAGGTGGAGAGACGCCAGGTTGACAGTGAGGAGGGTTTAGAGGACGAAGAGTCAGAGGTTGAAGATAACACAGAGTATAACCCGAGGAGGAAGACTCTGACATTGATGAGGAAGAAGACCCAGCTGAAGTTGTGCTCTCCTTTCGGGTCAAAAAATGGAATCAAACCCTAACCCGATGTGCCATATCCCTAGTGGATGACATCAAGTCCTGTTTTCAACTTTTCCTCAGACTCCATTGTAACTATTGACATAAACCTGAGAAAAGCATTCAGTTTATGGGCTGCGTAAACGGGTCAGGCAATGTCTTTGCAGACCTTTCATATCTTGTCACGTATGATGTGCTTAGATGACCACCAAACAAAAGCAGCTCGAAGTCAACAAGACACGCTGGGAAGTTTGGCAGAAGTGGGTGGAGCACCTGCCAATCATTTACAAACCAGGTCCTGACATCACTGTTGATGAGCATCTCAGGGGTCAGTTTTAGGGGACGGTGCCCATTTAAGCAGTATATGCCAAACAAACCATCTAAGTATGGTATAAGGATATGGATAGCATGTGATGTGAAAACAAGTTATGCCTGGAACATGCAAATGTACACAAGCAAACCAGCTGATGGTGAGAAAAACGGGGAAAGTTGGGGACCTAGAAATGACAGCAAGGCTACTTTAAAATTTTTAAATATATTAATACATTGCTTGGGTCACGCATTATATTTGTAATATACAGTAGTTAAGTTTTCCCTGTGTACATTTGGGCTTTTGTTTTCAATAAATAATCATATCCGTCAGTTTTGACGAGAAACACAAAAGTTGTTATTTTGAGCCACAGTTTAAAAAATTTAACTTGTTTCAAAAAAGTGACTTTGGTAAACATTGCAGTGAAGTACTTGGTCATAAACAGAGTACTTCACTCATTTGTTTTAGTCAAAATATCTTTATAATGTTTTTTCTCTAAAAAACGAGATCAGGTAAATGAGTCCTGTAGGACGTACACAGCAAATACAATTTCAATACATGTAATGTTCACAAGAGCTAAAGTTGATAAAAAAAAATAAACAAAAAGATCCAATACAAATATCACCTAATGTTGTATTATTGTGGAGTGATTATGAAATAAAATGATCCGGCAAAAAGTGACTGGGAACATTATGAGTGTGAGCCACAAATGAACACAACATTAGGGTTAAACTCATGAGTGGTGAAATTGTTAACCAATTGTTAACTGAAAAATATTCAGTTTAGCTTTTCTATTTACTATCTATTGCTGCAGGTGTTTGTTTAAACTAAGCAAGTAGCTTATTTTAAAGTAGATTAGTAAATCTGGCAATCTGGTTTCGGTTGCTCCAACACATGAAACTTAAAGATATCATTGAAATATGTATAGACAAAATATTTCATTTATTCATAGATAAACTGTAAAACTTATTATAACTTATTTTGGTTTAGCAATCACGGGTCCTTAAACACCTTTAACAAAATATCACTTTAAAGTCTGATTGCGGATAATGATTTTATTTTACCATCCCTCATATTTATGTATTAGATATATAATTTATTATTTGTTATATAGTCTATCCATTCTATCCAATACATAATCTGCCCATATTTAATTGCTGAACATGTGTGAAGTTGTAATAAAACCTCTATCTTCTAGAGCAATGCATGTTTTATGTACGACACACACCGTACAAACTCCTGCATCATCGTCTCCATCACTCAGCAGGTCGATACACTCCAGGACAGGTCTAAGAGGACTCTCCTGAAAGGAGCAGAAGAGAGTTATGGTCCCATTTAACCCTGAACATGACCAGATCAGACTTAAACATCTGAATGCTTTAAACCAATTTAAAGACAAACTTAATGCTCTCCCCCTACAGTGACTGGCACACAGGATTGTGGGATACGTACTGTAGAATGATATAGTATACATTTATTTGTTTGAGTGATCTCGATAGACAGGGTTCAGTGCACATTTCTGATTATTCACATAAGCCAAAAAATACATTCTGGCAACAAACACCAAAGTTGGGGTGGAGGGGAGAAGGGTGATTATATGGAAAATAATCCAATTGACAAGATTCAAGATTCAAGATTCTTTATTTGTCACATGCATAGTTATACAAGTACAACACGCAGTGAAATGTATCCTGAACCGCTCCTACTTTGTGCAAATAACAAGAAACAAAAGAAATAATCTATAAATAGAAATAGAAATTTAAAAAAAGATGCAAATGTAAACATAATAAAGTGTGTATCTGAGCAGGATAAAGATGTTAGTGCAAGTGATGCTTACAGTCCAGACTAAAGTGTAGTGTGCAGTGTGGAATGTCAGCACAGCAGTGTGTGGGTGAACTGTTACCAGTCCTATGAATGGGAGAGTGGCCCATCATGGTTGAGGAGTCTAACATATATGTATGTATGTATGTATATGTAATCGCCTGTGGATAAAAACTCCTCCTGAGTCTCTCCGTTTTGGCCATAATGACCCGGAACCTTCTGCCTGAATGCAGAAGTTTGAACAGTCCGTTATTGGGGTGCGACAAGTCCTTAATGATACGAGCTGCCCTGGTTTTACATCTCCTGGTGTAGATGTCCTGCATGGAGGGGAGAGTTAACCTGCAGCAGCGTTCAGCTGCCCGGATCACTCTCTGGAGGGCTTTCCTGTCCTGTACACAGCTATTCCCAAACCAGGATGAAATGTTCCGTGTTAGGATGCTCAACAGCACCCGAGTAGAAAGCCTTAAGGACAGCAGGGGAAACCCCAAACTTCCTCAACTGCCTCAGGTGGTACAGACGCTGCTTTGCCCTTTTCGTCTGAGCACAGATATGCTCAGTCCAAGTCAGATCCTCGGAGATGTGGACGCCCAAGTACTTGAAGCTGCTCACTCTCTCCACTGGAGCTCCATTGATGATGAGGGGTTTGTGGTCCAGTTGTCCCCTTCTGAAGTCCACCACCAGCTCCTTCGTCTTACTGACGTTCAGTCGGAGGCAGTTTTCACCACACCATAGCGCTAGGTTCTCCACTTCATCTATGTAGGCCGACTCATCGTTGTTGGAGATGAAGCCCAGCACCACCGTATCGTCAGCAAACTTAACGATGGTGTTGGAGTCGAACATGGCCACACAGTCTGAAGTGTAAAGAGAGTATAGCAGTGGAGAGAGAACACATCCCTGTGGAGCACCTGTGTTGATGGTGATGCTGCTGGAGAAGCACTTGCCCACTCTCACCGCTTGAGATCTGTCCGAGAGGAAGTCCAACACCCAGGCACACAAGCGTTTGTTAAGTCCTAGATCTCTCAGCTTTGTGAACAGTCTGTTAGGCACTATTGTGTTGAAAGCAGAGCTGTAATCTATAAACAGCAATCTCACATAGTTACCTTGCATCTTGTCCACGTGGCTGAGAGTGGTGTGCAGAACATGGGAGATGGTATCCTCTGTGGATCTGTTGGGGCGGTAGGCGAACTGAAGTGGATCTATGGAGCTGGGGATGGAGGAGGAGATGATGTTTTTTAGCAGACCCTCAAATACCTTCATGACCATCGTTGTCAGTGCAACAGGCCGGTAGTCATTCAGGCATGAGGGTTTGTTGGTCTTGGGCACGGGGACAATGGTGGATCTCTTGAAACACGCCGGGACCACAGACTTCGCCAGGGACTCATTAAAGATACAGGTGAACACACAGCAGCGCAGCAGGCGCCCAGAGATGCCATCTGGACCCGCCACTTTCCTGGTGTTCACCCTCCTCAGCGCCGTGCGAACGTCGTGCTCTGCGATGCTGATGACGCAATCCTCGCTGATGACGTCATCACTCTCAGTCAGCAGGCTGCTAGCATTAGCCGCCTGGCTAACCTCGAACCGGGCGAAGAATGCGTTCAGCTCGTTGGCGAATGCAGAGTCGGCGACGATCGTCGTGGTGTCTTTGGCAACCTTGTAGTCCGTGATTGTGCGTAATCCGTGCCACATGCGGCGTGTGTCACCCTGATAGAAGTGTGATTCAGTTCGCTGTCGGAACCGCCCCTTAGCTTCCCTCACCGCTCGCCTGACGCTATAAGAAGCCGCTTTGTATGCGCTCATATCGCCGCTAATGAGTGCGGCATTATAAGCAGCGGTCTGGGCGTTCACAGCATCGCGGATCGATCGGTCTACCCAAGGCTTCTGGTTCGGAAACGATTTGAACCTCACTGTCGGGACAACTTCATTTACGAGCGTGCTAACGAAGCTAACTGCTACATCCGCAAACTCGTTGATGTCTACTGCGCAGGCTCGGAACATGTCCCAATCTACGTCATCGAGCGCGTCCTGTAGCGTAGCTTCTGATTGGGCAGACCAGCGTTGCACCTCCCTCATGACCGGAGCTTCACGACGAAAGCTTTGTTGATATTCCGGTATGAGGAAAATGGCGTTGTGGTCTGATTTCCCGAATGCTGGATGTGAAACAGCTTTGTAGCCCCGCTTGTATGGTGTGTAACAGTGGTCCAGAATGTTGAGTCCCCTCGTCGGACATGTAACATGTTGATGAAAGTTTGGCATAACCTGTCTGAGGTTCGCTTTATTAAAGTCACCTGCTACAATGTGCGCTGCGTCCGGGTGTTTGTTTTGGAACTCGCTCAGCACATCATGTAGTTCAGACAGAGCAGTGCCTGTATCCGCGTGGGGTGGGATATAGACCGCCGTGGCAATGACCGAGGTGAACTCGCGAGGCAGGTAGAAAGGACGACATTTAACACTCAGATATTCCAAATGAGGCGAGCAGCTACTGGAGAGAATGGAAACACTCCTGGCATCGCACACACCTCCACCTTTAGCTTTGTTAGACTCTGCCGTCCTGTCCATGCGGAACACAGAGAATGAGTCCGATGGGGTTACGACTCAGTCCGGCACAATGGGGGTCAGCCATGTTTCTGTAAAGCACAGAAGATTACAATCCCTGATATCTCGCTGGAAAGTAACTCTGGCTCTGAGGTCATCAAGCTTATTCTCCAGTGACTGTACATTAGCCAGCAGGATACTCGGCAGAGGGGTGCGATGAGCTTGTTCTCTCATTCTGTTACGGACGCCGCCGCGTTTCCCTCGACGCTTCTTTGTTCTTTGCCGCGGGTTAGCGTCCCGTCCATTGTTGTTGTCGTCTGAGCATCGTAGTATCTCAGAGGGCCACGACGGGTCAGGCTTAAAGGTGGTATAAATAAGCTCCGAAATCTGAATTCCTATATCCAGTAGTGTTCTACTGTCATAGGTCACTAAACCTGAAGTACTCTTAGCGAATGAAAGTAAAATAAATAAAGAAAGAAGGAAAAAAACGCACAGTTTGTACGGAGCGATCAGGAAGGCGTCTGGACGTGGCCGCGCCATCATGAGTTGAAATGATGTTCGAAATGATGGAGGATGTGTGTGACCAGGCTGTTGTCTTCAAAAAGTTGTATTTAAGTTTTAGCAGAAATGGAAATGGACCTGCATAATGGATTGAGTTTGAATTGGATGCTTTATGTTATTGTCCATCTGCACTGTGAATTCATCCTGCTGCTTCTCTTTGCAGTAACATCATTAATAAATACAAGTGGACCAAAGTATCCATTAGGAGCCATATACACCCATGCCATAAAATCAAGTGGTACAATTCAGACCATGAGCAGTTCCTTCCACTTCTAGATAAACTTCTGGAAGTTGCGTCATGTCAATTGGACTACTTTCTTGTTAGGTAGATACATTCCACTACTCATCCAAGTAGCTTCTTCGGTCTACGAGCAAGATGGTATGTTTCTCATATTGGAGTCCTTCAAGGTTAAAGGATCCTCCCCTATCTGAAAAGGCTTGTTACATGAACAATAAAGAAGGTGAGAGTAGGAGGGAGGGTAATTAGAGACTGTGGGGGGTAGGTGTTAGGAAGACAATAGAGAGAAATTAGAGAGAGTCGTTAAAGTGTAACGACCTGAGACAATAAGGGGAGCCCTTTGTACTATTCACACAGGATTAGTATTATCTGTGGACCTTTTGTGATTTGGAAAATGGTAGACAGGTTGTGTCAAAGACCTCCACATCTGTTGAGAGGATTTTCCACCTGCATGTAGATGGCGTCTTTCACCCCTCTCTCAAACCATCCATCCCCTGTCTAAAATTTGTACATTTTCATCCTCAATCATGTGTCCTTAAGGTGAAGGTATACAGGTCCTTCTCAAAAAATTAGCATATTGTGATAGTTAATTATTTTCTGTAATGTACTGATAAACATTAGACTTTCATATATTTTAGATTCATTACACACAAACTGAAGTAGTTCAAGCGTTTTATTGTTTTAATATTGATGATTGTGGCATACAGCTCATGAAACCCCAAAATCCCTATCTCAAAAAATTAGCATATCATGAAAAGGTTCTCTAAACGAGCTATTAACCTAATCATCTGAATCAACTAATTAACTCTAAACACCTGCAAAAGATTCCTGAGGCTTTTAAAAACTCCCAGCCTGGTTCATTACTCAAAACCGCAATCATGGGTAAGACTGCCGACCCGACTGCTGTCCAGAAGGCCATCATTGACACCCTCAAGCAAGAGGGTAAGACACAGAAAGACATTTCTGAACGAATAGGCTGTTCCCAGAGTGCTGTATCAAGGCACCTCAGTGGGAAGTCTGTGGGAAGGAAAAAGTGTGGCAGAAAACGCTGCACAACGAGAAGAGGTGACCGGGCCCTGAGGAAGATTGTGGAGAAGGACCGATTCCAGACCTTGGGGGACCTGCGGAAGCAGTGGACTGAGTCTGGAGTAGAAACATCCAGAGCCACCGTGTACAGGCGTGTGCAGGAAATGGGCTACAGGTTGCAAATTTTGCATGTCATTCGGAAATCAAGGTGCCAGAGTCTGGAGGAAGACTGGGGAGAGGGAAATGCCAAAATGCCTGAAGTCCAGTGTCAAGTACCCACAGTCGGTGATGGTCTGGGGTGCCATGTCAGCTGCTGGTGTTGGTCCACTGTGTTTTATCAAGGGCAGGGTCAATGCAGCTAGCTATCAGGAGATTTTGGAGCACTTCATGCTTCCATCTGCTGAAAAGCTTTATGGAGAAGAAAATTTCATTTTTCAGCACGTCCTGGCACCTGCGCACAGTGCCAAAACCACTAGTAAATGGTTTACTGACCATGGTATTACTGTGCAGAATACCATACAGGAACCAGACACTAGGGGGATCGGTAGAGATTGTGATTTTTGAGGAGCAGTCTCAGATACATTGCACCTTGTTCTCTAAACTTATCCTATTCACATGTTCACTCACTCTCACTCATTATCTATACTGCTTTAATCAGTATACCGCAAGGGCATAGATTTGCTCTGGACATTGGTGGGGACCTATGACTCCAACCCCCCCCTTTATTAAAGAACCAAAATAAAGAAATTCATAAAAGTTTGGAACCACTTAAGGAGTGAATAGTGAGTAAAGTTTTTTGGGGGGGCTGAACAATGCCTTTAATAGACCTCACCTTTGACCCTAACTCTTCCCCTCTGACTGCACTAGTACCTGACAGGATTGCCACCTGATGAAATAGCATGACAAAAAAAAGTGAGACATGTCAGTTAAAAACTTTTGCCAAAAACACTAATGAATCACTTACATCCTCAGCCTATAACTTCTCATAATGCTAAATATTAGTACAATCAACATGTATAATACACACACATATTATATGTTATATATAATCAACATTCAGATTCACCTCCTGTGACCTTGCCTCTTGAACTACAACATGGCTGATCTGCTTCTGTCGCCTAATTAAAAAACATTGAGGGATTCCTTATGAGCATTGACAGAGAATACCTCAGCCTATTATTGGTAACGTTAAATCTCAGGACAACTAGGTATAATAATATCAAGTCATCGTTCAACATGACCTATGACCCCTTCTCTCCATCGCTGTCTGATATACAGCACAGTTGTTTAGGTTCTGTCACCTGACAAAACAGGATAAACACATGCCATTTAAACAGCAATCATTTTATTTCACTTTTTCTGAGTCTTAGTGTGCAAACCTCCAATCAAATCATTAATGTTTGCCAAGTCAGTGAATGCATTGAATCCACTGCATTTGGCGCTGCTTGTATCTGAACACAGCCATACTAGGTTAATGTTGACAGCACGTTTTTTAAAAAATATATATAAGTGGATTAATGTATTGGTGGGGATGTTTCAATGGTCGTAGGATATTGGTGGGGCACATACCCGCCGTCCACCCTAAACCTACGCCTATGGTATACAGGGTCTCTGGACACTGAGCTGGTGTACATGCTAGGTGAAATCACATTAGGTGTGTGCGCATGTCTATCACAGACATGCGCACAATACGGACAGTTTGGGAACGCCAATTAGCCTAATCTGCCTGCCTCTGGACCGTGGGAGGCAACCGGAATACCCCGAGGGAAACCCACCAAGCGTGGGGAGAATCAAACCCAAACCTTTGAGGTGCAAGGTGACCGTGCTAATCACCAAGTCATCATGCTGCCTCATTCAGATTTTACTGCAGTTTCATTTTGGTTAAATGAAACCTTATGTAGCGTTAAACCACTGTGTGGAAATGCTTGTGTGATAGAGGTGAGGATTGCATCAGTGTGTGCGTGTGTGTGTGTGAGTGAGTATCAGAATGTTATGTTACAGTTAGGACAGGATTGCACTTACAGACACAAATTCAACATCATCTTCCTCTGCGTCTTCAGTGCCTGCATTAGTGGACATTGTCCTGTGTGTCTGTGTTTTAGTTCCTGAGTCTTAGATCTGTGAAGAGAGAAAAAACAACAACAACAGGAGCCTTTTAGTGATGTGGATAAATGTGTTACCCGTCAGACTGATATTATAACAACATCCATATAATAACGCATTATTTACAAGCAATGCAATTCATTCACATGTTAAACTCTGCTTAATGCTGATGCTCCCTGCGAAACGAGCCTCTTCACCCAAACAACATGAACTTGGCTAGTTCGCGAGCCAGCTAGCTTCCTTAGCTCATGTCTGCACTGTTACAAATATTATTAGTATTATTGACAAGTTAATGCTAAAAAAAAGAGCGTATTCTATGGTTTTCGCGTTCGCACGACATATCAGCAGAATAACAACTACAAAAACTGCAAACAGACCGTAGACGAAGGTGCTACAAACATACCCACTGTGATTTACAGCTGTAGTGGCTTTAGCGCGGAAAAAAAACACACATGCAGCGAATTTTCATAGTAAAAGTCTGCCTGCAGCGGGGGAACCTGGAAAAGTGTAACGTTAAAGCAGCACTTAGCCGTATTAGCACACTTAGTCAGCCATATTGAGAAGGGCGGAAATATCGCATAAATTAGCGAACTTAGGTAATAAAGGATGGCCGAAAATTCACCGAACTACACGAAAGAACAATGGAATAATTATTTAAATATAATAGTAAATATAAATGTACAAAATGTTAAGGCTTAAAACTTTAATATAGACGCTTGTTCTTAGTTTTGACCGCCGCCATCATGACGTGACGTCACAAATCTCCGATGACGATGATTTATAAATTAAATCTTTATAATTGCTAGGTTTTAATTCTTACATGTACATTATACGTGTACATAGTATACCCCTATTTATTGTACTAAAATTACATTTATGTGAATTATATGGGATAGGTTTTTAGTGTCTATTTCATTTACGGTGTTTTTTTTCTTTCTTTATATATATATAATATTGTTATGTGTTATTTACTTCACAGTTTTTCCTTCCTGACTATGTTGTATTGAATTGTTTTGTTGCTGAGTTGTGCAAAATACTACTACTACTACTACCACTAATAATAATAATAATAATAAAGTTTATTTCATTAATTTTCAAGACATGGAGTACCAGTACTGGTTTAAACTTGATTATTAAATGTGTGGCCTCGTGTTCTCCTGAAGGCACACACAGTTTTATTTAATCTGATGACTTTGCATCCATCCATCTAGGAACCTCTGTAGTCCAGCGCAGGACCGTGGAGGCCAGTGGTGATTACCACTGTATTTATTCCCATTTTACGACCAAGGTGGGACATGACTTTGTATATTTATTAATAATAATAATTCAAAATAAATCTTATCATGTTCTTTAAATAACTTACTGATTATGTGACCTACTGGTTCAAACCCTATCCCAAATTGTGTGACTGTGCCGTCTGTGTCGTCTTCTGTAACTTATGAGATGTGCAAAGGTTTATTTGCACAGAATCTGGGAGTAACCTGGATTTTGCTCTAAATATTATTAGATTTTTTTTTAGAAATGCACTAATATGTGATTTATGAAACATCAGTATGGTCAGTAACCAGCCTCATTTATAGACTGTATAGTTTTATAGAACCACTCAAAGCAATAAGATAAGTAAAGAAGTATAAATTAGAAGAGCATAAGTTATACACAAAGCCTTATAATTTAACACATCATTAATACAAAATTGCTATGCATTTTGAGATTTTTCCTTTTATATATTTAATATGTTGTTTTGATGTTAGTTTGTGATCAATCACAACCCCTATAAATTTTATTTCAAAAACTCTTTCAATTTAAACATCACACAATTCTAATTTTATATATTTAATATATAATTTATATATTTAATATATCAATAACTTTTTTTATTTCCATATTTACCAACAATTATAACAGTTATTCTGTTTTTACCTTTCTTTTGATCAAAGATCCTTCTCTGACAGTTATTTGTATAACATTTTTTGGGAAATATTTGCTATAACTGAACATCTTCCTTTGCCAACACAATTAAGCACGAAAGACCAATACTTTCATCCTCAAAATATCAGGTAATCATTTTCAGAACAGTACCATTTTATTGTCAGTAAAGTACCACTACAACTTTGACAATGCAAATTTCTTTTTCTTTTTGGTATCAAAACATCCTATACTGTGCTGTACTCCACATCTTTATGTACGGTCAACTTTATAATTTACTATTTCCACAATTCCATCTTCCTTTTTTGGTCCTCTCAATCTGTACATATTTCACACCCAGACCACGGACATGAAACAAACATTGATAGTCATCACACTGGTGTGAAGATACAAACCCTCTTTTTTTGTTAATGTTTAATTATCCATCATGAGTATAATGTCTTTCTATGATTTAAAAAAACACTACACATATGACCAAATATACTGTATATTTAAGCGCAATTAAATTCAGTTATACAATAAATTAGAAATCTAAATTCAGGGAAAGACTTTATGCTTACTCTGTACTATTGTTTATACTATTCAAAAGGTATTATGCTAGATTAATCATCATAATCCATTATGATATCATACAAGTCCTCTTTGTTCCTGTCATGCACACTCGGTCCGTGGCCGGCACTAGGACCCGGAAGTAATGCGGTCATGAACCAGGAAGTATAAAAGGAGTAAACAAACGATAGTACAACGCTCAGTCATTGAGTTTTTCTGATGCCCTGTCGGAATTGTTCACCAAACCGTGAGTACTCACCCTTTTTGGTCTGCTTCCTGATTGAGTGTGTATTTCTAGGACACGGGTTAGATTGTGTCTTTCCCTTACTCTATCGTGAGAGTCCTTAGATTAAAGAGCGTGATTATCCTGCCTATTCGTGTTTTCTCCGCGTTTGGGTTTACCATTCACGCAACAAAGGGCTAACCGCTAAAGCTACGTCTTCTGGTCTTCCGAGGTTAGTTCTGACAGAATGACTGAGCCTAAGGCGGTAAACCCAGCGGATCATGCGCGCCTATGCGACGTGGTAGACCAGCATGCCGTGCTTATTGACCAGCTAACCGCGGAGCTCGCTACTCTGCGTCAGAGCGTCCAAGACGTCGCGGCCTTCCGCCGCGAGGTGGCGGAGCTCAGGCGGGAGAATGCGGATCTGCGGGCGGCTGTTGATGGCGCGGCTAGCCGGCCCCCCGTCGCGGCGGCCAACCCCCCCCCGCCTTCTGATGTTTTTCTTGCTCTTCCAGAGAAATGGGATGGCACGGACGGGAAGTGTAGTGTATTTTTGACAGCGCTGAATCTTGTGTTTGAGTTCAACTCCACCAAGTACTCCACTGATCAGCTACGCATCGCTCTCCTGGTCTCGTTGCTATCCGGGCAGGCAGCTGAGTGGGACACGGCAGTCATTAGATCGGATTCTGACATCGCCCATTCTTACCACGAATTCACCCACCAACTCCAGCTGACTTTCGAACACCCAGCGGGCGAGGTGGAGACCGACACCAAACTATATCACCTGCGGCAGGGAGGATCGTCCGTGAGCCGGTACACTGCAGAATTCCGAACCCTCGCAGTACAGACCAACTGGGGAGAAGCCGCGCTCCGGACGTCCTTCTACGAGGGACTGGCTGCACGCATTAAAGATGAGCTCGCCGGGCGAGAACTCCCAGCCACACTCAAAGGGCTGATCCAACTGGCCCTTCGTATTGATCAGCGCCTTCTTTCTCGCCCGAAGCCAGCCCTGAGGACCCTGCCGCCTGCACCAGCCTTCTCCTACACCAACCCACGACCACCTACAGCCTTCACCAACACTAGTACTGGACCAGACGGCTCTCCACCTCCTGCCGTGGTTGACATGGGAGCCGGGGAACCCATGCAATTAGGACTCGTCTCCCTGACCGTGGCAGAACGCGAACGCGGGTTCCGAGAAGGGCTGTGTGCCTATTGTGGGTCAGCAGCACACCATCGGGCGATCTGCCCACTGCGTCCGGGAAATGCACAACCCCGGTGAACAGGAGGAGAGACTCACCGGGCCCTCTCCAGATCTCCTCTACCACCAACACCACCATCTCACGACTCACGGTTCAGGTAACCCTCCAGATTGGCCACAAACGGGTCCGAAGTACTGCGTTTATCGATTCCGGTGCCGCAGGTAACTTCATTGACTCCACTTATGCCAAAGAAATGGGGGTAAAGATCGAGGCGTTATCCCAGCCGGTTCGTATTACATCTGTCGACGGCCGCCCACTGTCATCCAGCCCCATCACTCATCAGACCCAGCCTATCACCCTCAAAATAGACCAACATCAAGAACAGCTCCAGTTGCACCTCACCCCCATCGCCTCACCTCCCATCATCCTCGGTTATCCATGGCTACTCAGGCACGACCCCCTCATCTCATGGACACAGAACCGGATCCTCCAGTGGGGCTCGACTTGCAACGAACTTTGCCTACGGGCACCGGCTGGGACGTGTTCCAAGGAGTCCGAGGCCCCCGACGTCGACACCAACGCCATCCCCGTCGACTATCGGGATCTGGCTGAAGTTTTTTGCAAGAGACGGGCCACCCACCTTCCACCTCATCGCCCATATGACCTGGCCATTGAACTTCAGCCGGGCTCCATCCCTCCCCGCGGCCATCTCTACTCATTATCCCCTTCGGAGACGCAGGCGATGGAAGAATACGTCACTAATGCCCTGCGTCATGGAACCATCCGGCCTTCCACATCGCCTGCCGCCGCGGGGTTTTTCTTTGTTAAGAAAAAAGGGGGTGAACTTCGCCCATGTGTCGACTATCGGGGGCTAAATAACATCACCATTAAAAACCAACACCCATTACCACTCACCAACTCAGCCCTGGACGCCCTCTCTGGTGCCACCGTGTTCACAAAGTTGGACCTACGGAGCGCCTACAACTTGGTGCGCATCAGAGAGGGTGATGAGTGGAAGACAGCTTTTATCACACCCACGGGACACTATGAGAGCCTGGTCATTCCATTCGGACTCTGCAATGCACCCTCGGCCTTCCAGCAATTTATAAACGACGTCCTCAGGGACATGCTGGGCCGATGGGTGTTCGTCTACCTGGACGACATCTTAATCTACACAACATCGAAGAACACATCCAACATGTACGTGCTGTTTTAAAGAGATTGCTCGCTCACCAACTGTACTGCAAGCTGGAAAAATGTGCTTTTCACAAGCACTCCACCACGTTCCTGGGTTTTGTCATCTCGCCCCAGGGTGTGGCCATGGACCCGCAGAAGCTCGAGGTTGTACGTCACTGGCCCCTACCCAGGACACTCAAACAGCTTCAACGGTTTCTCGGGTTTGCGAATTTCTATCATCGCTTTATCCGGGGCTACAGTACAGTTGCAGCTCCACTAACCACATTGACCAGGCCACTGGGACTTGGAAACTAGGGTCCACTAGGCACAGGCTACCGAGACCGAACCGGCAGGCGTTCATCGGACGGGCGTTCTGGTGGCCCTCCATGCGGAAAGACACCAGGCGTGCCCGGTGTGCGCCAGGGCCAAGGACACCAACCAACCTACACCCGGAGAACTCCAACCACTCCCAGTCCCCCGTCGGCCCTGGACGCACATCGCCCTGGACTTCATCACGGGCCTGCCGGCATCAGAGGGGAAAAACACCATCCTAACCATCGTTGATCGGTTCTCCAAGGCCGTGCACCTGGTGGCCCTGACCGGACTCCCATCAGCAAAAAACACCGTGGAGCTGATATTGGAACACGTAGTCCGACTGCATGGGTTCCCAAAGGACATCGTCTCGGACAGAGGGCCCCAGTTCACCGCCAGGTTCTGGAAGGCCTTCTGCCGTCTGATCAATTCCACCTGTAGTCTCTCATCAGGGTACCATCCCCAGACTAATGGTCAGACGGAACGGACCAACCAACAGCTGGAGCGCTACCTGAGGTGCTTTGTTTCGGATCGTCAGCGCTCCTGGGCCCGCTACCTCAAATGGGCCGAACTCTCCCACAACCTCCACGTCTCCTCAGCCACCAACCTAAGTCCATTTGAGGTTTGTCATGGCTTCCAACCCCTGATGTTCAATCATCAAGAACCAGAGGTTGATGTGCCATCGGCCCAACAGTTGGTCCACAGGTGTCGACGGCTGTGGCACCAGGCCAACCTCGCCATCCAACGTGCCAACATCAGCTACGCCACCCAACATCGCCGTCGACACCCCCCGGGACGATTGTACCACGTAGGTGACAAGGTATGGCTATTTACTAAAAACCTTCATCTGCACACTGAGTCAAAAAAGTTATCCCCAAGATTCATCGGACCATACCGCATCACTTTACGGATTAACCCTGTCACCTACCGGCTCCAGCTGCCTGCGGCGCTCCGGATCCACCCAGTTTTCCATACATCACAGTTAAAACCCTTCATCACTTCACCTATGGTTCCACCCACCCCCCCTGCTCCTCCTCCCCGAATCATTGACGGCGGTCCCGCCTACACCGTGCGAAGGATCCTCGATTCACGTCCTCGGGGCAGAGGTACCCAGTACCTCGTCGATTGGGAGGGCTACGGCCCTGAGGAGCGGTCTTGGGTCCCAGCACGTTTCATCCTCGACCCCGAGCTCATTCGGGACTACCGTCACAGGGTATCCTCCGTCCCAGGACCGTCTGGAGCCGGTCCTGGACAGGGGGGTACTGTCATGCACACTCGGTCCGTGGCCGGCACTAGGACCCGGAAGTAATGCGTTCATTAACCAGGAAGTATAAAAGGAGTAAACAAACGATAGTACAACGCTCAGTCATTGAGTTTTTCTGATGCCCTGTCGGAATCGTTCACCAAACCGTGAGTACTCACCCTTTTTGGTCTGCTTCCTGATTGAGTGTGTATTTCTAGGACGCGGGTTACATTGTGTCTTTCCCTTACTCCTCTATCGTGAGAGTCCTTAGATTAAAGAGCGTGATTATCCTGCCTATTCGTGTTTTCTCCGCGTTTGTGTTTACCATTCACGCAACAAAGAGCTAACCGCTAAAGCTACGTCTTCTGGTCTTCCGAGGTTAGTTCTGACAGTTCCTCTTCCACTCAAATTTAACTTCAGAAGATAGTGTGAGTGAGAATTATGTTTAGGATATTTAAAGTATACGGTAGTGCTATGTTTGTGCTCTCTTGTTCTTTGTTAAATTTTTTTAGGTTGGAGCTACTTCTGCTAGTGAAGTCAGGAGTCCTATAATCAATATATCCTTGAGATCCTTGAGACCAAACCCCTTCTAAAGTGTCACTAATATATTAGTGAAGCTTTCAGCATTAACTATGGGGTGAAACAGGCATTGGTGCAGTGTTGGAAGGGGTATATCTTATGTTAGACCAGTGGTTCTCAAACATTTTCTGTCATTCCTCACTTAAGGGCGTGGGCGAATTTTCAAGCCCCTCTTGTCAACAAAATATAACGAAAAGATAACGAAATCGGCCAAGTTTACTATTTATTGAAATATCAATTTCTAAACCAATAAAAACAAATAACACCAAGTTCAAAACAGATAAAATACATGTGCAATTGTTATAACAGACTTACCTTGTCACTTATCTAGTGCTTTCTTTCAAAGAAGTCGAGTGGCTTATTAACGTGACTGAGGTGTGTTGTCTCTAAGTGTCTTCCTAATTTGTTGGGTCTCATGCTGTCTGCTGCCAGCGGTTTAAGACACAAAACACACAGGGGTCTCTCCTCTGTCCCCACCATCCCCAACATGAATCCAAGCACAACATAGGCTTCATCATGTTTTCCTTTCGGCTGGCTTTTTGGTTGATTAGGCTGATTCGCCTGCTTTTTTGTGGTCCATGTAACAAATGTATCCATTGACGTTATTATGCCCACTACATACAGTACGCTACTCGCATATTCGCATCTCCGAATTCAATAGCTGCGTATATAAACCTGCAAATAAGATACTCACATACATTTCCTCTCTACATTGTCTTTAAGCTACATCCGCCTTAAATTATACATGTTTAAAAGCATAAACACATGATTCTCTACGGTGCAACGAATGATTTAGGGATCATCGCAAAATGCCGCACACCAACAAAAAGCATAGAGCGATATTGATCTTCCCTTCTGTTCAGCGCCTGAAGGATCAAAAAGCAAATTTGTTGCCACACTGGAAACTAGAAATGCCAGACTAGTACTGCCTGATAAAATATAATTTTTTTACCAAAATACAGAAACATCAGCATACACATAGGAATAAATTAAATTACATATATAATACCGAATGTTTCCTTATATATTGTTCCTTTATTGTCAATAAAGAAAAGCATGAATTAGAATAGGTACTTTCCTATTATTTTCCACTAATTCCCTCCCGTTCATCGCGCCCCACCTGTCATGTCTGTATTCCCCACACTTTGAGAACCATGTTGTTAGACACACTCACTTACTAACGCATCTTGAGGAATATGTGTCTGTCTAAGAGTTCCTTTATGAAGACGACTCATCCCTGATCGCTACTGAGGCAGACTCTGTCCAAAAAAAAAAAAAAAAAAAACCCAGACCGTTACTCATTTGCTGTCGACCAAAAAAAGAGTGAACAGCATTGTGAAGAGATCAATCAATGCTACTGAAGAGAAAGAAGGAAAGAGTGTGGAAAGGGCTAATAAAGGCATCATTGTGTTAGTCAATACACACTGTGGCCCAAAAATCTATAGCATTTTTCTTTTTATTTCAGACCCAAGATGGCTTTGAAAGTAACAACAGATGACCCTCATTGTAAGTGATACCAATAAGTGCATGTAAGTCTCGTAACCTGACACGCAAGTTATTGAAATAAAATTAATAATATTTCTATTAAAATGCACTAATAATACTGCAAAAATATAATGTCCAATACTATCCTATACAAAGCAGTATGCCCTTTGCAGGACATATAGCGACACATTTATGAATGGATTTTGAACTAACAGGTCAAATGAACTTGGAGTTGAAATAAAAATATATTATTTCTATTGATTATTTATTCATAAAGACGCAGAGTCATAAAACGCTACTATTAATCATATTGACAACAATCAGTAAAAACATTTAAATATTACTCCTCATGCATACTGTATCAACATATAGGTTTTGAAAAGTAGGCAGAATAGACAGTAATTTGCAGATGGTCCCTAACTCAGTGTGATCATCAGCGGGGTAGGTGGGGTTCTATTGCTGGACCCTGTTAGCAAAAAACTGCCACAGACCTATCATTTGAGCTAAATGACTTTTTAATATTCAGCTTTAAACCAACTTTACCATGGTATCATACAGCACATGACAGCCTACTGGGAGTTTTTCAAAAAGCTAATGAAGGATTCTCAGTCCAAGGGAAATAAAACCAAATTGACAGCAAGATGGAACTATTTTGAATCAGGAAATCAGGCACTGTACATCATCTTATTAAAACCATCTCACTGCGTCTTAAGCATTTTACTGCATATCATACTATGTGGGGTTGTGTACGTGTAGTGAAGGTGAAGTAAAATTTTTTTTTTAGAATTTATAATATTCCCTATATTTAAAAATGCAGCAGCAGCTGTTGTGGGGATGTTTTTCTGAATCTGGGAGATTAAAGAGAATTGCAGAAGAGGATTAGGGCCACAGTAAAAAAAAAAATAATAATAATTATATAAGGCGGCGCGGTGGTGTAGTGGTTAGCACTGTCGCCTTGCACCTCCAGGGTCTGGGTTCGATTCCCCGGCCAGGCTCGATTCCCGTCTCTGTGTGCATGGAGTTTGCATGTTCTCCCCGTGCTTGGTGGGTTTCCTCCGGGTACTTCGGTTTCCTCCCACAGTCCAAAGATATGCAGGTTAGGCTAATTGGCGTTCCTAAATTGCCCGTAGTGTGTGATTGGGTGTGTGAGTGTGTGTATGTGAGTGTGCCCTGCGATGGATTGGCACCCTGTCCAGGGTGTACCCCGCCTAGTGCCCGAAGTCTCCTGGGATAGGCTCCAGGTCCCCCGCGACCCTGAACACAGGATTAAGCGGTATAGAAAATGAATGAATGAATGAATGAATAATTATATATATATATATATATATATATATATATATATATATATCTTTTTTTTCGTTTTTACCTTTTTCCTCAGAATTCAGACTTTTTTGTTAGTGTGACTGTAATCACAGAATCCGTGATTAAAGTTAGAATTCCGAGGAAGAAAGTCAGAATACTGAGAAAAAAAATGTTAAGTCTCATATTAAAGTAAAAATTCTGAGACTAAAGTAAGATTTCTAAGAAAAAAAATTTCAGAACTTAAATATATTTTTAACAGTGGCCCTACTTAACAGAGGGAAAATTTACAAAAAAAAGTCAGATTTAAAAATTCTCAGGAAAAAGTCAGAATAATGAAAAAAAAATCAGAATGCTGAGAATTAAAGGCAGAATTAAAGAATTGTAAATGTAAAAGAAAGTATGTAAAGAAATGTAATGTAAATGTAATGTGAATGTAAAGAAAGTGAAATCTCAGATTTCTGACCTTTTTACAAAATTCTATGATTTAAGTCATAAAATCTTCTATGAATTAAGTCATAATTCTGAGGAAAGAAATCAAAATACAAAGAAAAAAAATAAAAATCCGGACATTCAAGTCAAAATTCTGCGATTAAAGTAAGAATTCTGAGAAAAAAGTGTCAGAAATTGAATATATTTTAAAATATATTTAAACAGTAGTGGGAGTAATTCTGAATTCTGACTTACATTTTTTAGATTAATGTCAGAATAGTAAGAAAAAAATCTGAATGCTACGATTAAAGTCAGAATTCTGAGGGGGTTAAAAGTCAGAACTCAACTATATTTTGAACGGTGCTCTTAATCCTCTTACATACATAACAGGAGGGAAATTGCTGCAGACAAATGGAGAGACATCCTGAGGGAAGCCAGAGCGCTCGGGATCTCAGGCTGGGGTGGTGGTTTAACCCCAAGAAAACCCAGGACCTGCTTCAGAACAACTCAGTGAAAGTGCTGGAGTCCAGACCCGAACCTACAGATCATCTTTGGAGAGACCTGAAAATGTGCACCGACCTGTGTGTGTGTGTGTGTGTTAATCTGAGACAGAGCCCACAGTGAGTGAGTGCGCAGGTCGGATGCCTTTAAATATCGTGCAGCTTTGCTGAGCTCAGATGCAGATGCTCTCTCTCTCTCTCTCTCACACACACACACACACGCACGCACACACCTCTGTTCTGCATGAGCAGTATAAGCGGGGCTCGTGCTGACTCACGGCCTGTTTTAGATCAATGGAGCGCCATGTAGCAGTGAGTGCGAGGAGCGCGCGCCGTTAGCCTTTAGCCCAGAGAGATGCGCGTATGTGCAGGTGCGGCTGCGCTACATCGCGATGATCGCTGCGGCGTTTCTGGTGTTGCTGAGACCTCTGAGCCTCCAGTGCCTGCTCCTGCTGATCCTGCTTTTGGTGGGAACGGTGGCCACGATCCTGTTTCTCTGCTGCTGGCATCGGAGGCTTCGCCATGAGAAGATCCCCATAAAATCCGTCTTCTCCAGGCGATCGCGGAGTCGTGGTGCGTAAGACGCCTCGTTGGCGCGAAGCCAAGACTTATTTTTCTTGCCTTAAATAAACTATTTCAGCGTGTTTTAGTCTGCATTCGTCCTTTAAAAATACATCAATAATAAGAATAATAAGAATAATTGTTGCATCTTCATCAGTCTTCTTCTTTGTCACGTTTATCTCAAAATGCTTAAATTAAAACTAATCGATCAGACTCTGGTCTTATAGATAAATGCATAAGGCTAACAGTGCTCGGGTGTTTCATCCTCTCCCGTTTGTTCCAGAAGCTGGTCTTCGGACGCATCATTTTCGATCTGAGGTAATTTCTCATGTCTCATTTTTCATGTCAAGGTCATTGCAAGCTATTGTAATTATCCTCTGGCCATTCGTATACAGCATCAATCCGCATTCGGAAAAGTTGTGCTCTGTTTTCCCCCTATTATGACACTTTCGGTGTATATCAGCAGTGAGCATAACGCAAAAAAAAATATATATATACGCATTGCGCATGCGCAATAAGTAACCTAACTAGTACCAGTGCAGCGAGTGAAATGTGTGCTAAGATAATTTTCCTCCCTCATGTCAAGGTTATAATAATTACGTAATGGTGTAATCATGGTCTGGGGATTATATATATATATATATAAACCTGCTTATAAGAAAGTAGTTCACTGTTTATATTGCTTTATCCTGTATACAGGGTTGTGGGGGGCCAGGGTACATCCTGGACAGGCTGCCAATCCATAGCAGGGCACACACACATACACACTCATTCACACACTATATGCAATTTTAGCCCAATCTGCATATCTGTGACCTGTGAGAGGAAACCGGAGTACCCGGAGGAAACCCTCTAAGCACAGAAAAAAAAAACATGCAATCTTCATGGTGGGAATCGATCCCTCGACCTGTAGGTGCTAACCTCTAAGCCACCATGGTGTCTGCTCTGCTTTAGTTGTATTACAACACTTTAAAAGTGTGTTAGATATACAATAACAAGGTCTAAAAAATGTACAGGCTAATTTGCACTGTGCACGCGTAATTATTATATCTGCTAATCTTAGTACTATTACTGCCTGTGGATACAGTGTTGTCATGGTTACGGTAAGGATTTCAAACATAAGATACTGCGTATGAGTGTGTTTTCTGATTCTTGTCGACAGGGTTTTCGGCACAGTCCGCGCCATGGACGGAGGCTTATAAGAGCCCGAGCATGTGAAGAAAGGCCTGTGGTTGATCCAGCAGAGAGCGAGCCAGACTCTAGCAATGTTGTCAGGAAACGCAAAGTGACCAAGAGAGTACAACCTGAGTTTTATCACTCTGTCCAAGTAACACCCACGCGCAGACCAGTAGGTGTACGTTTCACATTTCTGTATTGGGATCATTCCTTACATCCTCAGAAAATGAATTCATTTTGTTATATATATATACTCTATATATGTTAAATGTTATTATTACATCCTCAAGGTGACCTATTTAGACCTCTTTAACCCTGGTGGGATATAATGAGTCAATGATTTTCCCTACATTACCTCCAGAAGATGACTTTGGTTAATGGTTTCGGTTAAATCATAATATAATGCTTTGACCTAATATTAATAATAAAATATATCTTTTTTTTTGGTTGGAGTACTTAACAATTCAAATTCAATGAGTTTTTCTGGTAGGTTGTCATTTTCCCCACTCTATCAATGGCTAAAAATGACAAATTAGTGCTATACAGAGCACAGAACCACCTTTCAAAGGGACAGTTATTCTTTCTAACCTTCTACATCTATTTTAGCCTTTTATTCGTAAATCCAGGTTGTTAAATTCAAAAATACTGTAGTGGACCTGACTAAACATAAAACATCATAGCTTCTTCAGCAGCTCAATAAGAAAGGAAATTGCTTTTTTAAATAGATTTTCATATAAACATTTAGAGGGGTAATGTCAAACATCCAAAGTAAAATAGTAGATGTGTTTGTTTAAAGCATGGCCAGAATTATAATGATTAAAAGGTAAAAATGTGATATTGATCTTCATGATGCATTTCATTCATTTGTACGTTAAGGTGTAACATGACTGATTTCTGTTTAGTTCATATGCGATGAATCAACTGGATGAGTTTTGTTTGGGTCATTCAACACACCCACACACTCTCTCTTCAGCTGTGATGTGTTCAGATGGCGTGCTAAATACTAGCTGGTAAGAGAAATTACAGCCTTTACATGTAGCCTGCTTGGAACACTTTAATAGATCACTTGGACACGATGGATTTATCTGAACCATTAAAAGCATTATTATTATTATTATTATTATTATTATTTAAAAAGGGGAAAACTGAAAAAAAAATTCAAAGAGTGCAGTGTTGATTTATTAAGGTGCTGATTAATGTATTTTATCAAGGAGATCTAAATATAAAAAAATTATTTAAGTACTTAAGATATTGTGAATTTGCCCAGTGCAGCTCTGAAATAATTCAGCAAGCCTTACTGGAGTGGTCTCTTGTTATATGTTACTTCATGTAATATACAGTACTATACAAAGGTCTTGAGCCACCGTCATTTCTTCGTTTAAATTAAATAGATTAAAATAAAGAAATGTGAACAAATGTATAATGGCCGGTATAGAGCCAACACCCAGAATTATTGGTACTTTTAAAGAGAATAAGAAAAAAAACTCTCTCTGTCTCTCTCTCTCTCTCTCTCTCTAGATAGATAGATAGATAGATAGATAGATAGCGGATGCATTGTTAATTTGATAATTTTATTGGTAAAATTATAAGGAAATCTTACAAATATATTCTTACGAAAGCAAATTGTACATCGTTCTAGAGCTTTCAGACATTTTCACATATGCCTCTGATAGTGCTTAATGGTACTAAATGCTTATTCATTTTTAATATCTATGATTTGATTTCTGGTCAGCAACCATCTGTCTCTTTTTTTATATGTAAAATACTCTTTGGCTTTCCTCATGGTAATGGATGACAAATCCTTTATTCCAAAGTGGAATCTATTGGTTCTCATTTGTGCCTGTCCATGGGGGTTTGCAAGATGTCTCATTTGTCTCTTTGGGGTTTAGGAGAGTGCTGATGAGCACCTTCTATAACCCCAGCAATACTTACATCAATACTGACTCATCCACTGTCACTTTGTGGTTATTAAAAAGGACCAGAAGCAGCAAATCGGCTAGTAGACAGCAACAAAGCGAGTGAAACAACATTACAGCCACATGGAGGAGAATAGCAGGGACGCAGGAGCTATCTGGGACGGGCTGAATGTGTTTATGTGCAATATTCTGGAGAGAAAAAAGAGGAGTAGGCAGTCAATGAGAGATTTCGTTAAGACTGAGAATAATTTAATAAAGTTATTGTAGTGTAATTATTAAAATAAAATATTTGGCAGGAGGCACCAATTTTGCCACACAGAATGTTTTTTGTTAAAGAAAATTTAAATAGGTTCTTCTGTTGTTTGAGTAAAACCTTAACATAAGTTAAAATTATTTGATTTATGCCTGTCTGTGAAAGGGTGCCAATAAATATTGTCTTATCACACGTCTATAATTATAACTGGAAAAAGTATTGGTCTTTTGGATTTTCTAGCTTGATAAATATTTATATATAACATCATATATCCGCACAGCCCAGGGACAACAGTCACGCCTACTGCGGAATGTTTTTTAAAAAAGTCAGTCAGTCTGCTGCTTTGAACGAAATTGCATTAGGGTACAACTTTAAATACAGGTGCACAGATGTTTTGGCTCTTATTCACCATCTAGTGGACACCTCACTTAACCCTCCAGATGTGTATATGATACACTAAGTCCACTATGTGATCCCTGCCATGAGAGTTGCTGCCGTTGATGCCTACGAAGGTGAATCTAAACTTCTCCACATTTATATACTTGTTATATTAAAACTTCTGTTGGTCTTATCAGTGCTTTTTGTTCAAGGCTACTGTCTTGCCAGTCCCTTCTGTGCAGGTGTAAACGTGTTACATCGGTTCATTTGTGACTGCAGTGCAAGCAGAAATGTATTCCCCATTTGTGATTTGCCTGAAAGGAGAGCAGCATGCAGTGATTAGTTTTTTTATGATCTGAGTGTGTACCGGGTGGAGCGTTTGTAGATCTGCTAACAAAATTTGGACTGATACGCTAAGGAAGGTGAAAGCTTCTTAATGAGAATCATTACTGGTGACGAGACATGGATTCATCACCAGTGTTGGGGGCATTACTTCTTAAAGTAACTAATGACAAAATTACTGTCTTTAAAAAGTAATCAGTTACATTACAGCGTTACATTGTGATAAAAGTATGTACTTCGTTTTAGTCAAGACCTTCATAATTATTTTACCATCATCACAGATGATGGTCATCATCTGTTAACTACTAAAACCCTTCTCTCAGCTACGCGGTTTCACACGGTGGCTGTACAGTAAGTACTGTACTCATTGTGATTCACAGCGAGTGTTGGCGCTGTGATTAGGTTTCCAACTTTCCGTGCGTCGTTCCTCGCATAGTCAAACTGCAAAGGTGAGATAGGGGTATAACAGCAGGATTACATAAATTGTCTGAATAACGGATTACATAAAAAAAAAAAACTAAATAACTGAGTACTTAAATGGCGGACCTAACGCGTTAGATTACTCGTTACATCAAAAAATAGTACATGTTACTTTGTAACGCGTTAAACCCAACACTGGTCATCACTACGAGACTGAGAATAAATGACGAGTCTGGAATGGAAACATCCTTGAGCACTGTCCAAGAAAATGGTGCATCCTTGACCACTGTCCAGCTGGAAAATTGATGCTTACAGATTTTTGGGATTCTTAAAGTCAAGTATTGGAACATTACCAGGAAAAAGATTCAACAATCAACAGCGTTCGCTACAGTGAGACGCTTATTGAAGAGCTGAAGCCTGAATTTCGGATTAAACGCAGGGGACTGCTATCCCAGGGCGTTGTCCTATAGTCCTAATCTAGTTTCATCTGACTTTCACCTGTTTGGTCAACTGAAATCAGCCCTAAAAGCACAAAGATTCATTTCTGATGAAGAAGTGAAGACAGCGGTACATTTGTGGCTCTCGGCTCAAACATTTTTAAATGAGCTTGTTGACAGAGGGACAAACTGTGTTGCAATATAGGAGATTATGCCAAAAAAACTTTGACTCACCATTGTACTGTATATGGGCACCGTAAGGAAATAAAATGTTGCTACATCACTGTTTTAAGGTACAGTTAAAGCAAAGTCCCTATTAGAGGTACTCTAATAGTATTGTGGGTAATGGTGGAAGAGAATTAGATTATAAAATCAATGCTGGATAAATCATTGCTTTAAAAGCTAGTTATACTGTAGGGTTCATGGAATGAGGTAGATTTAGATTTAGTTTTTCTTATTGGGCTTTTAATTTGGATGGGTTTAATGAACATTTAGGACCAAAACATGACACCAAAAGCTTTATCATGATCATAAAGCTGTTTATGTTGTGGGGCAGGTGGACAAGATGAGACCAGTGAAATTAGCTAATATTATAAAATAGCTGATTCATGCAATGTATGTTTAAGAAATTTCTCCTTTGCTTCGTATCTATCAGGCAAAGGATTTGCTTTCGTCAGTGCCACTAAAGCTCAACCCTTTCTTGCAGAATCTAAAATAATACCCCAAATTGACTTCACTTGCCTTACAAAAATGAATTTACTCAGCGTTCATTTACATAATGTTAGACCTTTATTAAAAACTCGTAACATGAATTCATTCGGGCATTGTATTAGTTAATGCTCTATGCTTTTATGATAGAAATGTGCTGATCTTGCAGAACCTGTACCACTCAGCCAAACACTGAGATTATTAAAAAATATTTTGTAACAGTTATGAGTCTTTCAGGACTCCTACTAGAATGTGATAAAACAGGAAAGGAGTCAGATGTTTTTTGGGCTGGGGTTTAACTTAAGAAAACAGGATGTGATTATGCGTGAAGGATTATACATGTATAGACAAGGGTGTGCTTGTTGGTTCTTCATCCTTATCCGGCATCTATTGTTGCTTTTTTTTTCATGTTGCACACCTTTTATTATAACATGTATTAATATATGGGTTATAGAATATCAGTTAATCATTCTCCATAATAGCTGGAATGTTGATTTGTAGCCGCATCATTACTCTGTTTCTTTTTAATATAGATTTTGAATATAGCGTGTTTGAGATATTTACGTCCTGCTACTGTTTAATTGGAGGATTGAGCAGGGAAGCTGTGAGACAGGCTTTCACATTATCCTCAGATTATGTTCTCCATAGAAGATATTGCTCCATTTTTATCAACCTGTATCAGATTGCCCCGGCATTTGATAATTGAGAGGCTCAGCCGTGCTCCATTATAGGGAGAATATGATCAGTTATAATTTATGTCCCAAAGAGCTCTTGGTACAGGAAGAGGAAACGTATCAAATATACAGTGGGAAAAAAACAGTTAAGATTTTTCTCCTTGTTCTGAATGGCAGATATTTAAAGGTGAGGATTTGTACAAATGTATTCTGCCAAAAACATATTTAAATCAGTTCTATTAAGGCATGCATATTGATTGCAACAATATAAAATGGCTGTGGTGTTCAAACCAAGCTTGTGTGGAAAAGATCCCAATATTTACTGTTAATGATGTTGGAAGATTTTGGTGATGTGTGGCTAACTCAATGACTATAAAATTAAGCTTTTAACATGGCCTCTCAGTTCTCTGAACTAAAAGGCAAAAAAAAAAAACAAGAAAGCTAGTATGATATACGTATACTTAATTAATATATTAAATCATATTATTAATATTTTTCTTAATAGTCCCAAGGATGCCACCAATTCTGGATGTGACTTGATTCTGGAGCTGTATACTGTATTTGCTAAAAAACATTTCAAATAACTTTGATATCCATTTAATTCCAATGTTCAATGTTGCCCATTTGTTATATTATATCAATATGCATAAATGCACATATTTTCAAATATTGTACACTTACTGTAGGAATCATTTACGTTTAGTCATTTGACTGATGTTCTCAGGAAAAGGCTTACAATTTCAGTGTGTCTGTTTGTTTATTTTAAGGGTCACCATGTGATTAAAAGAGATAAACTATTATGGCATATAATTTCAAAAGATTGCATTACATTTAATGTTCTTTTACCACATTTGATGTTTTAGCTTGTGCACGGTCTTTTTTCATTTATTGAATATCATTTTGTTGTTCTGCCTGTTCAACCACTAAAGAATCCTGCAGTGATGGGTTTCCATATTAAGCATTGCCAGTATTACTTTATTTGTTTCTACTTGCTTTGAATTGGAAAACTAGCACTCCTAGTTCAGTGTTAAAAACATTCGCCATGAAGGAAAACCGAACAACCTTCGGAAACCTGAAACCAACAGATGACCTCACTCAGTCTTCAGTATTCCAAAGGAGAAGAGCGAACAGATGGTACAGGAACCCGGCGCAAGAACACGTGTGGCGTTGAACACTTGTGGAGATAAAAATCTCATGAGTCATGCATTAAAACCTCAGGTATTCTCAGTGAAGGCACGCCTGTCTGCTCCTGAATGCCCCAGCAAATTCATTACCTTTCCCTGAGTTTAAACTTTGTTTTAGTGCTAAAGAATTTGGTCAATTTTAACACGAATCTAAGTACATTTATACATTAATTTTTAGTAAGTGCTTGTATGCATCACTCTGGATTTAAAGTCTGTCTGTGGAACACTGGGAATGTGGCAGGGATACACCCTGGATCAGACAGTCTATGACTGAGCACCACACACCCACATACACACAGCAGAGATTATTGATTTCCCTGAAGTGCTATAGGGCCTGGATATACAAAAGACAAGTAAAGTACGTATGTGAAGTGGAATCAAAAGCATGTATGGATGTTATTGAGACAGTCCACCCGCAAACCGTCCAAACAACCCAGCCTCTTTGAAAATCAGAAACATCTTAGGGATTTTCACATTTTAGCATGATTAAAGATGTCTCTGTGCCAATCTGAATACGAAACAAATAGGTAACTAGTTAACCATGGTAAATGTGTTTCATCATAAAACCTAAATACTTTTTGCATGTCTTTGTACATTTGTGTTCTGTTGAAAGTCCATTTGGGCTTTCAGGTAGAAACAAGACCTGGATTTTTAAAGTCATTGCATTGATGATCTGAAAATCTCACTCCCTCGCTCACTCATCCTTTATATCGCTTTATGCTGTATACAGGGTCATGGGTGGGCTTGGAACCTATAGCCCAGGAGAACTATAGGGCACGAAGCGGGGTAGTCCCTGGATGGGTTGCCAATCCATCGCAGGGCACACACACACGCACACACACTAGTACACTCACATGCTCATTGACACACCTGGATGTCTTTGGACTGTGGGAAGAAACCGGGATACCTGGAGGAAACCCACCATGCACCATGCAAGGGGAGAACATGCAAACACTGCACATAGAATCTGAAGTGGGATCTCGACCCTGGAGATGCAAGGCCAACCACTAAACCACCTGACTTGAAAATCCTGGATATTTTAAGATTTTTATTTTCACATTCAAAAATTAATTACTCATAGATAATGTATATATATATATATTTTACATTATTACTGGAGAATGTTTTATTCTGATATTAATGAAATACAGTTTTAGAGGCAAACAAAGAGGCGTAAAACGCGCACCGTGCGCGTTTCTTTGGGGGGTGTTTTGCGTGTGTGCGGGAATTGGTATGAGGATACCGTTAATCACGCGCCGACCCAGCGAGCTCAGGGCGAGGGCGCTGTAACACCATGCATGCTATACATCCCATAATAATAAATATAGTCTGTCTGTATCCAGGGAGCGATGACGCGTTATCATGCCACAAGGTCTCGCCTGGTCTTTGCTCTCAGCCTGCGCGCTTCCGCAACAATAAAAAAAACCCCACCGAGATCGATCTGGATGAAACCGATTACCGTCCGAATAGGGTGCGGTTCTTGTCTCTGAGCTGCGTTTA
Organism: Channallabes apus; assembly: GCA_030522415.1. Taxonomy (NCBI): domain Eukaryota; kingdom Metazoa; phylum Chordata; class Actinopteri; order Siluriformes; family Clariidae; genus Channallabes; species Channallabes apus. Next base: position 22,576,664 of record CM060125.1, on the reverse strand, counting down.
TAGCGATGATCAGCGGCACGAGCCGCTCGGTTCCACCATCTGAAATCTGCACAGCGGTAAGTCTCCGTCTTGTCCTGTCGGGGGAGCCAGACGCACTCAGACGTTGGTTTCTCCACACACACACACACACACACACACGGCGTGCGCTTTTGTTTTTATATGCTTATGTGTGCCTGTCAGTGAGAGATCGGTTCAGAGTGCCAGATGATCTCCTGAAGCGTTTCATTTCCTCCGTGACTTCACCTCCCCGGGCACAGCAGCGATGGTGAGGGCAGAAAACGCGCTGGTGTTATTGATCAATCAGGATGTGGAGTGTTTACTGAGATCTCTTCTCTTTCCTCCTTTTTAATTTTTTTTTTTAACCATTGTTCCTACAGAGCTCCGGATCCGGGAACGCGTCCCTGCGTTGCTCAATGTCTTCATCTGTGGATTTCTCGGATGAGGACGACTACAGCGTGAGATCGGGCTGTGTGTCCCCTGCACCCGGAGACACACTTCCGTGGAATTTACCCCGGCACGAGCGCTCCAAGCGCAAAATCCACGGCGGCTCGGTGCTGGATCCGGCTGAGAGAGCCGTGCTCAGGATCGCAGGTCAGAGCTACAGGCTGCTGTTTTTTTTTAACCCCCCCCCTCCCTTAGACATTTCACAGCTCGCTGCGTATAATTACATCCAGGGATGGGGCAGGCCTGTGTCTGTAAATATATCACCGTCCGTCTATTGTTGGCGTGCGCAGATACAACGCTAGATTTCGGCTTTTGATCAGGGTACAGGATGAAAGGCTTGGTTCTGTCTAATTGCTTTTATTTTATTTGTGCTTTCTGAGTCAGTAATAACCAGGTGTTGGTAAGGCTTTAAAAAGCTGCTTGGTGTTATTATTGTTTTTAAACCAATCACTAAAGGCAAATATAAATCACGTTGGTGTGGATAGTATGTAAATCTACAGCCTTGACGACTTGTCCTTGTATAACCTGAAAGGCCATGATGATGATGGTTATCGTTGTCATCCTCCCCATTCTCCTCCTTCAACACATGCACAGCATTACAAATGATGAAATGATGTAATGACTGACCTAAATATAGTCCTAATTTTAATATAATCAGAAAAATAAAACCTCCTGGCGTGTTCTAAAAAAAGTTTCAAATGAATAATCATATGACAGGACGAAATTAGCAAGGATAATGTAATTTATTAAAAATAATTCGAATAATTAGTTCACTGCTAATATATTAATTAGGACTTGACAGACATTAATAAGTTATACAAAAGCCATAGTGTTTCGTTTTCATATATCATAGGCTATATTTGTGTCTAGCTGGAATTATAAGAACATTTATGCTGTGCAGCCAGATGTGTAATATTACCCCAACGCTCAAACGTTCAGTGGTCTTCTTGTTTGTGCTACCTGTAAAAGGCGCACAGTTCAACCTGGAAGAGGGATGAAATCCGGCTAGCAGCAGGACCATGAGGATATCGGCTGTCCTTCCAGACACGTGTATGACCAGCAGTTTCTCACACAGTCGCTCTGGGGACGATTATGGTAGTTTGCCTTAATATGGAGGGGGGAAAACAAATATTTTGCCTTACTATGGGGGTTAGAGAGGATTTGTCAGTAGCTTATCACACACACACACACACACACACTGAGCTATAATTGAGCATGACAAGGATGGTCATGATTCTGCGTTGGTGTTGATGTGTCATGATGTGATCTGCGATCATGAGATTATCATACATCATCCCTGAACTGCAACCAAGTCCCTGCTGTCCATGCACGCTTTAAACTGCGCGTGAATTGATCGTTTATAAATCTGCGTTTATATTGTAAATATAGCTTCATGTAACCTTGTAGTTGTATACATTAATATAGATTTTATTTAGCTTATGTAGTTGCACATGGCGTGGTATATGATGGAGCGCGCGTCGCGCTCACGCCGGTGTGATTTCTCTCCCGACGCCTGAGAGGAAGTCGCTCTGATTGGTCGGTTAATGGATGTGGTGGGCGGGACAAGCACTTGGGGCGTCGCCTTCAGTGAGACACAGCGGCTCGGTCCGGGTCCGGGCGGCAGTCGCTCCTTTATACCTCCAGCAGCCGGGTAAATGGCTCATTACACCCCGGGGCCGTGTGTTCTCGCCACTGAGACGGACTTCCTCCAAGCCTACGAGGACGTACTCGAGAAATATAAAGGTATCATATAAATATATTTTTTGTATCCTGAATGACTTTGTGTACTCGAGTGTGAGGACCTAAAAATAAGCCAGAGCCAGCTCGAGTGTTGACAAGCTCTGCGCTTTAGACTATAGGAAGGAATTTCGTGTGTTAAAATATTTTTTTTAATAAGAGATATAATATTTTTAAATGTGACAAGAATTAGCTTAAGTAATTAGCAAAAAAAAAAGTTTGGTGTAGTTCTGGGTTTAACCGTCATCCTTTAGAGGCGACCGTTATTTTGTAGTGCGCTCGTGAGATGAATAAAACAATTAAAAAAACAAAAATGGCGTCAGGACTTTGTTTCAGCTATTAGTGCTTTTACTCTGCAAATAAATGCAGATTGTTGCCCTGAAGCTATCAATGCCTTAACGTGCAGTAATGAAAATACAATGGGAAGATACAAGACCTGCACTCAGCATAAGGATAAATATGAAGTCTTTTGTTTGTAGCTCTGTTTTTTTATTCACTTTTCCAATATCATAGTTTATTCTATGATATTCAGCTTATTTTGTAGTCAATAATTAAATAAGCTACAGATTCCACCATCACATGATATCAGCCGTCACATCCATCACATCAGCTCTGGTTTTATTCGCCTTAGAGGAGTAAATTACTGTGCACACAGAGTGCAAGTGCTTCCCTGAGTCCTGTCTATTGTCTGTTCTGCACGATTACAGCAGTCATTTATTTAAGGAGTAATATTTATATTTGCATGCATTGAATTCTTGTATACATAACCTGGAATTGGAACATTAAACATAATTAACATGTTTAGTTGCTGTTTGGAAAGCAGACCTCCAGTACAAAGAGCTTGTTAGTGTTTTGTTTGGTTTCTTGACAGTTATTTTATAGATTGTCTGTTCTATTGGTTAGAGCAGATCCTGTGGGCGGGGCTTCATGAAGTGAGCTTAGATGATAGCGCTAGGTTTCGGCTGTTGATCTGCCTCATCTACCGGATGAGAGGCTTGGTTCTAATGGTAAATCTAACTACTTTCATTTTATTTGTGCTTTTAGAGTTAGTAATAACCAGAAATAGTAATTTAGTAACCAGTAAGGCTTTAAAGGGCTGAATGGTCTATTTAAAAAAAAAAAAATCAGTAACAATAGGCAAATATAAATCACATTTACTATAATGATGCTTATCAACATCACGGGGCTTCATGATCATGGATAAGAATAGGGAAATGGGTTTTATGTGTTGAAAAGAACATTGAAGCGTCAACTGCTTTATGTACCTTTAAGGGCTACTTATCTGATGTATGACCTCCTGAGACATCCAGAAGGATGACTACTAGTATCCAACACTGGGATTTTCCCTCATATGTTGAGTATTATAAGGAATCTGTCAGTAAGGTTTAATTGAGCTTCAGGATTTGTTGGGTCACCTGATCTAGGATATCGTGATCTTTGTTGTTCAAAGGCATATAGACAATTTAAAAAAGAAATGACAAATCTCATGACTGTGCTTCACAGTCATTTGAGAACCATGGGTCTGGTGTAAAAATGCACAACAGATAAGCTTTTAGGCAACAGGATGTGCATTGGATATCAGTTACTACTGTATGTTTCATTCACTCAAGGCAACGCCATGGCTCATAACTAAAATATGTACTTGCTTGAAGAACCTGTTTGTCACTTACAATTGCTCCACTTGGGCCAGACAGAATCATACAGTATGTGCCTCAGATATGGTATCTCACTAACATGCGTTAGTTTTTATTCCATTATCATTCTATAGATATCGCCTGTTTTTTCTTTTTTCTTTTTTTTTGCAGGATCTGAAAAGCATGTTTTATGAATAAGTCACCAGCTGGGAGAAAGAAGTACTGTTTTATTTTTAACTTTCATTGAGAGACAGTAAGCACTGGTTTTATAGCAGATTCTATATATAGTTGGGGTAAAAAAATCAAGGGAAAAAAGTAAGGAATGAAATGTTACAGGATGTGCTGTTATGGGAAAATTGTTAATGCTTCGTCTTCACTTCCGCTGACATACATAGAATGTTTAGGATAAACCCTTTGTGATGTGACCCCTAGGTTTTCTGAAGAGTGGATTTGAAGCTCAAATGTGGGAGCTCAGTCACCGACTTGCCAGGATCTGACCACGCCTAAACCCTGATTAATCCATAAATGGGCAAATGTGTAGAAAGAAGGGAGCCTGGCTGTTAGTTGGAACACACTAATGGCACTTTTCCACTGCATAGTACGGCACGACACGGTTCAGTTCAGCTCACTTTTGAGGGGTTTTCTACTGAGAACAGTACCTGGTCCTTTTTTTAGTACCACCTCAGCCGAGGTTCCAAGCGCGCCGAACCGTTACCAAAACGTCACATAAACTCTGCTGGTCACTGATTGGCCGGAGAAAATCGTCATTACTGCGTCACTGAACTTGCGACACGAGACACAACAGAACCGCTATATTTAGAAACAGCCAGAGAAGGATCGGACGCACCTTTTTGTATTAACCAAAAATTTTCTTTGGCTGCCATCAGCCTCTTTTGAAACAAACTCCTTCGTCTTGCTGTTAAAAACATCCACATGCCGAGAATGAAGAACACCATTCCATTGTTGTTTTTTTGTTTGTGGCGCATTTACGATGATGTCACGGCAGTAGGGGCGCCACAACTATAACGACACGTGAATAATCTTGCTCACTCTAAAGCGTTACTAAACTGCAGTGGAAGTGCAAACCGAGCCGAACTGAGCTGAACCAAAGTGAGCTGAACTGAACCGTGTCGTGCCGTACTATGCAGTGGAAAAGCGCCATTACTTACCTCAATTACCACAAGCTAGCTAGTGTGGCTGAAAAGTGGCAAATGTTAATTTATACACTAATGTTACTTTGCGTTTGATTAAACTCCATCATCCATACCCTGCATGTCACCCATGTCAACTCCTACATGTTAAATTATAGCGATTCCAATTAGCTTGTTAGCTAAAGTGATGCATGGCAGATAGCTGTTTAACATCTGCTTTGCAACTGTCACTCAAATCAGCCATGCCCCTATTTATTGTACAATTTTATGCGTTACTGTAAATTTAACTGGAGAGTCGCATAAAAAAATCACCTCCATACAGTTGTCATAAATGGAAAATCTAGCTAAGGAGACCAAAGCCATTTTTTTGTACCGGGCTACAAATGTTATTGCTGTTGTGAAGTTGGACAAATTAACTTGGGCTCATAATTCATCAGTGGTCTCCAAGTGGTCTTTCGAGGAACTGCGCTTTGTGGCACTATTCAACACTTACAAGTAAATTGCATCTCCTCTTAGAAAAGCTAATCAGACACCTGTTATATGTGTAGCGTCTGCCACAAATCTTCCTGCGAATTAGTTGATACTATAGAAGTTTCTAACATCACATTAATTTAAAATGTGATTTGCTTTGGACCAGACATTGTCAGTCATGCAGATACAGAAAATTTATCAGTATTTTCTGATTAATCAGGTTCGACAATTCAACATGTTGAGGTATAAATTAACTTTATGTCTTATTAATCAGTCAGTATTGTACAATGAGAGTAATGCTGGTTGTTTGAATGGTTAATACACACACCAGTGTATGTAATGATTCACAAGCATACGTCACAGTCAAAGTTGTACAGTATGAGCACTTCTCATCTGAGGTGCTTTTAGGTCACATGCCATTGCATCAGCTTGCATTAGCTTAGAAACTTTGATTCATATTTTGATGAACTTTGGTTCATCTTCCTACCAAACTGTTTTTGAGGATTCAAAGATTTACAACTAATTGTTGTAGTGAAACACTGACCATTAGACTACACACGATTCTAAACAATCACAGAAAATGCATTGAGATACAAATCACAATAAATACAGACACATGCAGACCACACAGATACAAGATCGATATTTATGGTTAAATATGGCTAAGTTGTGTATTTCAGTCTTCTCGACTGAGATAAAAGTTCCATCATTTAGCTTTAGGTGAATTAATATTTTTGCTTTTGGTGCCATCACAGTTGTAGCAGTGCTCGGATTGTGCACTTGCAGTTTAATCCAGTTTAACACTAATGTGTTTAAGTGCAATAGGTTTGGTAGTCTGCAGAAACACAGTTTATGCAACAATAGAAACCAACTGGCAAAACTGTGTATATTTTGTGTATAATGTGTTTATTCTGTTGGTATTTGATATCCAATTTAATAATGTAACCATATATATTGTAAACAAACTATATCTATATACAATGAACACTTCAGTATCATGTAAGATTATATCAGGACATACAGCGAAATTATTAGGAAAGCCTAATGAAGAGTACGGACCATTTGGACCTTAAAGGTTAAAGAGGTCCAGATTAAACAATGGCAGAATAAATGTCCAGTACCGTACAGAAGAGAAATACATCAACAGTGATGCGAATGTTCTTCAGATAAAGGAACCTCTGATTCGTTGTGGAGAGTCCCCCCTCCTTATACTTCCCCAATTCTGTACAGTGTGAGCACGATTAGTTGTGATCTTTTTTGCTGAATGTAATGGCTCTCATGTTTCTAGGAATGCTAGACATCCTACCTATGTAATTAGGTGTTCAGGTAATTACACAAAAGAATAATACAAACTGTTTGTTTGTCAGCACAAATCCTGCAGCTAAGAACCCAGACATTTTAAAATAAATCGAATGCAAAATGACCGCTGTGGTGTTTTCTGACCACGTACAATGGACATTACTTGGAATGGATTGGAGCACAGTGCACTGACAAAGGCATCTGACATGCGAAGAGGATGAATTACATAAGTTCTTTGTGGCTTTATACAAAGCAGAGCATTGCTCTGAAAGCCCAAGATTTATCAGCAGGGTGGGCGTGTCTCTCTCTCTCTCTCTCTCTCTCTCTCTCTCTCTCTCTCTCTCTCTGTCTCTTTTTAAATATAATTGACTCTGTGTCTTTCATGACATTCTAAGGCTTCTGTTATAAACAACAGTAACAGTGTTTGAAAATGGAGATATTTCATTGATTCAGTATTTGATCTTGAAGTGTGGTGCTGATTGGCAAGAATTGGAATCTACAGGGAGAGATCACCCGATACAACATTATCATGATACCTGCGTGCCAATTTGATTTGTGCGATTCTGTAAGTATCACGATTTTATAAATATCTCGATTTAATATAATATTTTTAATTATTATTTTGACAATTCTAAACAAACTTAGCAAATAATTTGCTCCTACCATACATGATGCTGTGCTGCTTTCCAATGTGTGAATAGTTTAGAGCACTCCACCTCAGGGCCGTGCAGAGACGCTTAAAGGGGGGGGGTGCTCAAAGTTTAAAAAAGATAGAACAGGCTGAATAACAACAACTCACATTCATGACGAATCTAATATAGAATTGCATCATACTGTATGACTGTCATCAGATGGGGACAATGCAAAGCAAATGTAGCCTATGTTTTACCTGATGGCGTACAATGTTGCTGTTGAGGGATTACTGCTGCTCCTGTTGCTGATAGTGCTGGAGGGCAGGGCTGTGTTGTTCTGAGACTGTAGACATTAAAAAGTCCATAGGTAGCTGATTAAAGAAGTGCTTTGAGATAATAAAATGTAAAAAGATTGGTGACAATGCTTGGAACCATAAGGCAACAGATTTAAAAAATGGTAAATAAACTGAAACCAGGATATTAGTAGTACAAAAGACAGGGGTGGTCATGGTAGGGTGAGAATGTATTTTTAAAAAAATCTATACAGACAGTATGCACAGATCATCACAGCATATTAAAATACAACAGTAAAAAAAAATAAGTTGGATAAATCAAACATTTTATTAATCAGAAAACAAAAAACAACATGGTATGTTTTGCTTCTGTAAAATCTGCATTTTATCTAATTTGAAATATAAACCTAATATCATCTGTTACTTAATATATTTTCTTTAAAAACTGTGTTTTTTTTGGAATATCATAAATATAATAATCCATAATTATGTGGATATCCATATTAGATTGTTTTTAGTGAAATAAAAGCCCTCCAGAAAAGAAGGGAAAAGTCCTGCAACTTACTGTACTTTAAAACAACACATGTTCCCTAAAACGGTGGACACAGAGCTACAGACCCCCTTGTAATACCCTTACCCAGTTAGCTAGCAGTTAATGCTACTTCTTGTGCAGTTCATAAAAGGACAGGTAATGTTTGTCGCGCTGTTGCACAAATAGCACGTTCATTTATTTCAGTTCATTTGTTGTTATAGACTATATTGTGCGCTGTACACCCTATTTACTGTTTTGTTGCAGTCTGCACCTTCCAATTAATTTGCCTGCTTCTCCTCCAGCTCTGGTGCATCCAGCCTGCAGAAAATGCCCCTCAAGGGCGAGCATTGGTTAATGGCAGTCATGTGAGTGATGCAAGCCAGATCCTTTTATTTACCAAAATTGAGATTAATAGTTACATTTTATTGTTGAGGGGCAAAGACAGGGCTCTATACACACATACACATAAAAAGCACCCTCCGCCCCCCTGCACGTGCCTGCTCCACCTGTAGGATTATAGACGAACTGCAACCCTACACTAAGTGCACTGGCGACACCATGAAACACGGACACGAGGCGAGGTCTTACAGGAAAAAGGGTCATTTTATTTAGAAAAATGGGGAAGGAAAGGGTTAAAGGCTCTCTGCGGTCTTTTCCCCTTCGGCGGCAGGGATGCGAAGGCGGGCTCTACGCGGAAGTGAAGGTGCCGCGGGAGCTCGCGCAGCTCGTGCAGCTCGTTCACGCGCTCCTGTCGCGGAGATCAAAGGCGCCCCCCTTTTTTAAGTCTCTGGGGCGCATCACATCGCCCCGCTCTTGTGCCACTGTCTCTCATAAAATCCACCGCGTCGCAAAGTCCAGCTTCCCAACAGTCAGACCCGAGCTACACTCCCCGCTGTGTTTTATAGCGCCGATAGCTCATGGGCCGTAGCCTGATTCTGCGGCCCCGCTACTTCACATACCTAAAGGGGGGGGGGAGGCCGCCTAACTAGTGAGCGAGGAGCGATATCAATTTGGGCAACACTCTGTAAGTAAGCTAAGCTAGCAAAGCTAGCGGGCATAAATAGGTTATGTTTAGGAAAATGGTATCGGATCGGTATGTGGACTCAAGTACTCGCCGATTCCGATGCCAGCTTTTTTTGTGGTATCGGCAGCATTTCCGATACCAGTATCGGAATCGGAACAACCCTAGTAATTACCCAAATGGTCTTGTCTTGTTTTGTTCTGTCTTGTCTTGTTTTTGTCTTTGAAGTATATTGTTACAGTAAATACATAGATGTATCTGATGCAAACTTATATTACCTTCTACAGGGTCAGATGTGCTAATTGCCAAGGACATTGTTAGAAAGCAACATTAAAGCAATCAGTGCACAGATATATCTATAGATCCTAAATGACTGAGCCAAAGGTGATTGGAAATGAAAACCCTTAAGAACCAACTGTCAAGAAAACCAGTGCAGACAGTGTAAATTTTTTATCAATTGCAGAATGGCTTCCTGAAATTAATATAGTTTATTTATTTATTATTTTTTTTTACCCAAAACCTCATTCTGCTTCTGTCAAGTTTGTGAATGTATATTTCAGCCCAGTTTTTATTGCTACAGTTGGTTTGTAACATTCAGTCATTCGACTGAGTCAGGCCCACATGAGGAACCTGAGGAAGGAGCTTGACACTATTAATGAAATGTACTGTGCCTTGATGTGCAGCAACAATTCAGAATAAGCCAAATTTGGATCGTGTTGATTTGTTTATTTGAGGGAAGTGTTGGAAGTGTTTAATACCTGTGGAAGGGCCACTGGTACACGGTTTTTGAGTGTGAGGCAAAGAAAACCATGAATAAGTATCTTTACAATTAGCCTGTAATTTTCTCAGAGGACACCAGAAAAAAAAAACATCCGGACAGATGTGCAACAGTTAAATAGGAAATCAGCCTAAGACCCATGTGAATTTAATCCCGTCGAGATTAGTCTAAAGTGGCCTTTAATCCTATAAACTCAGGTTGAACTGATATTTGTGTGAATTTGTCAAATTAACAATTAAATAATAATTTCTCACAACTGACACAGCGTCATGGCTCTTAGTTTCGACTCTTTTTGTAGATATGTAAAGGCAAAAATTTGATGAAAGGATGTTCAGTCTGAGTCTGTTGTAAATAAGTGTCCCAGTGATCACATGACTGTCTTTAGGATTATAGCAGCATGATTTGGATGATTCTGTTGTGACAAAATCCACAAGATCAGGTTCTATGTAGATTATTATAGACTTGTTGACAGAAGGAGTAGGGTTTCTGTGAATAGAGGCCAGTATTGTTATCAGTATCGAAAAAGAAGAATTCATCTGTAAAAACTGATTTGGATGAAGTAGAATAGATTAGAGCAGTCGATGTCTCTCAAACACTTTTGCTTTATTCTACTCAACTTTTTTTTCAACCTTGGTCCTGGCGGATCATGCGCACTGTATTTTTTTCCTGCTCTCCCTGCTCACACCCAGTGGGTTGAAAACCACTCAAGTACAAGAGCGGGAGGGTCCGAAAGTCATCGACTAAGCAGTGTAAACGTTTAAACTAAGCTCCATAAATATCTCCTGAACGTGTAACATCAGACGTGTAAAGAGGCCAGGGGTCAAAGATACCTTGGCAAATTATGACTGCCGGACTAGACCTCAGCAGTCACATGGCACTTGTTTTCTCTCCGCGTTCTAGGAATTTCGATTGTTTTCAGACTGTTGATTAGTTGCTAAGCAACGTCTTCGTTTGATTAGCTGGGAGGTTATTTTTTTCCTTCTTGTTATTGTTATATTCAGTATTCTTGAGAGCCTTCAAGGCTAATGATAATGATCATGAGGAGTATATTTAGTAAATCTTGTCTTGTCTCAGACATGTTCTTTTATTTTTAATCCCAGTTTAATAAAGCAAAGTCAATGAAATGAAGTGGGAATCAGTCAGCATGAGGTTTAGCATCCTTAGCATTTTGAATGCGCCGTGCCTTTTTTACAGAGCAAAAATGTACATTTGGTTACATTTCTTTTTCATCTACAGTAGGTTCAGTGCAGTGAAAGCATGCTCCACACATCACAATCACCATGATATACATGAATATCTCCAGTCCATGCATGTCAAATGTGCTTTGGCATAGGAACTTGTCTACAACTTTCTGCTGTTTATCATGCCTTTCAGTTCCAAAACAAAACACTGTGCCTCAGCCAAATTAACCCCACAGCGCTGATCGATTCCTAAATCTGGATAGAAAATATCAATTAATTTTCTCCAACAGCTTGACTTAAATGTCATTGCACAACAGGGTTATGTTAATTTGCCATTGTATCCATGGTAGCAAGTCAATAGCTTGTAGTAATAATAATAATAATAATAATAATAATATAACTTAATATAATAATAATAATCTGAAGGCCAATCATACCAGAAAACCTACCAAAAAAGTGAATGGGACGTGAACCGTACTATCTGTCTTCTTCGGAATCTTATTGTTTGACCTACATAACCAATAGCTGATAAAGTAGGAAGAAACGCGAGTGTTGCTCTTGACATTTGTTTCAGAAATATCAATGTTAGGCATAGTGCAAAGGTTAACTTCCTCATTCTCTTCTTCTCTTGTGTTTATTGGCGGCTCACAAACCAAATTGAAGCATCTGCTGTATAAGATATAAGTGCTGTATCAGTGTAAATGCCCAAATGTACCCGAGAACGGAGAGATAATGTGGATGTTGGCCAGCGGTAGAGTGGAGAGGGCGGAGCAATCGTTCAACGTAGTCGTGCCTAATGTGAAAACAGCTTCCTTTTACGAGATGGAGATGAGTCTCCAGTGCCAGTGAATGGTCGATGAAGTTTTTCATCATAGGCAGGCCTTTAGGAGGTTCTCACTAACATTGCTGTGTTTTTTTTCTTAGTAACTTTGAGAAAAAGAGAAAAACTGAGGGTATGAGTGTTGGTAGCTGGTGTGATGTAAGTGATGAAAAACCTTGTGGTATAAGAGGAGTAAAAACTTCACTTAGAGAAAGGCAATCAGCTTTTCAACATATGAATCATTTTCCTATAAGGGGCACTGGTGGCTCAGTGGCAGGTGTTTCGCCTGCCATGCGGAAGGTCCGAGTTCGGTCCCAAGCCCGAATAAAATGGGAAGGTTGCGTCAGGAAGGGCATCCGGCGTAAAACCTGTGCCAAGTTGTTGTGCGGACTGGATATTCCGCTGTGGCGAGCCCTTGCCGGGAGCAGCCGAAAGACCAACAACAATCATTTTCTTCTAACAACCTGTCTTGTTAAGTTATTCATGCCATGCATGATATTTTTCACATTAACCCAAGACTATGAATATTTATTCCTGACATCATGTCCTTTTGTCCCCCAGCTTTATTAGGATTGTGCATGTAGTACGCATGACAAAAAAATACCTTCTCGATTATTAGATCAAAATTCTTGTCATTCAACACACAAAGCATGTGTTTCTGCACAGTCACTATCTTTGTGCTGTTCCTCCGCAGAGCCCCACCTCACCTCCTCTGCATCCCTTCACCCCTCCTCCACACATACACACAGCGTCTGGTTCAAACCGTTAGAACAAACAGCCAGCTGACTGTCTGACACATTTACAGTACATCTATGCCTGCAACAAAGGACTTTTATGTGTCCTGTAGGGCAGAATTGAGGACAGGGAGGACTGTTTGTGTGTGATTGCTGTATTATACAGCTTAAGTTGTGCTGATGTTATGTAGAGAGAGGAATGGAGAAGGAGGACAGGGGTGTGGCCGTGCATAGCAAGACTACTGATCCAGTCAGATAAAATTTGTGTAGCTTCTGAATTAAGATCAAATCAGTTCAAAAGTAATTAAAAGAACAGTTTAATATGTTGAAATTATACATTGTAAGTGTTTGTTTCCTGAGCTTGGTGCAGTGCCGGGACATGGTGAGGTGAGAGACAGGCAAGGTGACAGAGATGCTTCTCACGTTCAGCATTGCAGACAGACATATTTCTTCCAGAATGTCTCATGCGACAGTAGAGACAGTATGTGTCATCGCTCTCACAGCATTAAAGGAAGAAGTCCACAACATGAACCGCACTATTCAGAATGGACAGGTTTATTCTTAACACTTGTGCAGTCATTTTTAGCTTATGTCATCGTTCAGTATTTAGATCAGAGCATCGCAGTGTCTCCGCTACCTCCAGCGTTCTTGGTTCAATCCTGAGCTCGTGTTACTGTCTATATGGAGTTTATCATGTTCTCCTTGTATCGGTATAGGTATTCTTCAGGTTTTCTGGTTCTCACTGAACTGGCTGCTAGAAATCTCCCCAGAATGTGAATTTGTGTGATGTCCTGCGACAACCTGGGTGTGTCTCTGCCTTGTTTTTTCTTAATGATCATCAGTCCTGACCAGTATAAGCATTTACTGAAACGAATATTTAGCTCATAACATAGTACTTTGAAGTGTCAAACTAAAGTCCCATGTTATTTTACTATTAATAACATTAATTATAATTTGTTATATGCATCTGAGGTATCTTTGTAGGTATGAGGGCGAGGAGTGCAAGTCTGAGAAGCCTTTGTAGTTTAAAGGGTTAATAGTGAATGTGAAATTTAGGATGTGAAACATGACTTGAAATAGAGTTGTCTTTTTTTTTTTTTTTTTTTTTTTAATCCAAGTGCTTTCACAGATATGTTGCAGTACTGATATCATTTTCCAAAGTGCTGTCCAGCAGCTGGGTATGTCATGACATCATCTCTCTAACTGGAATTGCTATCAGCAAATTGCAGATAGATGCGTTTATTCTAATATTCCATCCCCGAACCTAGATGTGTGACAGGCACCTATAATTTAATTATACCTATTGTTTGCAACAGCTCCAACAGTGGAAAGTATGTTGTATGCTGACCAGTTCTTGATTGTGAGATTTGTCTGGCTCGGGGACAAGATTAAATCCCTTTCACAAATCTCAGCTGCAAGCGATTACTCATGGAAAACGGCTGCAACAGGACTGGAATTTTTTAAAATAATGCTTGAGATGAGCAGACTGTGCTTCTCTGTATGACAGAAATGAATCAAGCGTGTGAATATCAGTGAATTTTACATATGTGTATATCCTGTGTGTCTGTGTGTTGGCAGGGTGTGTAAATGTACTGGTTGGTAGTCATGGTGACTCGGCCAAGTGTGCATGCCGCTCCCTGCTCTGGACAGCTCAGCTTTGTCTGGATGAGGTCATGTGGTTGCTCATGGGCCCCTCCCCTCCACCCTCACGAATTCAAGCTATTGGCTGACTCGACAGAGCTTCCTCTATTTAATAGACGGAGGATGCTGAGAAACACACCCACTGGGACAGATTCATGCTGCTCCGTCCAGGCCGTAAACTGAAAAACAATGAACCGTAAATGCTTTATTTCTGTAAATCTGTCGTTTTAGCTCTAGTTGTTCTTCTTCCTGAATTTGTGCATCATTGTTGTGTTGCTGTCTGCAGGAGTGAAGCTCTTATTTTGTTCCAGTTCGCATCACACTTCACTTTAGAGTTGACAAGAACTCCGTGAAAAGCAGCATTTAGCAGTTTCCTGCATCCACTCTGGTCGCTCTGTTCAGATTTTTGTTATTAACGCATTTACTGTTACTTATTTGTTATGGAGCCTGTAGTTGTAAATTTTACAGATAGTCGGTTTTCCAGGAAGAAAGTGTACAGTAAACAAATCTACTGTAAGCGGTAATAAAAAAGTAATAAAAGTAAATATTGTAATACTGGAAAATCTTACACAGCTTAAAATAACACATTATCCGGGATGGTTAATATTTCTTGTGTCGCTTTAAAAAAATAATGCAGAATGCAACTGCATTACTTAAAAAATAATATTTTCTTGCTGTTGTGTCTCATTTCAGCATGGAAAATCTTATATTTTATGGATTAATTGAAAGCACTGGACAAATTTAACTACATACATTTATGCTGAATGTCAGACATTGTACAATTTTACAAAGCGTCTGACTGTTACGGTCATCACTTAGGATTTAGTTTTCTTCCTTAATTAAAAAAACATTCAGTATTGGGGAGCATTGTCATCCAGGGTGACAGAGTCACCTTTTATGACACTCAGATCAGGAGCGATATGTTTAGTCATTAAATGAAGATACCCATCAAACCGCTTCAACTGGCAAAAACTGTGAAGCCCATAGAGGCCCCTCACTCTCCCTCCACTTAACAAGTCATGAACTTTAACCAAAAGAACAAGATTGCAATGCAAGAAGCTGACATGAGTTTGCTTTGTATTATGGTCAGACTTGCTCTCCGAGAAATTCTGAAGGAGTGAAAACTCTACTCCTTCTCATCGAGAGGAGCCGGTTGAGGTGGTTCGGACACCTGATAAGGATTCCCCATGGGAGACTTCTGTTGGAAGTTCACCAGGCATATCCAGCTGGTCTGAAGCCCCGGGGCAGACCAAGGACATGCTGAAGGGATTATATCTCTCAGATAGCCTGGGAGTGGATGTCCTTGGATGATTGACCCGTAAGCGGATCTCCCTGGATGATTGGCCTTGGAGTGGATCTCCTTGTGGATCTCCTGGGAGGTGCTGGAGGAGACTGCTGGAGACAGGGATGTCTCCGTTGTTATGCTCTGCTTCTCCTGGTGTCATTGCGGCCCTGAGCAGGACTAAGCGATGTAGAGAATGGGTGGCTGGATGGAAATATTGAAGAAGATCTATTTGAAGTATTTTTGGTATTGATTTTCAGTAATGTTTCTGTTTAAGAGGACAAGTGGACACAAAGCACAACTCCTGTTTTTTTCCTTTTGTTTGTCACTCATCGTATTTAGACCTTAAACCCTTTCAGCTCTACTGTATTACGCAGAGTCTGACTCAGGACTGAGTGGTTGTGCACTAATAGCTGAGACAAAAAAAAAAAAAAAAAAATCAATACACATCACTAAGCTCGTGCCACGCCCTGCCTTAGAGCTCTGTATCGAACATACGTGCATTAGTGCACGATTGTCTTCTGAATCATGTTTAAAAGTGGCAAGGAATTCTCAAAAACATCCTGGAGCCTATTACTTTCTCTCCCTGTTTTCTTTTGGCTCTGACCTGTCGCTGAGGTTAAGGTTCCAGTTACCGTACGATGACGCAGCCTCTAGCCTTTCAGCTGCTGCCTGGCTGACTTTAGCAGGTGGCCATGAACTCCTGTTAAACACTTCACACTACCTCTATGACAGGAGGAGATGTTTCATCAGGGCCGTGTAGAGAGGCCTAGATGGAGCAGTCTGTGTGACATTTTTAAAGCATAACCAAAAATGAACCCAAAATAAAACCCACATCATTAACCCAAAATATTAACATTATTACATAGTGCATACAGCGATCAGGAAATGTGTTAATAACATCTTGAAGATGTTTTATGTTTTTAATCTTTAGCATTATTAAGAATGAAGCTCTGGAGAATCAGGATGCTTACAGTAGGCTTCGTAGGCAGAAAAGTTTCCTTGTAGGTAGAATTTTGATCATAAGCTCAGTTCCTCATCACTACAGATTCACGATTGTAGCTGTAAAAAAAAAAAAACTATTGGAAAAGTATTGAGGCAGGAAAAGGTAATCACAGTTTACAGGAACCCTATCTCGAGAGAGAGCTGAACAGAGAGGTCAGTGACTGGACCGTCAGGATCATGTTTTACTGGGTTCTTTTTGGCAGTAATGGTTATGTTGAAGGCTTCGGGGCTGGAAAGTCTTCATAAGGTCTGTCCCATGCACATATTTCCAAGGCCAGCCTTTCCTATGTCTCAGTAGTGGGGCATGAGAGGAATGTCTATTACAGTGCATGTTTGTCTTCGTCTTCTTTTGTTTATGTCTTGACCTTGTCCAGGGTCAGGTGTGTCCAACAATTAAAACACAATTAGAGATTTAAATCAAAATAAGTGGTTCAGAGACTTTTTGTGTACCATTTTTCAAAATATTAATATATTGTTTTGTATTAGTCTATTTATATATAAAATCTACAGTATACATAAAGTAAAGTTGATGTGTTTGTACACACACAAATTATTTTCGCGGGGATGTATGATGAGCAATAGAACACATCAACATGTTTTTTGGAATTTTTGTCTGTCTGTTTGTTTGTTTGTTTTCACTCATCACGTAAAAACTACTCAACGGATTATAATGGAGTTTTCACAGTTTGGCCGAGCTTGAGGTAACATATAGGCTTTGTTTCATCGCAGTCGGCTCATGGGAAGAGAACACATGCTAATTTGAAATTTAAGTGGAAAACGCCCTTATATGATTAAAAAATATAATAAAATTAGTTTTTAGTTCATCTCATTCAGAATTTTAAATATGTAGTGTATATATTTATTACACTATAAAACTACAATAGTTTTTGTATATTGTCATTTTAAATGGCTTTGCTGAGTTGTGCAAATCAAAAGCTCACACTAATAAGCTAATGTCAGGTTTGGCAAGGGTGTGTGCCATTTTCATTTTATTTATTTATTTATTTATACACTATTAACCATTGTGTAAATCAGTCAAACACTATCACACATAATCATTCTGATTTCCTGTTTCAAAGTGAAAGACAGCTATAAGCCAAGCACCGTCTGTTTATACTCCATGGCTACAGAGGAAGACCACAAGCTGTTGGAGGGCATCAGTGTGTGTTCCTGAGAAGATGAAATAAATTTGAAAGCAAGATGTACTATTGTTTGCTGAAATATGACACTTACCGTTAGATCATAAATTTGCAAAAATATCGTGCGTGAGAGGATACATGGTAATTACCCTTTGGACGACCACTCTACAGTACGTACATGCTGTGAATCCTAAGTAGAGCACGCTTCCTTCTGATTAGTTCACACGGATCTAACTGGCACTCCCAATTCACTTTTAATGGAATGACATTCAATGTGGTTTCGTTGCTATTAATGGACACATCTGGTTGTGGAGTTTAGTTCCTGTGTACTCTAATTAGCATGTCATGCTATTGCACAGAAATCGATCCACCCGCATTAATTAACTGTGATGCTATTGATAATATGTGACAAGTTTCGATATTAATTAAGTATCAAGTTTAGCATGTAGAAACCTGGTACTCGATGTGAAATAATAGTGATTACACGGCATGTCATTAATGCAGCATAGAGCTAATGTTAAATACTGTATGTTTAACAAATCCTTCAATTAATTTCTTCTTCTTATTTTTTTGCATTTCATGAGTGGAAGTGTGAAGGATCAGGTGGAGAGAAATTTTTATATTAAAATAAGATGTGGCAGTGATGACCCATTCATGACTGACCATGAAACATCAAGGAAACTTCTCCCCTCCCCTCCAGCGTAGAACCAGATAAGAAAAGAAATCCAGGACAGCAGTCAGGTGACCTCTCTTTAAATGAGGGACCTGCAGGAGATGAGGGAAGAGCAGGAAAGAAAGAGCCGAAGCAAATCAGAAATGGAGAATCAGAAAGGGAGGTGAAAGTCAGTTGAGTTTAAGGGGGAAAAAAATCAGCTGTCAGTGCTCAAGCCACCCACCTCACGGACACTCCACCTCCAACATCAGTAAAAAAGGAAGATTTAATCTACTTCTCCGTCTCTAGGCTCAGTCACGAAGAGGGCAAGGGTGAGGTTCAAGCTCGATTCATACACACATTGTGAACTGCAATCAGTGAAATTCAGTTTGTCAGTTTAGTTTCTACACATATACAGTACTGTGCAAAAGTCACACTTCATTTCTTCATATTAAAATACATTAAATTAAAGAAATGGAAACAAGTCTTTACTCTGACATGCTGCAAAAATGTGGTTGTTTATGTAACAACCTCAGCAGCAACCTCATTTCCCCTCTCGTGTGTTCCAGCCACTCAGCAGACCTGTATACTAATCACCAGCCTGAACATCTGTCCATCTCAAGTTAAAAGTTTTTCTTATAACTGAATGATTCATAGGTCACTGTCAGGATTAGCAAACACAATTATTCCTCTGAAACTGATCAGGTACAGGGACAGGAGTGAATATGAGAGCCATGCCAACAATGAGTTCCAAAAAGTCCTTTTGGAAGGCTGGAGAACTATTCCTGAAGACTACGTTAAAGTACAAGGAAGTCCGGCTCTTTCAAAGCAAAATATGAAGTGATGAGGTGTGGCTGAAGAGTATTGTGGATTGTTTACAGTCGACGTTTGTAGCCGACATACCTGCACAAATCGCATACTACATAAATGACATCATAGCTGAACGCGGTGGCACTGATGTAGTCTTTGGTGGCCATGTACCTGATGAGAAAACAAGATAACATCTAAGATAAATGACGTAAATCATCAAGCATTAGCGCAAATGAACTGTCCGGGCGTAGTGTTAGGTTACCACTCGTAAACTCTTTGCTGTGTATGCTACCACCCCTGGAGCTGCTACCTAGTATTTTAAAATTATAATGAAGGCTAAATGGAAATATTGTGACACACAAAACATGAATGAAAATTTATTTCCACAGTTATCTCCGTATTTGAGACGACAATGTTCTGACGCATGTAAGAAGTTTGTTCTCAAATGTGGAGATATGATCTCATACCTTAGCAAAGGAGTGGAAAATAATAATAATACAAAAAATAGTAAGAAGACAAAGAGGAAAAAAACTATTATACTAATAAGACAGCATACAGTAATAATAGACCCTTTTGGTGCTTGCCTCCTTAATACTGTACATCAATATACAGAATGAACTAAGAAGCCCTTTATGACCACTGCAAAATGGTTTCTAAGAAATACTAAAATACATAATTTGTGAAAGAAAGGGAAGTCAGGGAAGTAAGGAACCATTTTGAAATATGAAATAATATGATAATATGTAAAATGAGCTTCCACACACCATAATCAAAGCTAAAGGATGGCAAAAGGCTGATAAACAAAATCCCTTCAGTCCCTTCAACTTTTACACTATAAATATACAAGTAATTAAAATGATACAATTGCCCATATGGTTAAAGTATAAAAATTACTCGCTGCACAAAAACTAAAATGTGTTCTGTAAGGCTGGTACTGAACTGGTATAGTTTACCTTGTTGTGGGAATGACACGAGACCCAGGAAGAGTCTAATTATAGTTGAACATTACCCTCCATAAAGTAACACCAACTGCCTCACCAAATCACTGGCTGTCCTTGTGCCCCATTACAGTACTGAACTTACTTGAGCTCTGGCTGCAAACAAGCTAGGATGAAGAAATCATCTTATTTTTAAACTTGAAAAGAAATTATAAAATGCAGCAATTTGAAGAAGACACAGCTGTACTTTGATTTCCTAAACATGTCTGAGGAGATTTAACTAATGTGAGTGAAAAGTGGAAGATTGGAAAAAGACGAGGTCATGTTTTGTCGATCTTTTATGGTCCAGTCTCGATTGTAATCCTGTTCTCCGCTGACATGAGAGGAACCCAGTGTGGTTTTCTGCTGTTGTAGCCGAGAGACTGGTAGCCTTCGTGTCGGCTTTAACCAGACTGGACATTCTCCTCTGTACAGTCCTCAACAAGATGTTTTTGCTCTTGTTTTATGCTTATTTTTTGTTTGTCTTCATTCTGTGTGAACTCTAATGGCTGTTGTGTATAAAAACCTCAGGAGATCAGCAGTTTCTGAAATGCTCACAACAGCACCAGCAACCAGCCAACCTCAAAGCTACTGAGATCACATTTTCCTTTCTCATTTTGATTTATATTAGCTAAAGCTCTTGACCTGTTTCTGCATGATTTTAGGCTTTGTGTCTCTGCCTCATGACTGGATGATTTGTATAATTGTTTGAATGAGGAGATGTTTCCAGAAAAACAGAACATATATCCTTCTGTATTTGCTTCATATGTTCATATGTATATCGTATATTGCTTATATACAGTAGAAATAGGAAGGCACATTTTGTCAGACTGAATATGAGAACTTCGGTTATCAGTACCAATTAAACTGATTAGAGACACACAGTGCTAGAACAGATATCAGTGATGAAGCTGCAGACTGAAATGTCCTGCAACAACCTTCAAAAAGCAGCTTTTGTAGTATGTACATTTCTTTTTTTTTTTACACTCACCAGTCACTTTATTAGGTACACAGTTCAACAAGGTTCGACATGGTTCAACAAGTGCATTCAGAGATGCTCTTCGGCACACCTCCGGTGTAACGGGATGTTATTTAAATTCTGTGTTTCTATCAGCTTGAACCAGACTAGTCTTTCTCCTTTGACCTTTGGCAACAACAAGGCAACTGTTACTCATTGTATATTTTTTCTTTTTTAGACCATTCTCTGTAAAAAAAAAACAAACAAAAAAACAAGAGGTGGTTGTGTGTGAAAATCCCAGCTGATCAGCAGTTTTTGAAATCCTCAGACCAGCCTGTCTGGCACCAACAACCATGTCATGTTCAAAGTCTCTTAAATCAACCTTTCTTTCCCATTCTGATGCTTCGGTTGAACTTCAGGAAAACTTTTACATGCCTAAAATGTCTACATGCCTAAACGTACTGAGCTGCTGCCATGTGATTGCCTGATTAGACAATTGCGTTAATGACCAGTTGAACAGGTGAACCTAATGAAATTATTACATGTAATTGTGCTTCCTGGAAAGTATAATTTAAATATTTGTTTTACATAACTGATGTTCCATTCTAATAACAGTAAATTAATTTTATTGGACAGGAAATTCGCCATCTATCTATCTATCTATCTATCTATCTATCTATCTATCTATCTATCTATCTATCTATCTATCTATCTATCTATCTATCGTGGTGTCAAAAGTATTCACATTCATTACTTGAGTAGAAGTATAGATACTAGGGTTCAGAAATACTTCTTTAGAAGTTGAAGTATCACCCCAAGCTTTTTACTTAAGTAAAAGTTTAAAAGTACTGGTTTCAAAACTACTTAAAGTATAAAAGTAAAAGTACCGTGAGGGGGAAAAAAAGCATTAAGGTCTCGCTTTCTGATCATGCAACGGGGTGGCGTTGTGCACGTTCTGATCATGTGACGAGGGGGGGGCGTTGTGCGCGTTCTGATCATGTGACGGGGGGGGGGGGGGCGTTGTGCGCGTTCTGATCATGCGACCGGAGGGGTTGCGCGTTCTGATCATAAATATAGAGTAACGAGGCTGTTTTTAAAAAGTAAGGAGTAGAAAGTACGGATAATTGCTTAAAAATGTAAGGAGTAGAAGTAAAAAGTCGGCTGAAAAATAATTACTCCAGTAAAGTATAGATACCCAAAATTTCTACTTAAGTAAGGTAACGAAGTATTTGTACTTCGTTACTTGACACCTCTGTATATATATATATATATACACATTTGTCTTGTCTTGTCTTTCACATTTCCCTAATTTTCTTTTGAAAGCTGCTTTGTAGAATTGAATTGAATTTATTCTTTCATTTCCTATACCACTTATCACTTATCCTGTACAGGGTTGTGGGAAGCCTGGAGCCTATCGTACGAGGCAGGGTACACCCTGGACAAAGGTGCCTATCCACTGCAGGGCACATACTGTTACCACTGTTTCTGTCATGTGGGTTTTATTTTATGCACGTTTTTACACGCGACAAGGTTATCTTTATAACCCCGTCGCCCATTTGTGTTTGTGAGACATAATAAATAGTCGTCGATTACTTTCATTTTTGTCATTGTTGTCACGGAACATAGATGCTGCCAGGCGACCAAGAGGTGCAGTGCTAAGCTTGGTTAGTGGGACAGATAGAAAAGAGAGATGCAGTGTAAGCTTAATCTTACTTTTACTTAATGATGTTTAACTTAAAGTAAAGATATAAAGGTAGTTCCACTTGCTCCTCTCATTGAAGTTGCCGCCATTACACCCTCTATGAAATGAGGGGGAGAAGAGACTGCGCGAAGCGGAGATAAAGTGCTATTGGTGCAGAAAATGCTTTGTGTGTAAATTGCAGGAAATTATTAATTTTTTTTTCTTGAAAAAAATCTCCCATGCCTGCCGTTAGAAACAGCTGGGAATTTTCCCTCATCTTTAACAGTGTTACTTACAACCCTGCACCACAAAAAGTGGCCCAGGAGGAAAACTTGCGTTGATATAATTGTACATTTGCACTGATGAGACCTAGACGTGGCTCATCGTCACAAGAAGGGCACAAATTGACTTAATACTACCAGCATGTACCAAGCATTTTTGTGCATCATCACCTAAAATGATTTGGTTTACCAGTGAAGGACAAAAACGTCCCCTCGATTCTATGAGAACAGTAATAATGAAAATGCAGTTTTGCATCCCTGACCTGTCAGCTGAAGAGATTTTGTAGGATGAAGGATTAGTTTTGATTTCAACACAAGAAATTGATCAACGTTTGAGTCTTTTGTGGAGTGACAGATTGATTCTAGAGGAAGTTCTCATCAGAGTTGTGGCTCAGGTCCATGTGTTACATAACAACCATATTGCAAATATTAAGGACTGATTTGTTTAGCTACTATACATAATTTAGCTGACAGGATGGCTACCTTGATTCCAGCTGAGTTAAGAACAGTCAAAATTAGTTATCACATGTAGTGTACATAAATGAATGTTTAATGTCCTTAAAACAAATCCGGGCAACCAGATATGGTGGTAATCTGCTGTTTCATCCACTCAAGACTAAGATTGTCTACAGCCAATGTGAACGGCAGCTTTGGTTGGCTTAGTTTCCGTCCCAACCTCTTTTGCAACACAAATTTCAAGTGTGTGTCCAGTCCGGATGTCTGAAAGCTTTCCAGGCTGCAACGTTCCCACCTGTTGGAAATAATCAGAACTACAACAGAATGCATGCTAGTTATTTGGTGACAGATATTATTAATGACAGACATTTTGACAGCTGCACAAATATTTCTGATTTTGAAAACCTGATTATTTTGTGAGATTTTTAAAATGGCCACTGTTTAGGGAAGAAATGCTGCATTTGGAAAACTTGGAAAACAAGCCAAGCATGGACACGTTTAAGAGAGATTAGAGGAGAATGTTTATGAATTTATTAGATATAATGTGATTATGATCACTAGGGAATCAACTTTATCAGTATCTCATTATCAGATACTCAAGAACTGATATGGTGACTGTCACATAGTCACCTTTAAACCTGCTCTGAGGTGTTGTATGGTCTCTGAAACCTGAGGATGACCTGACCTTTATGAAAATCTATCCATATTAAAGATCTCAAAAAGCAATATTTCTTGTCGGATCTAAAGAAATTCAAGAAACAAAATAATTTACCTGTATCAGTCTGGAAAGCCATACCTAGCCATTGTTAAGGCTTTGGGACTCCAGAGAACTCCAGTGAGAGCCATTATTCACAAATAAAGAAAACTTTGAACAGTTTGTGATCTCAAGCACAAGTGGACATTAAGGTTTTGGAGTGGCCTTAAGTCCAGACTTAAGTCATAATTGATATGCTGTGGCATGTCTTTAAAAAAGCAGTTCATGCTCGAAAACAGTGTGGCAGTGTGGCTAAATTAAAACAATTCTACAAAGAAGAATGGGCCAAAATTCCTCCACACCAGCCAAAGAGGACACAATCCGTTTAGGTTTGGGGGCAATTACTTTTTCACATAGGGCAAACAGGTAGGTTTAGACAGCTTTTTTTCCATTAATAAATGACATCAAAACAATGCTGAAGGCATCGAAAATCTGCAGTAATCGCCTTCGACCAGTTGATATTGAGATGTGTCTACTACTTGTGATCTATAAAGTCTTCATTACGGCTCTAATCTGAGGTGCTGTTTGTTAATCTGTCATTACTGAGGCTGGTAACAGAGGTATGTTTAAGGAAGGTCTTCATGAGAGCCAGTTTCATCATGGTGCTTAATGGGTTTTGCAAATGCACTTGACACCATACTGTTCTTGTAAGAACCGTCCCAGGACAGCTGAATAACTGACTGTTGTTGTTTTTATTGTTATTGCTATTTAAAAAAAGAATCCAGTATTGTTCTACAGTTGAATATAGAAAAGTACATCCAAACATGTGTCCAAACTTTTAACTTGTACCCTATAATCTCTGTAGATATACAGTATAAAAACACACTTACGTGCTATAGTCCTCAAGGGGGCAGAATTCTCCCGGGATTGTAATTGCTTACGTGGTAGAAATGAACATCTGTGTCCAGATAGTCCCCAGGTTACTGTGTTTAATCAGTTCAATTCAATTCCATTTTATCTACAGTATATAGTGCTTTTAACAATTGTTGTAAAGCAGCTTTACAGAATCAATGTAAATCATTCTAATAGTACTGTACATGAACATGTGTTTTGATATTACAGTATATACATGAATAAAACTTTGTTACGTGAATCTAAACAAAATCATGGTTAGATTTGTTCTCCCCTTCACCGCACGTAGATTTGACTTAGTGTCACGTTTATATGGCAGAAATTGCTTCAGTCTGTATTGATAAACATTATTGTATCGATAAACATTATTGTGGTTTATTATGGTTGTGTGATAAGCTATTATTACTGTTATTAATTTCCTGCCTCGGCCACAGTAATAGTTGCACAGTAGGCAGTAATATGCCATTCAGGGATGAATGTTTTATTATTTTATTATTGCCATGACTCCTTATCACAAATATCTAATCAAAGACACTTTGCACACAATTCCCCTGATCACATCGTCCTGAAATAAGAAGCGACGTGACACGTCCACACAAGAGGCTCTCTGTAACTCTCCCAAACAAAACAAACAACTTTTACTGGATTTTTAAAAAAATCCAATATGTGCTGAAATAGACAGCCGACTCATCCTTTGGACCAGTTTTTAAGCAGCAGGTCACATTCAAGCCTTTCGCACCCTCCTTTACCACAGAGTAAACATTCCCCATGTGCCGCAGTCGCTCTCTCAGTCGCCCAGTCAGCCAGTGACGCTGGAAAACCTGACAGAACTCGTTCGGCACTGTGCGCGTTAAAAACGAGAGCGAGAGAAGGAGGGAGTATTAGTTTAAGGCATTTCAGCAGTTTAGGAGTCACTCCCTCAGCTACACGCGTTCTCCACAGCAGGAATATGAGATCTGCATGGAGTTGTGAGAGTGGCCGAGTCACCTGCCACAATGATGAGCCTTCTGAAGAGCGACAGGGAGATCAGGGCTCACCTGGTGATGCTCATGTGCTGCATGGGTCAGTAGCTCCTCTCCACTTCCTTCCGCTTTACTCTGCCTCTTTACTGCCTGACGAGCCTGCTTCCTTCTTTCGCTTTGTATAAATGTGTTTGGGGAAAAGGGGGAGAAAGGTTGCGGGTTTGTCTGTGATAACGAGTCAAAAGTCCATGAAGCCTTTTATTGCAAAACATGTGGTCGCTTCCCTTTCCAGGGTGGAAGATTGTGAAGGATTAGATATTTGTCGTCTGAAGTAGTTTCATTTATGTCATGTCTTATGTTATAAGCACTTAGATTGAAGGAATGTTCTATGCGTGTTACTTTTTCCATATTAAGCATGTAGAGATGCCACTGTCACAGATTCCCATTAGGATTAATATAATAATTGGCTATTTCAGGCTGTTAGTCATCGAATCTCAGTTGACGTTGTGATGTTAGTTGGGAAAGTTGCTCATCTTGACTGTTTTACAGTAGAAATATGTATAACACAGTTTGTGTCTTACTAAACATGGAAAGTAAATTGAAGGCCTTCAACTTCGGGTCCTCTTTGTCCTTGCACCTGCTGCTCTAGTCGCAGTGCGTGAGTCAAATTAACATCCGCAGTTTGATTAATCTGATTAATCTTTGACTGTTTACTCTGTGGTATCCATCGTTACTCAATAAATCCATTCCCAGGATCAGTATTGAAAAAACTGTGACAAGTTCAATACACCGTACATCTACTAAGTAATATAGTACAGTACTTGCAACACAGAAAACCGTGATGATTTATTTCACAGTCTGCTAAATTGTCAGCGCTAACTCTGTGAATAATGCAGGACTGTTACTGACTAATGAAATCTCTCCATGTGCATCTACAGAATTAACTGGGACACTGGTGCTTGTGTGTGTGAGACATGAGGCATGGGTGTGGGGAAGACTGTCACCGTAGTTACAGGAAAAAGAAAATACTGTGGTCAGGAATAGTACGTAATGGAGCCGGTGCCTCATGGAGACCACGATTTTTTTTCTCCTCTTTTAAATACAACTTTCTATAATTATACTTCCTTCCACAATATGTGAATCACATAGCAGGGAAAACATCCCCTTTATCTGTGTGTTTTATATCCTTTTAATTGTACACACAGTCGTTGTTATTGTACTGTAATGTACGAGTTCATTTTCAGAGAGAATATTATCATCATAACGATAAGTCAAGGTTTGATCTGAGACTGTAAACGGGGGGTGCATGAGTGGTGTTAATGCTGGAGGACAACAGTGTTGCTGTACATGAGGTGTTTCTGATTCCACATTGTGTGCTGCTTTTATACTGTTAATATCTACACTACCGTTCAAAAGTTTGGGGTCACTTTCTAACTCCATGAGGGATCCTGATTTTTATTTCAATCTACATTGTAAAGTTTTGCTGAAGGCGTCCAAAAAATGCATTAATCTCCTTTGAACAGTTGATATTGAGATGTTTCTGCTACTTCTGCTCTGTAAAGACTTCATAACGCCTCTAATCTGAGGTGCTGTTAATTGGTAATTTTTCAGGCTGATAACTCTAAATGAACTTCTCGTCTGCAGCAGAGGTAGGTTTTGGTCTCGTCCTCCTGGGACGGCCTTCATGAGAGCCAGTTTCATTATGGTGCTTGACGGATTTTGCAAATGCACTCGACAATACTGTTCTTGCAAGAACTATTACAGAAAGGCCGACCTCTGTGTCTTAAAATAACAACTAACTGTTGTTTTTCTTGTTGGTACGTAATTATCTAATTCCATATGTGTTATTTTATAGTTTTGAAATCCCCAGTATTGTTGTAGAATGTAGAAAATAAATCACTAAACAAAAAAAATTTTTTGCAAGTGATCTAAAACTTTTGAACGGTAGTGTATAGGCATGCAGATATAACGTTCCCGTTTGTAGCGTACAACGTCAAACCAACACTAACTTTAAACGTACTGTTTTTACAGATGAAAGAGACAGAGTGCAGAAAAAGACGTTTACAAAATGGATCAACCAGCATCTCCTCAAGGTAGGTCTTTGTTTTTTGTGTGATGAAAAGATGATGGAAAAAATCCAGGGTGGTATAAGGGAAAAACAATAGAATGGCCATGATGATGATGTTGATGATGATGATAATAATAACAATAATAGTAAGAGGTTTAGGTCAGGTCTTCGAAACAAAAAGCGAAGACACAATGTGTGTTGACTACAATGTTCAATCTCAACTTTGAATCCTAATAATGCAGAGTCTGCTTGGAAGCTAATCTTGCTGTACTCTCAGAGAGGGAAGAGGGATGGAGGGGAGGGACACTCTTTTTCTCCTGTCAATCAAGGGGACTCTCTCTCTCCTGTCGATCAGTTTTTGAGTTCATGCATGCAGAAGTGGGCGGATGGCGCTTTCGTCCGACACCAACCTTTGTGTTACAAGTTACAAAATGCTGTCTGTGCCAAAAAAAAAAAAAGGAGTACTTAAATGTGTGGAAAAAAATTAAAATAAATAGTGTGCTAAGGTCTTTCATAGGAAACAGCTTCTGCAATTAATTTATTTGTTTTCAGTTCCTGCTTTATTATTGGCAGATTTTTAATGAATATGGAGCAAATCTCCACAGTGAGGCAGGATGGGAACCCTGGATCGGATCATTGAAGGGGGCAACGTTTACACACTCTTTCACCCCTTGGGGCAATTTAGAGTAGACGTTTTTTTTTTATCTGAGAACAGCATTTAACCCTGAGGAAACCCATACAGATACAGTAGAAAGTGGTGGTTAAAGATTAAAGTTTGTACATCTATGTTTGAGGCACTTCATGTAGGCTAATGGTTTAACACTCCTAAGGTCATGCTGACATACTGACTATTTATTAAGTTAACATTTACAGATTTCTTATACACTGTTATGTTACACATTATGTGAGCTATTGCTTTATTCTAACAGCATCTTACATATTTAGAAGCATCTTACAGGAAAACTACAAATATCCTGTATCCAAAAAAACGTAATGTACAAATATAAATCCACTGTGTGATTTCTGTGGATTTTTGTTCTCTTTCAACCTGACCAAAAATATTAGACCCTGAGGAAATGATGATTTTAGTCATGACAGAGTAAAAATTCAGTTAGTTACAATGAATAAGTCCCGTGAATTTAGACTGCAGTACGGGACTAGCCTTCTCCTCACCACCAGCCCAGCAAGTCCTGCTATTCTTTTGCATGTATCACTTGGCGCAAGATTAAAAATATCATAGGCTACTAGACAAATATGGTCTCCCTATTAACACAATATTATAAAAGTTATATAAAATAACCGTTAATCGCAGCATGGGTGAAATTAGGTCTGTACGGTCCACAGTATTGAGCAGGTTTCTGCCAAAAATCACATTCAAAACCAGTCAAAGAAGCACTTTCAGCAAGAAAAAACATCTGATTATTATTGGTTACGTCATTTTGAAAAACACTTTGACTCTATAAGTCGTTCCAAATTGCATCTGAACCATCTGTGATCTTTTATTTACAATTACACAGCTAACTATCTCTGAACACGGGGCTAAATTCCAAATCGCTCTCCAACCCTTGATCAAGGGCAGTTTTTGGATGTATGACAAGGGATTGTACGCCCTAGCACACTAGCTTTCCTTTTAACACAATTTGGGATTCAACCCCAGAACCATAAAGTTAACAGAGCTGATGTTCTAAAGTGGAAAATAAAGAGCAACTGCACCTCCATGGTTTAGTTCCCTCACCTTTTGGCTATGTAGTACCGATAATTTAAAGCTACTTTCACCGGTTAATTTCTTTTGGTCGCCTTCACGGTTGTGGTAGTGAAAAAAAAGCAAAGGGTAGCAGCTGTGCATTAGGTTACCTCTGTGCCAATTCCATCTGTTTCGTGGATCCAAAACAGTAAAACTTGAGCTGCCTCTGTGCATAGGCTTTATTATTATCTAGCTAGTAAATAGGGTGAAGTGGTGTAAGCATGTCTGAGTGTGCATGGTGTTTAAGTGGACTTCACTTGAAGCGAATAGGATTGTTCATGAAACTGTAACTAGAGATGTGATGCTGTTCATCTTTCCCCTGAATTAATAATGTCTGGGAATGGATAGGACTCGTCATGAAACTGTGGGAATGTGTTCCTCTGTCCCTCCTGGAGAGTATACTAAATGGAGGAAGGAAAGAAGGAAGGAAGGAAGGAAGGAATAGTAATTACATACTCGTATAATTTCCATGATGATCCAAAAAGGTTCCCTAGTTGCACAGAAAGTCATCAAGTCCGTTGAAACATGATCCTTTAACCTGTAAATTACAGTGATATGGTACGCTTGTTATAAAAAACATTTTTGGAAAAAATTTAACAACTCTTAGGTAACTAGGACAACTCCTGTAATAGTTTATCCATATTTATTTTGCAGACACCTGATGATGATTTATTAGTCTTCCTGTAATGAATATTTTCGTGCTCCGCTGAAAAGGTGCGGTTCACATAGGGAAAAAAAAGCTGGTTTGCCAGCATTTGTTCTGAATGGAGCCTAATTATCTTCTGGCTAAAGCTTGTATTGACTCTGAGAGCTTACTTTAGAGATTCCTCCTGTGCAAATTACAAGCGATGACTTGTTGGGTTTCCATCAGAATTAACAATTATGCCATAATTCATGGAACAGTAATGTGTAAATCATGGCATTTGTTTACTTTGCCATCTTATCAGCTTGTTAAAAAAATTCTGAAGAAGAAAAAATTACACACACACACACATACACACACACATATATATATATATAATTATATATGTATGTATTATATTACTGCATTAATTTGGGAATTTTGTACATATATATATTAAATTCCCAAATTAATGCAGTAAACCTATTAAAACATACAACCATATAGCTGTGTGTTGTAGTGTGGATGGAAATAAATAAATGTGACCCAGCGCACAGCATACCATATATCTGAAAGAGAAGCAAATGATGACACCAAACTGGCTGTTAATGTGACCTCTTTGAAAGATCATGGAAGGAACAGGAAGTCAGTGGAAAGTGGAAAGGTCAAATATGTTAATTTCTATGAAAAATAAGAGACATTCAGTCAAATATTTTTACAAGCAGTGTTACAAGAGTGACAAGACAGAACATACTATATTGTTTTGTCCTTTCTGAACAAAGCATCTATATAAATAACTTAATTAAGAACAAAATAAACTCTACGTCATGACGAATTCTGCTTAGAGGCATGTGAAGGTACTTAATGACGCAATGTCTACACTGGACAGGAATGTGTATGCAAATGTGCATGTGTTCATGGGTTATTCCTTCCTCATGCTTCCAGGATAGACGATGATGATGATAATGATGAGGTGGGGTGGGGGGGGGGGGAGAGAACAGAATTGACAGTGAAAGAATTTGATGCAGCATAAGTGTGGTTGATCTCTTCTGGGTGTCTGTGGTATTGTGTAACATGTAGATGGCAGCAGACTCAGACCTGAAAGCCCCGGAGCTATTTTGGCTGCACAGTTGTGACTAAGGAATTAGGAGCGGGAGGGACGGGGTAAAAGTGGGTCAGTGAGGCAACATGTTGAGTGCCTTTTGCAGTCAGTTAGGACTGACCTTGTGCCTGGATGCATTGCTACAGAGCCTAAAGAGTAAGAATCCAGCGTAGAGAGATAAGTGAATGGGAGAGAGAATGGTGCTGTATTAATCCCATATATGAAAAGGGATATCCTGGTGCAGTTAGTAAAAAGGAAATACAAGATTCAGACTTCAATTTTATAATCATGTTATTTACATGATCCTGAATATATATGTGAGAAATGTTTATTTTTATGCTTAAACTGTGCCACGTTAAAATTTAATAGTTTGTTCTTACAGTAAAAAAAAAATAGTGGCACCTTTTACACAAGAAAATTATAATTCTGGTATAGAAGATGAATGATTGAATTTCTATAATCAATTTAAAATTAGTAAATACTGACATTACTGGAAGATTTCACATACAGCATCCTTTATTCTGTATATACAAATATACATCAAGAAATATAGATAAAAAGAAATGTATTGGATCAAAGTGGTTTTACAGAAATATAAGTTGAAATATAAGTCATACGAAGATGATGATGATGATGATGATGATAATAATAACTTATAAAAATAGGAATTCATCCCTAACTAGTAAGCCAGGGCGGGAGGGAGGGTGGTTAAGGCATTGATCTACTAATCAGAAATCTGAAATTTTGATCTACTAATCAGAAATTTTCCAGGCTATTGGGCCCCTAAACAAGACCTTTTACCTTCAACTGCTCAGATGTACTGTATAATGAGATAAATGTAAATTGCTCTGGATAAGGTGTCTAGCAAATCCCGTAAATGTAAATGTAAAATTTAAGCTGGCGGTGACTGTGGCAAGATAAACTCCCTGTGATGAACCAGAGGAACCAGAGTCAAAAAGGGACCCAACTTTATTTGGGTGATACCAGATGACATGACCATAAATAAATTTCTACTGTAACTATGTGCTATAGGGTCAAATATGCAGCTGTATAACAAATACATTAATTTAAGTTAACATGAAGTAGCAACCTGCTAGCATGAATCTGAGCAATTAGTTATAAGCCATGATAGCAAAACTGTTTGTATCAATTACAGTCAAAAGTCAGCTTCATGGTGTCTTAGTGGCTGGACCATATATAGGGATCTATTCAGCCGTAGTGATGGAAACTCCAATCAGAAGTAGTGTATTAAAATGGATCAATCAAGTCTGGAGGGAATAAAAGGGAATAAAGCATCACTGACATACACAGAGAGAGAGAGAACTTGATTTTGTATTTGTTAATTGATGCATAAAATTCTGAAGAAATGTATGAAAAAAAATACACAAATCTCAGTGTTTGTATAATAGAAACACCAGAAATAGACCAGACCTGATGTTCTACTAGCGGATGTGTAAAACGTCAAACTCTTGTGTTTCCAGGTACGAAAGCACGTTAACGACCTTTATGAGGATTTGCGGGATGGACATAACCTGATTTCGTTGTTGGAGGTCCTATCTGGTGACAAATTGGTGAGTAGAGTTGTTTGTCTATCTCTTGTACCATCAGTATCTGCTGTCAGGTATGTCTTCTGTCTTTGGTAAACATGTTAGTTAGCACTTTCTTGTGGTAACCTCACAATGTTCTAAAGGCCGGCACCAGTACCTTGTGTAGTCACAGCAGTCCACATTTACTGTGTGTCACTAAAAAGCCTGTAAAACACACAGCACGACTAACTTGCTGACGCATGAATGTGTGTTCGGTGCATCTAACATTGCTGTGCGGTGTCTAAAACCCTTTCAGCTACACACTGCTCTTTGAATAAGATTGCAACACGAGTTGGAGAATGAGTTTTCTTTCTCTCTCGAGCTATAGCGCTTATCTGCAGATTGTATTTGCACGGTTTTATACCCTTTGTAAATAGAAATCTGCTGATCGTGCTACTGTTTTGCAAGTTGTAGAACGTTTGTGTGGGTTAAAATGCATTACAGACACTTTAAAGGTAACTAGGTTTAGATTTTATACATTTCATTATTTACAGCATTAAACCTTTTAAATAGAGTGGACTCTGAGTCTGAGAACGAACATTTAACATTTAACTTGCCCGGTATTCTCAATATGAATGAATTATATTCAGTCAGTTCCAGAATTATTGGCGCCCTTCATGAAAATAATCTGAAATGAATATATAAAAAGAACCACATGTGCAATGAGGATATTTGGAATAAACAAAATGTTGGTTTCATTAGACAGATTTTCGTTTGGTGGAGCCTCCCTTGGCGAGAATGACAGCCTCTTTCTGCAGTGTTAGACGAAGTTGGAGAACACTTGTATAAAGATCTTTTCCATGCGGAAAATTTCGAACTCGCTGAGATTCTTGGGGTCTCTTCTGTAATCTGCCCTCTTATTTGAGACCTCAAATTTTCAACTGGGTTCAAGACTGGAGACGGAGATGGCCATTGGGAAACTTTTTTGTCATTGCGACCATTAC
Organism: Channallabes apus; assembly: GCA_030522415.1. Classification (NCBI taxonomy): domain Eukaryota; kingdom Metazoa; phylum Chordata; class Actinopteri; order Siluriformes; family Clariidae; genus Channallabes; species Channallabes apus. The sequence goes on along the minus strand of CM060125.1, from coordinate 22,542,421 downwards.
TTTCCTCTTGGTTGGAAAACCTAACAATAACCCAGATTCAGGCTTCTGGCTTCAGACGAGCAGATTTTTATTTGTTGGAATTTATTATGCCTTAATAAAAGGAGCTGGGCCACTGAAAGCAAAACAGCTCCAAAGCAACAAAGAGTCACCTGTGTTTTACCGTGGATACGGGATTCTGCTCTTTGTATGCAGTCCCCTTTTTTTTTCTCGCCACTAAATGACGATGGTGTGCGTGCCCAAAAAGCACCTTTTTTTGCCTTGTCTGACTATAACACACTATTCTAGCAGTTCGTCCATGGTAAAGTTTAGATGCTGGGGTTTGTGTGTTGGTCTCATGGAGGGATTCTTTTCAAGGGATACATCCAAAAAATTTTTGAAAAAGTAAAATCCCAAGATTTATCTATACTTGAAGCACTGTATAGATCTTTAGCTTCCCCTTTGCCTCTCTTAGGCCTTGTTCACACGGGCGTTAAAATCGACCGTTTTTCTGCCGTTCGTAGTGTCCGGTGATCGCAGATGAAGCGCAGAGGGTTTTCTACACATAGGAGTCAATGACGGTGTTCACACGGGCTTTGGTGACGTGTGTTTGTCCAACTGCGCGTTTATACGGTGTTAAAAAAATGTTGCATGCAGCTTTTCTTGCCGTTCAAATCCCAACGAACGCAAGGAAACCGTGTCTAGTTCGTTTTCTCCGCATCCATTTTACGCTTCGGAGGACCGGTTATATCCCATGATCCTACATGCTATACAGAGGGAAATGTGGAAAAAAGGCAAAAATAAAATGCTTAAAAAATAAACTTGCGCGGAAATGTTCGCATTTCTTCATAAACCACAAAAAACTTCCTTTAATCCGAGGTTGTGCAGTCGGAGGGTGAACCCTACGTTTCCGTATTATTAAAAAAAATATTTTAATATATTATTTAAATATAATAATTTAATAAAAAAAAAATTAAACAATAAGATTAATGTCTAATATTGCAAAATGGTCCATATTAAAAGGAGGCACCTCAAATAAAATGACGAGGGCTTTCATATCCAGTTCACGACACACTGCCCCCCACAGGTTAAACACACAAACTACAATTTGGGCTGCAGGCTGTCGTTAGACAGAGACAAACGAACGCCAGTGTAGAAGTCAATCGAGCGGCACAACAAAACGCAACATCAACGTATAGGACGTTCTGAGCTCGTTCGTTTATCCAAAAATTTAACGCCCGTGTGAACAAGGCCTTAGGATTCTCCTCACCAGACTTTTTTTGAGTGAATTTTCAACAGTCCCATGTTAACCAAACTTTCTTACTCAGGCTTGCAAGGCTTTTTTTCCCCACGTTTGAGTTGGTTTTATCCAGACCTCATATTCATACCCCAGTGAAACAGGAACTGGACATGTACTACTATAAAGTTCCTAGACACTTAAAAAAGTAAAACATTTGTATTAAAAGAATATAGTATTCTATATTTATTAACAAATAATTTAACACATTTTTGACTGAATTAAATATTCTAAAAATAAATAACTTTTGCAGGACTTATTTTTATTAACTGAATAGTTCTCCAAACAATGAAGGAAATTATAATCTTTAGATGTATATCTATGTATGGTACGGTAATGTTTCTGGTTATTGTCATAAAGGGTGCCAATAATTCCAGAGTTTACAGTAGTTTAGTTTATTTGTATACTTCATTACAGTTGGTCGACTTATATTAAGAAATACTGCAGTGATGATGATAGTTGCAGATCTTGTAGGTCATTTGTAATTTCTATAAACCTAGCAATAATCTTTAATATTAGAATATAAATAAAATAATAAATAATCATCCAGCACCTTGAATTAAAAATTAAAAGGTCAAAGTCCTTTGCTTAAAATAGGTTGGAACATAAATCACATAAATTTAATCTAAGCTTCTGTGGCTTGATTCTCATTTTCATCTCTCAAGTTCTTATAGCCTGTAAATAATAATAAAAAAAACAGAATAATTCAGTTTATTCTGTGAATGTTCGGTAAATTATCTGTCCACTAGCAGGAATATATTTCAAATTACCCGTGCTCACTTTTTATAGCACATTGGTTTGTAAGTTTCAATTAAAAGTTGAGTCTCTTGTTGAATTTAACTTTGTCAATTAACTGTCAAAAGTCGAATTAACTGTTTATTCATCTTTTTTATCTTTATTTAACTTTAATATTTTTTTCAAAAGTTATATTACTGAAAATATTTTTGTCATGTCCACAATAGCTGTGTGATTTGATCAACTGTGCAACCAAACCGTTTTTTTTTTTTTTTGCTCGATCCAGTTAATTTAATCGATGGGTCAGTTTTCAATACAGAATGGATTCAAGCATTTTAAATTAATAAGATAAACTTACAAATATAAAATGTATTAATTATTTAAAAATACACCATAGCCTTCATCTTATGAAAATACTCAAGTTTTGTGAGAGTATCGCAGCTTCTTTTTGTTGTTGTTGGTGCAATACCGCCACCTCCTGGAGTGAAGAGTGGGGAAGGTGAAAAAAAGACTGAGACATGACATTTAAACACTCAACACAAGTTGCACAGAATTTCAGTGTTTGACCCTTTTAGATGTTCTTAATACTCCAAATGTGTAAGAAATGTAGCTGCTTGAGACAGATCATATTGTAAACTTCAGTGCTATTGAATCGAATTTCTTCTGATAATGTCACTAACACCTGGAGTAACCTACTGGATTTAGTTTGTTTAAATGGTAAAAACCTACCATTTATTTCCAATTTAAAAGTTGAGGCAAACCCTCCCAGATTTTCAGTGTTCTCTCAGAACTTTGGACTCTTATAGATACTGAATACTCTGTATGACATTTTTTTTTAATGGTAATAAGGAATAAATTCTCTAACTTTTCTGTTAGTATTTACAAGGGTGAGTCAAGAATTACTCGAACTTTGGCTATAAAATTTATTTTAATTAACCTTAATTAAATTAAGACACATACATAATTTTTTCTCATAATCTCCTTGCTTTTTAATACACTTTGTCCATCTGTCACCAAGCTTTTGAACTCCCCCATTAAAGAAAGAATCACTGCACGCTGGCCAACAGAAGTTTAAAGTTTCACATTTTTGACTCATCATATTATGTTGTTATGAATGGAAAAAGCAAAATGCAAGAAGCAAGAAAAAAAAACCCACAAAAAATATTTTCATAAGTGTGGCATTGTGCAGTTCTGGCCAAGTTGTTCTGTGTGTGTCATAGTCGTCCTCAATGATGAACCCAGCTACAAACCAGCTAGGAGCGGCACAGCAATTTAAAATATAGCTGATTACACAGATAAAGAGTTTTTCGTACAAAAACACATGATGTAGGAGGGTAATTTTGCGGATTTTACTTAAGCACAAAAGAACCGCTGGAATTAGTTTAGGATTAAATTAAATCGATCAACATTAATAGATGTTAATGCATTTTCTTTTGTTTACTGTTGTTTGTTTCTTCTTCCCTTTCTCTCTTTTCTGTTCATCTCCCTTTATTTGTTCATCGGCCTTCTTGATCTGATCTGTGCCCTGTTTGTCTGTCTGTTTTTTTTTTTGTTTTGTTTGTTTTTGTGTCTGTTTCTCGTTCTTGCTCGCTCTCCCATGGTTTAGCCAAGGGAGCGCAATTTTCTGAAGACGTTACGGTTGGTGAGTTCAGCTGAAGCATGCACGGTTGAGCAGCATGGCCGTGTGCAGAAGGATGATGATGATGAGGATGAGGATAAGGGGGTAGGTTTGGTCACATGACCTCCTCCCCCTTTTTAACACAACTAACGAAGAGTGTGCATTGACAGTTAATCAGCGTGGCTAAACCAGCGAGCTCGTCTTCTCGAAGGTGGACTGTAGGAGTTTAGAAGTTAAGACTTGCACTTTTACTTTAAGGGATCCCAAAGCCTATGTGCTGTTTGGTATGAATAGAGCCTCTGCCATTGATGGGGTTGCCATGGAGTGCTTCAGAATGTGTCATTTTAAGCTTGTGAACTAAATGACCTGACTACGATTCCTTGCGCTTCATCGATCACTAAACATTTCAGTGGCGTTATTGAGGAATCACATAGACACGCCTTCAGTTTTCCATGAAGCGCCCTGGAGTCATAGTTTTTAGTTCTTGGGTGGCTTGTTGCATCCAATAGCAATCTGTTTGTGTGTCCATTTGTCATCAGTCATTCACACAATTATAGCAGAATGTGATAAAACAATAAAAAATAAAACAGTTCAGTATTTGTGCCTGAACTCTCTAGCAGTCACATAATGAAGGATACTTTACTCTACCTTCACACTAGCAAGTGACAAGTCACTCATGCTGTGGACATGTAGTAACCAATGCTGTACAGAATTTATACATTCAATTAGAAATTGTAGAACTAAGGGTGTCACGGTATGCAAAAATCACAGCTCAGAGAAGTATTAGAAAGAATCTTTTAATTTATTCTGAATTTAACATGGAAACATATAAACTTAGTATAGTTTATAGTATAGTATAGTATAGTATAGTATAGTATAGTGTTCAGTATAGATGTGCAATTAAGTGCAACAGTTCATGAGGCATGTACCGTTCTTTCCCCAAAAAGTCCTATATTTAGGTATCTAGATGGCAAGTTAAGTGTAACAGTAGTATTGATAAAAATAGAGCAAACAATGGTTATTTTAAATAAGGGATATTTAAAGGATAATTAAAAAAATGCTATTTAACCTATTTGCTTCTGCTTTTACTATTTTTGCTCTGTGAACCTTTTTTTCTCGACTGAGTCTCAGGTGTGGAAGGTTGAAGGCAAGCCATAAGAGTGGATGTAAATACAATACAGTACAGGCCAAAAGTTTGGACACACCTTCACTCATTCAATGTGTTTTCTTTATTTTCATGACCATTTTCATTGGTAGATTCTCACTGAAGGCATCAAAACTATGAATGAACACATGTGGAGTTATGTACAAAAAAAAAGGTGAAATAACTGAAAACATGTTTTATATTCTAGTTTCTTCAAAATAGCCACCCTTTGCTCTGATTACTGCTTTGCACACTCTTGGCATTCTCTCGATGAGCTTCAAGAGGTCGTCACCTGAAGTGGTTTCCAACAGTCTTGAAGGAGTTCCCACAGGTGTTTAGCACTTGTTGGCCCCTTTGCCTTCACTCTGCGGTCCAGCTCACCCCAAACCATCTCGATTGGGTTCAGGTGCGGTGACTGTGGAGACCTTTTTTTTGTTCAGTACATAACTCCACATGTGTTCATTCATAGTTTTGATGCCTTCAGTGAGAATCTACCAATGTAAATAATCATGAAAATAAATAAAAAACATTGACAGATAGATGAGAAGGTGTGTCCAAACTTTTGGCCTGTACTGTACATTTTAATAAACTAAACACAAACAAACAAAACCGAAACACTTGAACAAAACAGTCCTGAAATGGATAATAAACAAGGATATGATACAACTCGCTGGCTACTCCAAGGGCTATTTATACACACATGTCTAAACAAGCTGCTGGAGATGACAATCCAAACATGTGACAAAGGTGCATTCTGGGAAATAATGTCCCAGCCAAAGACCCAACACATAATCTGGGGTTATCTTAGAAATAGAGGAAGTGAATTTAATACATAGCGATAGTCCACTCAGGGGTTTTTCCCAGTTTACAGAGTGATGTCAAATCAACATGGCTGCACACAGCATTGGAAATGAGTAAAACTTACTATCTTTAAAAGAGCTATACTGTATATTCAATTATAAGCTTTAGAATAATGAATCAAATAATCAATCAGGCATATTTGTTTGTTGAATCTTAAACAGGTTAGTATTTTTAGAAATAAAATATACATTGCTCGGACCAAAAAAGTCACCACCTGGATTTAACTAAACAAGTAGTTAAGAGCCTTCCACTGAGGTTCACCTGGCAGCAAGTTATTTAACCCTAACTGATGCAGTGAATATCACTATTCTCGTTTCTTAAACAATGTGGTGAAATTGGTAAATGGGTCAAATTATTGTACTACATCCAGGAAAGAAAATCCTTGCAAGATTGCTGAAACTATTACAATTGGGTTAAGATCTGTCCAACATGTTATTAAAACCTGAAAGGATCATGGTGAACCATCATCTTCGAAAAAATGTGGTTGGGGGAAAAACAACAACAACAAAAAAACTCACAGCTATGTTCAATAGTGAAAGTAAGCATTTCCAAACACACAAAAACGAAAGAATGGACTGTGAAGAAGTGGAAAAAGATCATGTGGTCTGTTGAATCCAGATGTCCCTCCCCTGTTCCAGAGTGATGGGTGCATCAGTATAAGATTAATGATGCATCCATCCTGTCTAGTACCTACAGTACCGTACAGACTAAAAAATGAGGTCAGCCGACTACTTGAATATACTGAATGACCAGATTTCCCACCATCCATTCATTTCGATAAAATACGAATACACACACTGTTACACCCCTAGTAGTAGCCAAAACATATAGCCTACTAGATGTTATGCATACCTTCATCCTAGCTGTATTTTTAGATTAGCAAAGCAAGGTAAGTTTGCTAGCTGCAGTTTGTCTATTCACCAGAGATTGACTTCCGAGCTTTTTCACCTGTCACTTTGTTGCTTGCTAGTGTAAACGTAGAGTTAGAATCCTTTCAAAATGAAGTTGCTGTGGTTTTTATATGAACTGCATCGTGGTTTTCATGTGAACCTGAAACAAATTCTGCAGTGATACTGAATCTCGTTTTATTTATATACGAGTTTCTTCATGATCATCATCACATCCCGCTCATAATAACATTTGGTACATTGTCTTATTGGAAACCATGCATCATTCAGAGGTGAATTTGTTGATAGTGGCTGGAAATGCACATATTGCTACATGACATTGACAAAGTGGAACACAAAATGATAACTGTCAGACATTTTTAGCTCTGAAAACTGGTGCATGATAATGGCATAATTAGTGACACGTTTCCACTCATCTGCCTCAAACGTAGTGATTCTTAGGAAGAGTACATCGGCTCGAGTGGAGAAACGCTGGCATGGGCAAGTGCAAGTCATCATCCTGTTATAACATGCATCATTCTTTCTTCCACTTGTTCTCCATTGTTTCAGTTATGTGAGTCAGATTTATCCTGTACACGATGTTGTTTTTGCCTCGCTGCGTCATGCTATTAGCACCAGTCGTTCTGCCACTGGCTGTCTGCTCTTTCATCACAGAGTCTGTTTGTACTGTAACTCACTCTTCAGACAACAGAGTTTCTACACGAGCGGCTACACGTCCTAGGATTATGACCTGGTTCATGTTTTCCATTTTACATGAGCTTGTGCTCATTTGCGATGCATCTATACCTGTACTGGTACTGAGTCTAATAACATAGTTTTAACAAGTGGAAACAAGAATCTGTTACCACTCTATTTAAAATGCAATATCAGCGATCTGGAAGTATTTCACGATTAATGATGGCAATCCAAGCAATATCAAAAGGCGCTACTATAGCATTCGTACTCGGTCTGGAAACAAATGGTATCGATGCATCAGTAATCACTGGCAGAGTAATTTCAGCTTCGCCTGCATGGGGGTTGTATAATTACACCATGACCCTTGAAGAAATAGGGGTCACAGTATTTCTCTCTCCCGCAGAAACCTATAAACCAGGAATATGCTGCTGTTGCCACTGAGGATGCAGTGAGTACGTGCAGCTGATAACTGGCGCCTTGTAGAATGATGTGCGCTCACGTTTCTCTTTCACTTCTTTCCTTTCTTGCAGCCTCGGGAGAAAGGCCGCATGCGTTTCCACAGACTGCAGAACGTACAGATAGCACTGGACTACTTGAAAAGGCGGCAGGTAAGTCTGAACGAGCCTCCATTAAGCAGTTTTATCCTCAAATCACAAAAACACCAGTGTGTCACCAAGCTACAAACTCATGATCTCATCTCGATGCAGACGGTTCCTCAGAATAGCCTCGGGCTGATGGGAAATTGGATTGGTCACCTATGGGAATAATAAAAGGAGGCGCACCAGATTTATAGCATACATCCTAAAGATAGTAAATCTTGCCATTTGCTTGCTTTGTAGTCTTACGAGGAAAGCATGAGAATTAGCTTATAAGTGTATTGTGTTCTTGACTTAAAGTAATGATGGTTTTGTATAAAGCACAAGCGCATTATGTCATTGTTAGTTTTCATATTGTTCTGGTTCATCGCAGCTGGCCCTACTGATCTTGTTATTCATTCACATCACTAACAACGAAACCTACTAATGGGCAAACATCTCCCCAAAGAAGTCATTGTTCTGGAATAACAGCTGTGTGTAATAGTGTCCTGTTTTTCTTGTGTTCTAGTGCCCTCTTGTGGCCAGTAACAGACAATAACGTTTCACTTCAGACAGTAAAGCCGGATGCAGGTCCTCTCATGTTGTCATGAGCTGTGTCTCAGTTCAGAAAACATTAAGAATACTTACATGTATTTAAATCCTAGAAGACGGGTACACAGAGCAAGTAGGTTGTGGTGGTTTTAGAGTTAGGAAATTTACCTACTCAGGGGTAACTCAGTGTTTAAGGCATTAGACTATGGTTCGGAAGGTCCCAGGTTCAAATCCCACCTTGAGCAAGGCCCTTAATCCTCAACTCCTCAGATGTATAATGAGATAAAAATTTAAAAGTCGCTCTGGATAAGGGCCTCTGCCAAATGTAAATGTACTCAAGAATGTTCTGGAACAGTAATCAAGGACGAAGGGCCTTGAGCTGACGGGTAGCCAACAACCCAAGGGTCACTATAATCCACTATAAATAATTAATATTTATAAATCACTATAAATATCCACTATAATCTGTATGTTTGGCAAAAAGCACCTGAAGATCTCTTATACAATGATAAGAAAAATCGTCTGGTATTATGATCCAAAGATTTAACTATTTGGGATCAGGAGATCAGGCACCGTGCATCACCTAGAGTTAAACACGGTGGTGGCAGCATCATGCTGTGGGGATGTTTTTCTACAACTGGAACTGTAAAATTAGTCAGAATAGAGAGAAAGATGATGCAGGAAGAAAGCTATCCTAAGGGGAAAGTAGGGGTGGGCGATATACCGGTATACACGGTTAACCGATAGAAATTTGTCAACCGATAGAGATTTTAGTCTATCGTCTTAAAGATCGTCTTGAGATCACGTGACGTTGCATGTTACGTAACCACGCAATACACATTCACTTCTATGGGAAGCCAAACACATCTAAAGTGGGTACGAAACCGTGGCACCCGATTGAGCCGGCGTGGGCAGAACAAATATCCAGACCCGGTGGATCGAGCAGCGCGGACCAACTTGAGCAGCGCAGCTCGAATCACAAACCTGAACTACGTTGATAGAAATAGACCGCGCCGACCATCAAAATACATTTTACCCCACTGGTATGCGCACGTACAAACCAGGCATGGCAAGGCGGAAATAATATTAAACAGTCCTGACATTTTAAATAAATTGAGTCGAGCAGGTTTGTGATTCGAGCGGCGCTGCGTGATCCACTGGGCTGCGCAAATAAACCAGATCATCACTGCGCTATCCAGATAGTTGCGCTGCGCTGTATTTGCGAGGATATTTGGTTCAATCGGGTGCCACGGTTTCGTCCCACTTTTGATGTGTTTGGCTTCACATACACTTCGACCATGGAAGAAGACGGTGCAGCAGCAACATCGGTGACAAAACCAACAACGAGGAGATTGTAAAGAAAAAGCTGCATAGTCTGTGGTGTGTAATTGGTTTGGGTAAGAAAAGTGATACGAATGAGACGAACGTGATTTGCAATGTACGCAAGTGCACTGTTTTACACAAGTGGTGGAAACACGTGAAACCTTTTCTATCATCTGAAATCCAAACGAATATGGCCAAAGTAAAAAAAAATGCGGCAAACCTCAGCAATTCACAATTTAAATAAAATTACATTATGTAAAACAGTTTCTTTGTGTTTGAATTTTTATGTATGCATTTTCAGATACAAATTGCTATATTGTGATATATATCGTTATCGAGGTAGAAAATAGCTTTTGGTTATATCACCCACCCCTAATGAATCTTGAGCTTGGATTCATGGTGGGGATTGTGGGGGCAGAAGAGAGACCCGGGTGTGTTTTGTGTCCTAAACCGCTGGCAGCAGACCGCATGAGACCCAACAAATTAGGAAGACACTTAGAGACAACACACTCCAGTCACGTTAATAAGCCACTAGACTTCTTTCAAAGAAAGCTGGCAGAATACAGACAGCAGGATAATCGCATGGTAAAATCTGAATCAGTGGACAGCAAAGCACAAATGGCTTCATTCAAAGTTGCATACAGAATTGGCCAGTGCAAAACAAACTACAAACAATTGCTGAGCAGCTAATAAACATGGGGTCAATTATGCAAAGATAAGTGACAACGTAAGCCTTTTCTAACAATTGCACGTGTATTTTATCTGTTTTTAACTTGGTGTTGTTTGATCTTATTGGTTTAGAAATTGATATTTCAATAAACAGTAAACTTGGCCGATTTCGTTATTATTTTGTTGACAAGTGTGGCTTGAAAATTTGCTCACCCCCTTAAGTGGGGAATGACAGAAAAAGTTTGAGACCACTGAGTTAGAGTATCTGTAAAATCACAGCCTGTCATTTTACTGAGAAACTGGAATGTTAAATAACATAGTGAAAAATAACATAAAGTCTCATCAATTATCATCAACTTAATTGAACAGCTATACTCTATCTGTTCACACTAATGTGTGTTTCTCGACAGGTGAAACTAGTGAACATCAGAAATGATGACATCACAGACGGCAACCCAAAGCTGACACTGGGGTTAATATGGACCATAATTCTGCACTTTCAGGTTAGCACGCTTTACCATTCATCTAAATGTTTGCTGTAAGCTGTTCATTGTTGTTCGCACATTGCGATGTGCTCTTGCGACTGTTGTTACCTTTGTGTGATGTTCTAGTTTTTACAACACTGTCTTGATCATGCAGTTCATTTTCCAACCACAAGAGGGCACAATAACCAACAATAAACTCCATGCCCATAGAGGATTGTGTTCCCATCTGTAATATTTGTATTGACATAAACATTATGTTCAGTTTGGTCAGTTTCTGTGTTTCATGTAAAGAGACAGTGATAAAGAGAACTCCTTTCTTAGACTTACAGTGGAGTCTCTAGGCTCATGTGCACCAAAGATGCATCAAGGCTAAGTCTGTAAGGTGCGTAATCAGAACATAAGGGCTGTCTGTGTAACTTACGGATGTGTTTACATTGTAAAACGTGTTGTATTTGTTTCTGACAGCGTGTGGCTTTGCAGTAAAGAGGGAAACAAGCGCTAAATAACATGTAATAGTGTATATACATACATACAGGGCGTGTGATTTCCACTCATAACTGGAGTAATAATAAGCGCACACTCCAATCTACTATATATCAGTTTAATGTCCTCGCCTGCAGGAACATTCTTTGTCAAGCTTCAGTCAAATATTGCGGTGTGCTAACATGTATGATGAAAGATTATAGAATTTGGCTGCGCTGTTTGATTGACATGCTCGTGATTATACTCGGAATCGCAGCTCGTGGCTATCAGTAGTGGAATGTTAGTTTTCGGTTATTACGTGCCATTTCTGCGAAATAATATGTGTGTGTTGTACGATCCTTTGCGATATCTGTAGGTTTTTGCCACGTATTTTGAGAGAGAAAATGGATGACGACTGGCGCAGGTCCAGGTTCTTCATGCCGGCAGCGGATTTGTTACAGTTTGCCTGAGTGTATTCGTGAAAAAAACTTGAAGGATGCTAGCATGGTACTGTACATTAGCTTCTGATTCGACGTGCAAGGAGTGGAAATGCAGCCACGTCTCTGTTAAACCTGAACACATTTTAGGAATACTGATTGAAGGACACTGATGTGTATGAACACAGCGATTTCTCTATAGCCTGCGAATCATTACTGCAATCTAATGCATATAAGAAATGATTCTGTGTGAAAACAAACCTGAGATGACTGATCCCTCCACCAGACAAGTTCAGAATTGATCCAGGTTTCAGACTCGGGCCAAGTGAGAAAACTCCCTGAAGTTGCCCTTGCTTGCAGCGCCACACACACACGCACACTCACACACAGCGTTTACTGAGTTGTTAAACAGACCAGAGTGAGTTATTGGGATCTTCCAGAATATTTTTCACTATTGGACCAGTTTTTTAACATTATCTTGTCTCAAGGATAGTGTAATTCTCTCTCTCTCTCTGTTTCTGTCTCCTTCATTCTCCTCCTTCTCTTCCTTCCTCTGACTGAGTTTGTTAATATTCCTGGCTCTGACTTCACACTCGAGCGGTCACGTCCGGAGCATGCAGTATTAGCTCACAAGCCAGCACGTTTCCAGCATTTATGTTTTTTCCTTCAGGTATACAGTCAGTCAGGACTGTTTAAAGCGAGACTACTGTACATTTCTTCACCCAGACAGCATCCAAGATTTAGCTGCTGGGCTAAAGTTGAAACACCTAATATCTGTAGGCTTTCGAGGCAGGTCCAAAGCTGCGCAGGGAGGAAAGAAAAAATGCCCAGTGAATAGGTGTGGCAGTCGAGGTTTTTTAACTTTTGGAGTACATAAAACACATTGACAGGTAGCGTGGGGTAGAGTGTGCCAAACACCTGCCCCGTCAGTCTCACGCAAGCCGTTGGGCATGAGCCGCTGGTGACTGTGGGCCTGTTGCCTCTTGATTCTGCAGATGTGGCAGCATTTTTTGACAGTTCCCTACGCATTTCAGCTCTCTGGGTGATGTCCGAGTCCAGCAGCAGCCAAATTTTTTTTCCAAATTCATGCACTTGTGAGCTATTGTGTGTTAATGGGATGCAGTGTAAAGCATTTGTTCTGACACTCATCTCAAAAAAAAAAAAAAAAGGTTGAGTTTCTATTTCCCAGTTCTATTCTTTGCTTTTTGTTGTTTCGTATATACAGAACTCTTTTATTTATTTACTTATTCATTTATATTTTTAACCATGAGCAAGTTTTTGATGTTAATGAATAAAGGGAGTGTAAATAGCGCATTTACCATAATACGTGCATGTATTTCATGTTTCCTCATGCAATGATATTACAAAAGAAGCTTTTCAACCCTTACATAAGGATCATCTGCTTAAAGTTACATCACAGTCCTAGTCAGTTTATTACATTTAAAATTGCTGGCATTCAAGTGACATAAATAGTTATTAGCAATTTGAACGATGTTTGTGTGTTTGTATGTGTATGAGTTTATATCAGGTTTATAGACGCATTTTCTCTATAGGATCATTCTTACATTAAAAAAAGCGTGCTCATTTCAAGTTGAACAGAAAATACCCCTCTGAAAAAAGAGGAGAGGAAAAATTGCTGTCTAGATGGGACACGTGTGTCACTCTGTGTCTTTGTCTATCAAAGACATCTGAAATGTCTAGTATGTGGAAAAGGGTAGAGTAAATATATTTATAAAATAAAATATATAAATATTATATTGGAGTAGTGCTGGATGATATTTTAACATATATGTATTAGGGATATTATGAAAATTTTATAATAATGTATTTTTTTATTAATTACAGATTGAGGTATTTTAACGTACTACAGTCAGTACATCAAATTTCTGTTAATCCAGCATTAAGTACAAAAAAATTTGACTGGGAAAAAAAAATCATGATCATGTGAGTGTTTATTCTTAGTTTTATTATCTAATGATAATACTGTCATTATTCAAACAATCATGATGACCTTTGATCATATATATATATACTTCATATTGAATATAAAAAAATATACAAAAAGAACAGTGCTGGATTATTTGTAATATATACAGTATATAGAGATAGTGTGTGTGTGATAACAGTGTGTGTATGTATTAAGAGAGTCTAATGATATACAGTACAAATCTAGAGTTTTATATATGTGAATAATTGGGAAAGAAAACAATAAAGTTGTTTAACAATGTAGTGTAGAGTTCAATAGTGTGATGATGTTGAAAAAAAGCTGGATCTGAATTTGTAAGTATAAGGTATTTTCTATTACTATGGTGGTAAATCAGCGTGCACCATTGGTAAGGCCCATGTGTTTAAAGTCCTGCACGTAGGCTTTGTAGCACAAAAAAACAAAGCCAAAGAACTTTGTCATCTGCGGCGACCTCAGCCTCAGAGTATTTTGTTGAGCCAGCCACGCTGCCCTGTTATTTTTAAAGCCCGCATGATAGTCCACGTATTCCCTCAGGCCACTTCATGTGATCTGAACAGCTCATTTTGCTGAGCTGCATTTTCACAGGTGGCTTACTGCAACCAGAATCCATCAGGACACACAGTGTGAACTCGTCCTCTCCCTTTACAATCTGTCCCATGTCCCCAGGCTTTGGCCATTTGCATACAGATTAACCTGAGGAAAATTATTACGACTGCCCTTGTGTGCATGTCCCAGGTTCTCAGCAGTGACTGTGTGGCAGTTAGTGACTCGTGAACCGTTTTTTCCCTCCAGGCCACGTCGCGTTTATGGTATTTGTTCTGGGCTAGCAGGGCAAAGGGAGCAGTTTCAAAGGTCACTGCGGACTCTAGTGTGTCGGCACTGGGCCAAGAGAGCTCAGCGGATTGGCAGAAGGAACATGAGCTCTGAAACGTGTCAACAGAGTTCTAGCGGGACATGGAGAGAAACTTACCAGAGAATTGCAGATAGAAGAGAGGAAAATGGCTGCATTTTGCCAGGATAAGGCAACCCTTAAGCTTGTTACATTTTCTGTACTTTGTATTTGAAGAAACCGGGAGTCTGTCTGGTATGGGAAATGTTTTGGGTTGTGTTAGAGGGCATAAAGATGAATGTCATGTTGACTCCTCTAAAGCTCCGCTCAGCCCCACGTCGAAGGAGCTCAGAGGACGCCGGTATTTTCAGAGAAGAAAGAGCAGAAAGTCACTGGAACTTCCACCTGATGCCACCGCGAAGAACCAAAGTGAAACTGAGAAGAAAGAAAAGTTTTGTGATCCCACAGATGAAGGGGTTTATGTTGGAGAGGTTCCAGTGATTATCAGAACTGACAGAAGACCATGTACACAACAGTCAGAGAGAGACGGAAGCCGGGTCACTATAGAAGAAAACCTCCACAAGTTTTCCAAGAGGTCTAAGCGTATTCCCCCAAAGGATGGGCTCCTGGAAAAGAAGCTACTTCAGAGACAGCTCAGGAGGGCAGTGAGTTTTGGAGCTGTGGAGCATTCGCTTCGTACGCTGCAGGGACATGGCTCCCGTAGAAGCAGTGTTGATCATCAGTGGGGAGACATTAGAGGGCTGTCAAGGATTTTATGTGACATTCAAGTGCACAGGAAGAGGAGGAGGGCCTACACATCTTCCGGAGGATTAGTTTCCCACAATTCTTTGGACACCATCCAAAAAAGGTCTTCTTCTCATAATGATCATAAGGTAAAAATTGTTCAAGCAATTTGTAAAATAGCATCTTTTTGCTTTTTTTGATGAGATTGGAAAACTAGAATGATTTCAATGGGATATGAAAGCTCTCCAAACATGTCCTGCTCATATTTTGATCATTGTCTAATTTAAAAAAAAATTGTGAATCGACTTATTGAGATTATACTACTTTCCAAATAATGTAGTATTGTGATTGCAGGACTTGGGCTTTGTTTCTTTCACTTTGTTATACTTCCCTTTAGATCATGCATTCATATAATGTACGTATGTGTGTAATATGGTTCCTGGATTTTTCTTTTGTACTGTATGGTCTATTTTCCACGTAGAGTTGAGTAGGCTACATCAAAATATATAAAATCATATTTATTATTTAATTAAAGGCTTTTGAACACTTAACACCCCACTCCACTCCACATAACATTATAATAAGGAACAGGATTAATAATAGAAGTACACACAGGTTTTTTTTTCATCACTACGTGACACTTCTCATGTAGTGTGTAAAACATGCGAAGCAGTACCTATTCAACAGTTGTTCTACTTTATCAATCCTAGGAACACCCAAATTAACCGGAGTGCAAAACTCTTATAATCTGACATCTCAGCAACAACAACAATACAAAAAAATAAAACACCTGAAAATACACTACACATTTCCAGCAACATACACCAATTATCCATAACATTAAAAGCACCGAGAGGTGAAGTGAATATTATTGATCTTATATTGACACCTGTCTAGGGGTGAGATATATCAGGCAGTGAGTGAACAGTCAATAATGTGCTCGTGTGCTAGAAGCAGGAACAATGGGAAAGCATAAACATATGTTATCTGAGAAACCTCAACAAGGGCTACACTGTAATGGCTAAAAAGCTGTGTATTCAAAACAGCATGTCTTCAGGGGTTTTCCTGGTATGTAGTGGTTATTACCTATCGAAAGCAACATAAGGAAGGATAACTGGTCTACTGGTGTTTGGGCCAATCCAACAGAAGAGTTACTGTAGAACACTTTGCTGAAAAAGTTATTTCTGGCTGTCAGAGGAAGATGTTGGAACCCATGTGCATTACAGCTTGCTGCATAAACACAGACTAGTGGGAGTTCCAATGCTGAAAGCTCCTACAATGGGCATGTGAACATTAGTGGTTTCCAAGGTGGTTTCCTGGTTTGATGGATCATGTTTTCTATTACATCATGTGAATGACTGGGCGCATGTGTCTCATTGCGTAACCAATACAAGGCTCCATGATGGAGCTATAGGAAGAATTCGTGTCAGCGAAGACAGTGTAATGTATGCTGAAAAACCCTGGGCATTCATGTGGATGTTACTTTTACAAATCAAAAATTGATGCAGACCACTTCATAAGGCATCTTTGAGGCTCACTTTCCATTTTTCCAGTGTACCTTATTTTTATACCATGATGCAAAGGAAGGTACAGCTATACAGTACATCTCTATATATTCTGTATTATAGAGGACCAATCAGTTTATTTAGCGTTAGCAGCCTCAGAAATCACCAGTTTCAAATTACCAGAGCATCTAAGAATGTTATTGTGCATTTTTGATGACTTGTGATTGTTTTACGACATAGAAAGAAATAAAAACGAGGAAAGACCATGGGGTAAAATGTCTTCAAACTTTTCTCACAGAAGTACATTTCTATCTTAGTGCTATTAGGGGACACCAGAGTAAAAAGAACATATTTAGAGATTTTAAATTACGTGATGAACTGTTACAGTGTCTGTAAAAGTCTTTAAGGTGTAAACTTCTGTAAAGCCTTAAAAGCAATTTGTTCAAAGAAATTTGTTCAAGTTTTAGGTAAATGTAGTTATTACCAGAGCACCTTGTGTCAAAGGTCAACAATCAAACAAAGGCTAACTCTCTCAGTTGGATTTTTGTCATCTGGAAATTTACCTGGAAAAGAGAGCAGCTGGCAGATTTATTTAATATTTTTTTAAGAAATCAATTTAACTTCCACCTCAAAAATCACTGTTTTCTTGGACGAAATGGGAGTTGGAAACTTCCACAAGGGATAGTACTGAGTCTTAAAGGAGCTTTTTGTCATAAAAGATAAAAGGCTGGTTCACTGTTCCATAGCCTGAGGTGCAAATTGCTTAGTTTCTGCTTAATCCTAGGATCAACTACTGTATCTATTAACCCCTAAACCCCGACCTTAGAGGTGGATACTTCTCCTGTGTAAACAGAAAAAATTAACAGCGCAAGCATTGATGTTGGCTCATTCTAAAAAGGGAGCGGTGAGAAAAGCTGAGAGGTATAATGTTTACTGATGGTGTGATGGCATGCAGAAGGCATGTTCTCCGATTCCACAACAGAAACACATTTTTAGGGAGTTATGTTATCAAAAGTTGCACGTGTTAAAAAGCCTTTGATCAACATTTTTTTCCCAGCTTCTGCAAGCGAATTAATCATAAAACCACTGATAAGACACACATACTCTCAAAACACTGCAAGAAGAAATTGTTCTTGAAAATTTAAAGTTGTAATTGTAATAAAATTTTAATGAAATTAAAAAATTTTAATTGATTCTGGATATTTATAAAATCATGATACATAAAGAGTCACAACATAGACAGATTCACTGCTGATTCGATTTTTCTTAACATTCATCTGCCAAACATTGAAGTTGAAAATGATGTAAATTCTGACTAGTGAATTATTACTTAGTACGGAACCCTGAATTATATCGTAACTAACCTTGTTCATACACATTTTCGAACTTTTCAAACTAATTCCACAAGTCTGAATAGACATTTGAGCATGAACTTACCATCCTGTACTGAATGGTACGAAACATGTGTACAGTTTCTTTTGCGTTCCATATAGCAAACCCATGCTGTACCTTTTTGTTTTCCAAATAAAAAGTAAAAAAAAAAAAACAAAAAAAAAAACGTTTTCCATATAAAAAAAATCATGACATTGTTA
Source organism: Channallabes apus (assembly GCA_030522415.1). Lineage (NCBI taxonomy): Eukaryota > Metazoa > Chordata > Actinopteri > Siluriformes > Clariidae > Channallabes > Channallabes apus. The sequence continues at coordinate 22,524,068 of CM060125.1, read as the reverse complement.
CAGAATAAGAAAATTTTAATAACTCAGTTTTGACAAAATGTCAGAGAGAACCTTGTAATTCCGAGGGAAGCGACCTGATACTGTGCTGTGAACTGAAGAGACTGACATTAGCAGACAAATGGGATGATTTAGATTATTTTAAACTATCTAGTATTTCTGTACCACAAAGGAAACACAAGCAAAATGTTCAGTGCTTGTTCGCAGAGTTCTTCCCTGCTCACAGTTTGTTCGGAAATTGAACATTCTGTGTCAGTCCTTTTTAAACGTTGTCTTTGTTAAATGAAAAACACATTTCCAGCACTTTTTATGGCATGTTCTCCCCTTTCATTTTCTCCACTGTAAACAACAACTTTTGCATTTATAGATATCTTGGTGATGTTTGCTGAGGCGGATTGAAGCAATAAACAGTAGAGGCTGCATTTTATGACACTTTGCTGCTGTAGGCGGTTGTTAACATTGAAATGGCAATCACATGCCAAAAAATGGCATTAAATTGTTGTTTTTTTTTCAACTTATTTGGCCTTAAACTGGTACTTACATGAAATTTGGACAATGCACTATTGAGTTCTTTGGAAAGAAAGATTGCACGGCTTTCTTACGGTATATACGGTATGAGCTGGGCCAGGTGATGTAGGGATCAGCAAGAATGAAGCAGCTAGCCAGACTCAAATGTAAAGTTCTCTTAAAGTGGATGATGTGATGTGAAACCAAAAAGAAATTCACATCTGGTAGCAGAGTTCTTAATTAGTCTTAATCAAGGGTGCAAATACAATCGGCTTTGTAGCATTGTTTGTGAGCTTAAACTCTTTCACGATTTTCCCCGAGGAAATTCACATAGTCACGTATTTTATTTGTCAAGTCAATCCCGGTTAAAAAGTGGTTCTTTTCCGCAGATTTCGGACATCCACGTTACTGGAGAGTCCGAGGACATGACAGCAAAGGAGAGGCTTCTGCTCTGGTCCCAGCAGATGACCGACGGCTACGTAGGGGTCCGCTGTGACAACTTCACTACTTCTTGGAAAGACGGAAGGCTGTTCAATGCCATCATTCACAAGCACAGGTGATAACCACATTCTGTTCAGGTGGCTTTAAAAGTTAATAATCCCCCAGGTATTGTATTTTATATTAATGCTCTGAAATTTAAAATATTCTGCAGCAGGCAGGGTGACCTAACCTTAGTTTGTTTTTAGAACCACTAATTCTTATCACTTTGACCCATTGCGTCACTGTCAGGATAAACATCCAGGTTTTACCAGGAACACTGATTTAGTGTTCAGATGTGACCTAGGTACATGTTTCCCAGACTAAAAATAACTTCCTCCCATCATGTGCTACTTGCGTTTCTGTAGATAGTCACATGATTCAATGTGTGTGTGTGTGTGTGGCTTTCCTGTTAGTTCCCAGCCAGCAAAAGGGCAATAATGCTGGTGTTTTAGAGATTTATCAATAAGTATTTAAATATTGAGATGTTCCCAGATATTAAATTTAGCATAATTAAAATACTAGTCAAAAATTATCCACACTCCTGTTATATTAAAACTTTGTCTTATTAGCGCTTTACGTTCAAGGCTACTGTCTCCCCAGTCACTGCTGTGCAGATGTGAACGTGTTTTATCACTTCAGTTGTAACTGTAACTGTTTCCAAACAAAATTCGGAATTGTCTAAGGAAGGTGAAAGTTTCTTAAATAATCATTACTGGTTGCGTGGCTCATGGATTCATCACTATGAGCCTATGTTCAAAAGTCAACCATCAGCTGAGGTTCTCAAAAGTCAGTATTTGAACATTATGAGGAAATCATTCAATAATCAACAGTGCTTGTTACAGTGAGATGCTTATTGAAGAGCTGAAGTCTAACCTTCAGATGGTATTTGTCCTTTGACTTCCATTCGTGGCTCGCTGCTCAGCCTAAAACATTTTTAATAAAGGAATACGAAAGCTTGTTGAAAGATGGGGAAAGTGTGTTAAAAACAAGGAGATTACGGTATGTTGAAGAATGATGTGTTTGTCTTTTCAGACAGATAATTAAAATAAATACTACAACCAGCATGCGGATAATTTTTGACTAAGTATTCCTATAAGTAAATATTTAAAAAATGCTACCTGATGAACTACAAAAACCTTGTTGTAAAAATTGTGTTATTAAAAGAATGATGCATTGGTGTTAGCTTTATTCTGGCTATCCATCATCAGTGTTTAGGAAACATATTGGTTTCAAATACAGTGGAACCTTGGATTACGAGCATAATTCGTTCCGGAAGCTGGCTCGTATTCCAAAACACTTGTAAACCAAATCTTATTTTCCCATAAGAAATAATGGACACTCAAATTATTTGTTCCACAGCCCAATACATAAATAAATACATAAAAATAATTAACACAAAATATAAAGTAAAAATAAAACAAATTAACCTGCACTTTACCTTTTAAAAAAAGGTAAAAATAAATCCTGACATGTTTCCGTTTGTGTGTGTGTGTGAATCTAAAGTAAGCTCGCCCTCTCCCCCTTCTTGTCTTACACAGTTACCCTTCCTTCATTCTTTTCACACTCGCGCGCGCGCACACAATGGAAACGCTGTTTTATCGGAAAAATAAACTAGAAATGTCTCTAATGACACACGATTGAGCAACACACTAACGGAATCACTGCTGTAAAGTAAAAATAAAACAAATTAACCTACACTTTACCTTTGAAAAAAATTGTGACAGAGCAGTGTTTCTGTGTAGAGCAGAGAGAAAGAGTGTGTGTGTGGGGGGCGGGGCGCACGGTGTTCAATGACGTGTGCGCACACAGGCACAAAGAGCAGGCTGAGCCTTGAGCAGAGAGAGAAAATGGATCTTTAATCTCTCTAATGAGACCTTCTTTTGCTTTACACGCACGCTGTACACACGCATACAGACACAAAATAAAATATGTTTTTATTTTATGTGATATACCATCAGTTTTGTTTTTAAAGCAGGCAGTGCCAAGAGGAATCATAAATTAATGTTAAGCGAGGTTTAATGTCTATTTATTTCATATTATACTTAATTTACTTGTCTTTTCTAATTATTTTGATTATTTTTATATGCAATAAAATTTATAGCTTTGGAAATTGGTGTAATATTGGTAATATTTTTTGGGTGGTTGGAACGGATTATCTGCATTTACATTATTTCTTTTGAAAAAAATGCAATTTACAATTTGAAGAACTCGACTAAGGATTAGATTAAATATGTATACAGATTTACCACTGTAAATTGACAACCCAAACTATGACTTAACACAGAGCAGACAACACACACAACAGGACGTCAGCCAATAACATGATGAGGTGGAGACAAGACTCCAATACCAAAATAAAAAGCACACAGAGAACAATAAACAAACAGTGCTCGCTGTATGCTGAGAGAAAGACTTCATGACCGACGGCATTGTAAATATGATGTTTGGAATTTAGCTACTTCGATCAGCTAATCAGAAGAATTTCTTCCCTTTCAGGCCTGACCTCGTGGATATGAGCAAAGTATCAACACAGACTAGCAGATCAAACCTGGAGCAAGCATTCAATGTTGCTGAGCAGCTGGGTGTGGCTCGGCTGCTGGATCCGGAGGGTAAGACTCATAGACACAGGTGTCCATCACGGCCTTTCCACGGTGTATGACCGACATCTGTAAAGTCAGCTGATTGTTATTCTTGTCATTATGAAACATTTACACTTCACAGGTTCCACATCCACTTTTCTAAATGACCAATTAGGCCATTTTAGTCTGTAATCAGAACTGTAATCTCGTTTTAGATGCAGCTTTTGCTCTAATTTCTCTCTCGTACTCCACAGACGTGGACGTCACATCTCCCGACGAGAAGTCCGTCATTACCTACGTATCGACATTATATGATGTCTTCCCTAAAGTACCGGATGGTTTTGAGGGCATCAGCGCAAACGTGAGTAAAGAGCAGAAAGATTTACTGTCCAGCCATTTTTGTTACAAAACAAAATCCTTGAATTATTCCACCTTTTTTGTGTAGGATATCGATGTTAAATGGGTGGAATACCAGAATATGGTCAATTACCTCAGCCAATGGATCAAACACAATGTGTCTGTCATGTCGGACAGAAACTATCCCAGCAACCCTGTGGAACTTAAGGTAAAACACCACATACTGTATCTTGCTGCAACAATTCACAAATAAGAGAGACGATAACTTAGCCTTTGTGCAGCCTGCACCAGAAGTTAACAGGTTAAATGTGGATTAGATTTATTTGAATGCTAGTCCAAATAAGGTGTATCGGGAACCTGCAAATTCTTTTTGTGTTCAGTATCTGGTGAGATTTGAGGTGTAACTGGCTCTCGTTCGATGCTGTACGAAAGCCTGAGGCATTGTGCCAGCTTACTCTGAGAACATGTAGCGTAGCGTCCCTCTGATGTTAACGAGTATTAAAGCTTGACAAAATTTCGTTACGGCTCAGCCTTTGCTCAGACAAGTGTGGAGGTGATAAGAGCTCTCCTGCACCTGAAAAGATCAGCTAAAAGTGTTTTTTAGATTTCTTTTTTTTTTTTTAAAGAATGCAGTTTGTTTTTTGCTTTCTTGTGTAAAAAAGCAATAGTAAACCAAGCTTTTCCTTTCCAGGCACTTTATTTGCAATACCTGCACTTCAAGGAGAGTGAAATCCCACTCAAGGAGAATGAAAAGACCAAAATAAAGCATCTCTATAAAATGTTAGAGGTTAGTATGCTTCAGAAGATTCCATGTACAGTACATGTTCTGATTTTGTTTAAGATCGTTGAAGATCTCTTAAGATGCGCTGTAAATGATGCAGGTGTGGATCGAGTTCGGTCGCATTCATTTGCCGGAGGGTTACCACCCTAACGATGTGGAGAAGGAATGGGGCAAGCTAATCGTCGCCATGCTTGAGAGGGAGAAGAGCCTAAGGCCTGAAGTCGACAGGTACAGTATGAATCTGTGCTTTATTTCCTTCATCGCTAGAGCTTATCGATGGCTCTCGGGTCCGAGGAAGGTATCCGTAGACCTTTTTGGAGAAAGGCAAAACAAGAGATTATACAGTAAATGGAGTTTGTTTAGAGAATTCCGTACTGTTTTTATGAAATAGAAATCAATCTGCAGGATGCACTGAGAACACCTGGAATATCTTAAATTGCAAATTCTACATGGTGATAAATGTAAATGTGGAAATGCTTTGGGTGTGTGATTTGCAGATTGCTTTCTTTCCTCGCTTTCTTCTTTTAATTGTACGCCCTAAGGTACAGTATTTGCTTGCATATACAGCTCTGTTATTGAACAAGCTGGGAGTGGTTTGTTTACAGGGATAGATCTGAATAGTGGTTTGCAGTGTGTTGACTCATATCAGAGGAAATCTAAGTCATATTTAGAGGCGGCACTGTGTTGGGTCTTGTTCAGGACCTCCACTGTTGATATTTTTATGGACTCTAAGCTTCATAATTGTATGTCTGCTGTCCAGTTAAAACAGATAAATAACCCTATTGAGGGAGATGGGTGGAAAAGGTGGGTGTGGCAGATTTGGTATTACATTCCACGCTCTTTGAAACAAACCGTAAGTGTCCGGACATGCAGCGACTCATCTGTCTGAGAAGAATGTTAGGTGTTTTTCACCAGAGGGAAATATGATTGGGGGGCTGGCTTTTATGCTGCAGCATGTGAGCTTATAAATGCCAGCGGATAGAGCGCTGTGCCAGCAGAAGGGTAGCGCTGTGAGGATTATGTCTCGGATGATGGTGTTGTAGACACTCTTTCCTTTGGGTGGCCTGGATATCATGAATAGCAACGTGGTATATCGGAGTAGTGGGGGGTCATCCATGAGCAACAGCACTCTGACAAGCCTTGGCTCGGCTGAGAACTTGCTGTCCGGAGCACAGGAGCCGTTCTCCAGCACTCCGTTCTATCTTAACAACAACTCTGTGTACGGGGGAAGGTGAGGTCATGGGTACTGCTTAGCTAAAGCTAGTCTTCTTAAGCAAATGGCAGTCTGTGATATTGGCTATGCATGCAGCTAAATCTATTGTCATATGTTTTATTGTAGACTTGAAATGCTGCAGCAAATCGCAGACAGAGTTAAGCGAGACTGTGTGGCTGGAGAAGACAAATTAGCCTTGGCACGGGCATCTCTGCAATCTGTAAGTATAGGGAGAGTCTATGAAATCTGTCTTCCAGCATAGGAAGTTAACAGAGATTCACCCTGTCGATGTTTTCTCCAGGATATAAAAAGGTTTGAATCTGGGATCCAGTTGCAGAATGAGCCTGAAATTGCATCATACCTGCTGGAGTGTGAGAATCTGTTGAGGCAACAAGTGGTTGACATCCAGATTTTACTGGATGGGAAGTTCTACTTGGCAGATCAACTTGTTCAAAGGTGAGAAACGCATGCGAAGTTCTTGAATCTGTTGCAAAATTTTACAGCTGTGATTGTTGACATTTTTTTTTTTTTTTTACACGATTAAATATGTCTGTACCGGGTTTTGTTAAAGGGTATCCAAGCTTCGTGATGACCTCCTGACACTCAGAACAGAGTGCTCCTCGGTCTACAGCAAGGGACGCAGTCTGAGCACGCAACAGACCAAGATGATGATCTCTGGCATCACACAGAGTTTGAACTCCGGCTTCTCTCAGAACCTGAATGTTGGGCTAAGTCCTGCCCTGACACCGGGCTCTGCTCTTTCCTCCAGCTTTACCCCTGCCATGACACCAGTGCTGGCCCCAGCCGTGACTCCAGGTTTAACTCCGGCATTGACACCGGCCATGACCCCAGGATTGACCCCGGGACTGATACCTGGCTTTCAGCCTGCCCTGAGGGTCGTCGGAGGGTCCATGGAGCCAGGGGTCCTCCAGCACATGAAACACATGCAGATCCGCAAGCCGATGCTTAAAGCTTCGCTAGTTGACCCCAGCCTGTCTGAAGAAGAGGTCAATATGAAGTTTGTCCAGGACTTGCTTAACTGGGTGGATGAGATGCAGGTGAGAATGTTGTTTGGTGATTTATTTTTGTCTGGATATATTTCTAACGATTGGTGTTGATGGAAACAAGTGTTTTTTTTTATTTATTTATTTTTTTTTTTTTACAATTTTAAGGTTCAACTCGATCATGGCGAATGGGGATCTGATCTACCAAGTGTTGAGTCTCATTTAGAAAATCACAGAAATGTTCACAAAGCCATCGATGACTTCCAGATGAGCATCAAGGAAGCAAAAATGAGTGAGGTTTGTTTCAATTTCAATTCAATTTGTGGTGCTGCCATTTAAAGCAATACAAATCGCTTGGAATATAAAATGCTTGTCTTTTTTTTTTTTTTTTTTTAAGATTCAGATGACTCATCCACTGAAACAAAGTTACTCAGACAAGCTGGACCTTTTAGAAAGCCAGTATGGGAGACTACTTGTAAGTATGATGCTATTAAAACTTAAACTTACTAATGACTACCGTTAGGAATTGGTTTTCCATTAATTTCCCATGATTATTTTGTTTTCAGAATTTTTCTAAAGAGAGACAGAAACACTTGGAGAGCCTCCATAGCTTTGTGTCACATGCCACCCAAGAGTTAATTTGGCTTAATGAGAAAGAGGAAGAGGAGGTCGCCTTTGACTGGAGTGATCGCAATAGCAGTATCTCCAGGAAGAAGGATTACCATGCTGTGAGTCCACCTGGTCTCTATCATGAACTGTTTTCTTCTTTCATCTTTTTCTCTATCTAGTCAGCCTCAGTCAGTGTAGTAGGTTGCAGTGGGTTTTATATGATACACTTAATGGTGTAGGCTCCACCCTGAGCCCATGCCTTTGTGCCAGTATAGTTTGAAACATGCCAGAAGTCATAAAATGGTAGTAATTTGCCTCACCCTGCACCACCACAGGATCTGATGAGAGAGCTGGATGAGAAGGAGGGGGCAATCAAGTCAGTGCAGGACCAAGCCGATATTCTTTTACAACAGAACCATCCAGCTAGACTTACTATAGAGGTAAAGCACAACTGTATGTTTTGTGATTGTTTCACTTTTTTCCACCAAAAATTGCATTCAAATTAGATTGGATCGTTACAACAATGTGCCTACTGACTCCTTAGGCATACAAGGCAGCAATGCAAACACAATGGAGTTGGATCCTGCAGCTCTGCTACTGTGTGGAGCAGCACCTGAAAGAGAATGTGACTTACATTGAGGTGGGTTAAAGTCTACTTTGTGTTTAATAACTCAGTATTTTCCCAACTTGCCTGACTGAGCATGTGCTCTTCTAACAGTTTTTCAACGATGCCAAAGAGTCTATGGACTACCTTAAAAGTCTTCAGGATTCAATTACAAGGAAGTATGGGTGTGACCGTACCAGCAGTCTGCATAGACTGGAGGATCTCATTCAGGAGTCTATGGTTAGTAATCTTACAAAAAACACTACACAATGTGTTATTAGTCATCATCAGTAACTTTCTAATCTGATATGTTATGTTTGTCACGGTAGGAAGAAAAAGAGCAGCTTCTTCAGTACCGCACCACTGTGGCTGGCTTGGTGGGTCGAGCCAAGTCTGTTGTCCAACTCAAGCCTCGCAACCCAGAGAACCCTGTCCGAACATCCCTACCTGTCAAGGCCATCTGTGACTACCGGCAGATTGAGGTGAATCCCTTTAAAAATATGTTTCTGATATTTATTCATTCGTTAATTAAATAATTCATTTATTTTTTAAATTCTAAATCCAGTGTCTTTCTTGGCCAAATCCTATTTCCGATTATAGATCACTATCTACAAAGATGACGAGTGTGTGTTGGCTAATAACTCTCACCGAGCAAAATGGAAGGTGATCAGCCCTTCTGGGAACGAGGCCATGGTGCCCTCTGTCTGCTTTACTGTCCCTCCGCCCAATAAGGAGGCAGCTGAGATGGCCAGCAGGTGAGCACCATTATCGCATCTTTTCATTCCCTTTAAAAACTTCAGTGCTCCTGCACCACTCCCCTTTAACCACAGTATCAGTTTCCCTGCTTGTACAGGCAACACAATGCTCTGCCCTGCCTGTAACCTCATCTGGCCTTTGAACATGAATAGGTTTCGTGACTACAGTATGTCTAAGCATTTTGTGTCTGCGTTTTTTCCCGCCTTTTGATCAGGATTGAGCAGCTGTATCAGAAAGTTCTCGCTCTCTGGCACCGCTCTCACGTGAACATGAAGAGTGTGGTGTCCTGGCATTACCTCATGATGGATATCCGCAACATTCGCAAAAGCACCGTTGCCTCTGTAAGCATTTTTGCCTCTATGAATTATCTGAATTATCTTGTACAAATAAGTGAAAAAAATTAAAGATCACATGCATGCCAAGCTCTGAGATAACTTCATCACCAGAAGGCATGATATATCAACATGCCGTTTAATAAATTAAAAAACCATAGCCTGTCAGGGCAGGTTTGCTTAACAACTTTTTTTTCTTCTCTTTTTGCTCTTTGTGGTAGCCAGAATTAACTTGGCATAAACTGTTCTTCTCAGATCAAGACTATGTTGCCTGGCGAGCACCAGCAGGTCCTGAGCAACTTACAGTCCCACTTTGAGGAGTTCCAGGAGGACAGAGAGGAGTCAGAGGTCTTCACAGTGGCAGACTGCGCTCAGCTAGAGAGAGAGGTGCTTGGTTCGAAAGAGTACTATGAAGAATTGCTTACGTCTGCAGAGAGAGGTAAGCCACTCAAAACAAATTATTCCATCATGCACTATTAAGTCTCTTGGATAGAAAACTAAAATCTTGTAGAACTATTGTTTATCCAACTTTGAACTATTTTATTAAGACTGTGATCTAACATAATGCATCACTTTCTAATCATGATTTAGAGCATAATGAAAGAAACATTTATTATAGTGAATACGTCTTTACCATGAGTAGTTTTTAAAATCTCCACTTGGAACTTCTTCGTGCGGTTAACAGAGGAACACGAGGAATCCGTTTACAACCTGTTCATATCTGAGGTACGTAACTTTCGGATGCGGGTGGAAGCACACGAGGAGCAACTCATTCGTCAGATCCGCTCCCCTCTTGAGCGAGATGAACCGAAGGCCTTTATGCAGCGCATCATTGACCAGGAGGTACGTTTTCTCAACAGGCCGGGTTTCTCACGCACAACAATTCAACTATCAGCACTGATTGAGGTCTTCTCTGTCTGGTTCTTTTCACACTCACAGAGGAAGAAGGCCGAGTTGGACCGGTTGAACGAGGATCTCGAGGTACTAAGGGATAAATGTGAGGTGTTCCTCAGACAGGCGGCTAACTCTCCTTCGGTGCCCACGCTGTCCTCTGAACTCAGTGTGCTCACGCAGAGCATGGCTCAGGTCTACTCCATGTGCTCCATTTACCTGGAAAAGTGAGTGTGTCATCTCCTGGTGTGATCAGAAGTAGTGTTTGATGGTTTTAGACTGGCTGTGTTCTGAAATGCTGATTTATCTCAGGTTGAAGACAGTGAGTCTGGTGGTAAAGCATAGCCAGGGCGCCGAGGCTTTGGTCAAGCAGTACGAAGGCAAACTATGCGAGGAAGACGCTGTCAACGGTGACATCAGATCCATTGACGCAGTTATGAGCACTCTCAAGGTAAACGGTCCAAACAGATATGTCTTTGCAACATATGTGTTTACAGTTGCAAACTTGTTTAATTTTCACTGATCGTTTTCAGCAATGGAGGTCTGAGATAGATGAAAGAAGAGACGTCTTCCATGACCTGGAGGACGAACTGCAGAAAGCCAGATCCATCAGTGACCGTATGTTCAAAACCCATAACGAGAGGGACTTTGACCTTGACTGGCACAAGGAGAAGACTGAGCAGCTTGTAGAGAGATGGAGGAATGTCCACTCGCAAATTGAAAACAGGTCAGTCAGGCTAATAAGTAAAATTTGAATATTCCGTGCAGTGATTTTGCCGCCTCAATTGTCTGATGGAAAATTTTTGATTCGTGTACAAATGTAAATTCGTGTACATTTGTCAGACTTCGAGACCTGGAAAGCATGAGCAAGTCTCTGAAATACTATAAGGATGCGTATAGTAACCTTGATGAGTGGAGCAAAGAGATGGAGACCAATCAGCTGAAAACACAAGAGAACCAGCCAGAGGACAGCAAAGCTTTGGCTGAGTTGCTAAACCAACAGAAGGTAAGAAATCCATCTTTTTATTACGTAAACAGCATAATCTGCTTATTTTTTTATTATTTCTTTGAAATGTTCTTACACATATTTCATTCAGTTATTTTGTTATATTCATGTCTTGTAGGTGCTCGTTGCAGAAATTGAACGTAAGCTGAGTAAGATTGATGAATGTCAGAAGTACTCAGAGCAGTACTCATCTGGAGTAAAAGTAAGACAGGCTTCTAAACGCACCCTACTGATCCTTATGGTGAACCAGGGAGATGCGGCATCATGTTGTTCTCTGCTTTCAGGATTACGAGCTTCAACTGATGACCTACCGGGCCATGGTGGACTCTCAGCACAAGTCTCCAGTTAAGAGGAGGAGGATGCAGAGCTCATCAGATACCATTCAGCAGGAGGTAAGGGAGAACAACCATGATAAATGAATCCAGCAATAACAAGGTATCATTAAATATCAAAACAATGATCAGACTTTACTCAGGTTGTACATTTTCATTCCTTTTTGTCCTCAGTTCATGGACCTCCGCACTCGCTACACAGCGCTGGTCACTCTTATGACGCAGTATGTGAAGTTTGCTAGTGAGACTTTGAAAAGGGCAGAAGAAGATGAGGTAGGTTATTCATATGACTGTGTCGATTTTTGCTCAAGTACATGCATATGGAATGTTTTCGGTGTGCTGGCTGTTCAGGTTATATTCAAGTACAATCTTGAATATAATGAAATGCTTGGGGTTTTAAATGTAACTGCATATATGTTCTGCAACAAGTGCTTTGAATAATTGTATTTGGTTTGGGGTATGGTACTGTATACCTTCTGCCATTCTGCAACACCTTTTAGTGTACTGAGAAATTTGTGTGTAGTTTGAAGACACTATTCTTCCTAGTTGTCTCTCTTTAAGTGTTTTGCTTCTTCACACGCACAATAAGGTAAACTGCTCCCTTTTACACTTTCTTTTAAATTCAAACACTGCTTTTTAATACAAAATATTCAATATTTTGTATTGTTGAAGGTGGAGGGGCATTTTGATGCTGGGTTTGGTAAGTGTGCCAGAGCTTTTGCTTACGCCACATTCTCTTTTTCTAGCCAAGGAATGGAAGGTAATTTTACCTTTAATTGCAGAGGAAGACATGTATGGACAAAGCTGAATATAGGAGCTGGTTGGATAGTACGGAGCTGCAGAAGGTGGCAAGCGAAGAGGAGATCACCAGGCTCAGGCGGCAGGTACTGGAACTGGAGGCCTCCTTATCCGACAGACAACAGCAGCTGGACATCCTGGGAGGAGAAATAGAGATGCAGAAAAAGTGTATTGAGGAACTGAATTTACAGAAATCTAAGGCAGAGTATGAAGCGCAACAATACCGTGTTGAGCTAGAGAGTGCTATTAGATCCAAAGCTGCCACTGAACAAGAGTTAAAAAATTCTCGTCAGTTAATTCAACAGGCAGAGGCCAAACAGCAGTCCCTGGAGGAGAGTCTACGTATGCTAAGGAAAAACATAGAGGACAGCACTTTGGCACGTAGGAAACTGGAAGATCACTTGCGACGCAAGGACAATGATGTCCAAGGTCTGGAGGAGCACAGGCGTTCATTGGAGAGAGAGCTTAAAGCCAAGGAAGGCGCTGAAGCAAATCTCCTGAGTCAGGTTAGGACTATGGAAATAGATCTGGCTCAAAAGTCCGAATCTAGACTAGTTCATGGGGAATCACGAAGGGACATAATACAGAAATCCACCATCTCCGTCTCTGCACCAGAAGCTGAGGTCCTGAAATTCAAAGTGGATGAACTCACTATGGGCAAAATGAAAGCTGAAACTGAGATCAAGACATTGAAATCTGAGCTGAACTCAGTGCTCATGCAGAAGAATATGGCGGATGAAAAAGCACAACGGTTCAAAGAGCTCCTGGATGACGCAAATAATAGGCTGATGAAGCTTCAGGTGGAAATGGAGTCAGATAGAAGCAGCATCAGACAGAAATCGGACGAACTGAGGCAGGAAGCCTCTGAACTTAGGAAATCTGTCTATATACATCAAGAACAAGTTAAATCCCTTCAGAGAGACAAATCTTCGCTAGAGCACAGAGTTCTGTTTCATAAAACAGAGGTTGATGGATTAAAGGAACAACTTAAGATCAGTCAAGGGAAGCTTCTTCAGTGGAGTACCAGTGAACAAGAGAATTGTCAGAAAGTGAGAAGTCTAGAAGAAGAGATTTCCACAAAACAAGTTGAAGGAGAACAGATCAAATTTAAAGTAAATGAACTAAACAGATTGAATCAGATGTTGGAGGGTGATGTCAGGCATCTGAGGGTAAGTATTGAGTCATTCCAGCAAGAAAAATCACATTTTGAGCAAAAGATAAAAACCTTAAAAAATGAGTCTGAGAACCTTAAGGATCAACTGCAGAAAGCCAAAGAAGAAATTAACATTAAGGCAAGAGTAGAAAAGGATTTGCAGCTAAAGATCAAAAATCTTGAACTAGAACTTCAGAAAAGCGATGTACAAGTGACACAACTTACAAAGAAAGTAGAAGATTTAAGAAGAAGCATTTTGGACAATGACCGGTCAGTAAAGAATCTGAATGCTGAACTTGACAAAGCTCATATGGACATTGGCAGCAAAGATCAGCAAATCAGCATATTTAAATCACAAGCGGAGAGTGCAAAATCTCAGTTGAAAATATTTGAAGAAGAGCTTCTTAAAAAAACCCAGACTTCTCATGAGCTTCAGTTAAAACTTCGAGACTACAATGAGGAAGTGAACAAAACTTCAGAATTTCAGCAGAAAGTCAAAACTCTCAATGTAACCATTACAAATTATGAAACCGAAATCAGAAATCTGAAAGCGGAGCTGACATCCATGTCTTTGGAGAAGAATCTATCAAGCCAAAAGGTTCAGGAGCATAAAGTGGAGATTAACAATTTGAACGTGGCATTACAAAAGTCCAAGGCTGAAGCACAGAAGGAATCCACAGAGGGTAAGAAGAACATGGCCAAGTTGAGAGAGCTTGAGAATGAACTTGTACGATGCAGACAGACCATAAGCAGGATGAGCGGCACTTCAGAAAAGGCTACGGTCAACCTTAAACTGGACATCTCTACTCTTCAACGGGAAAAGCAAGTTGCTGACCAAAAGTTGCAAGCTTTGAAGACTGAATTTGATGAGCTTAGTTCGACTCTCAAAAAGACAAAAGATGAGTTGCTCAGAGTGACACAGGAAGGGAAGCTAAATCAGTCGAAAGCCAAGGAGCTAGAGACAGAACTGCAGAAAAACAGGCTGATCATTAAAGAAATTAACTCTAATTCTGACAAGTATGCAGCAAACCTACAACAGGAACGTTCTAACCTTATCAAAGAAAAAGGTACAGCAGATGATAAGGTCATGAGTCTGTCCACTGAAATTTCACAGTTAAAAATGAAGCTGAACCAGACTCAAGAAGATCTGATGCAAAAACAGAAGGAAACCTCAGCTGCCAAATTGAGATCCCAAATGTTGGAGGACCAGTTGGAAAATTGTAAAAGAATGCTTGAGGACCTGAAAGGAAAGCTTGAACTGCAGAAGAAGGGCTACGAGACACAGTTGCAGTTAGTGCAGAATGAGATGGAACAAAAACTGGCATTGCAGGATTCTCGCATGAAACTAGAATATGACAGAAAGTCAAAGGAACGTTTGCAAAGCACTGAGTCAATCGAACGAGACAACCAGCAACTCTTGCATGAAATCGAGAAGCTGAAAACTTTGCATTTAAATGCCATGAAAGCTAAACAGGAAGCTCAAAAACAACTTGACAGTGTGACCTCTCAATTGGAACAAACCAGAAAACAAAAAGGAGCTTTGGACCTTGAATTGCTCAAAGCAAATTCTAAGATTACAGAACTAGAAACCGAGAAAATCAGGGTGAAATCCAGTATATCGCAACTCGACAACATCCGCAAGGAGAATTCTGAAGAAACTTCAAGACTTAAAAAGATGTTGACTGAGACTAAACAGAAATTAACGATGGCAGAAAATGAAGCAAGATCCTCGAAGGACCAGATTGCTTCCTACATTAAAGAAGTGAAATCTTTACAGGAGAAGAACTTAAAGCTTGAAGTGACTTATACCTCAGAAATAAAACGTCTGAAAGAGTCCGAGAGTGTGAATCAAGTCAATCATCAGTGTGCCAAAGATGGCGAGCTTGCAAAGCTGAAGACCGAGTTGCTGTTGACGCAGAAAATAGTGTCATCTTATGAAGAGGCAAAGCTAAACCTAGAAGAGGAACTTAAGAGAATGAAAGTGACTTCAGAGGTATGTATGAATAAGCATTTATAAAAGTTTTAGACACGATGACGTAATGTAGATTTTAAACATTTTTATGTCTTACATTAATTTAGCTGAAAAAAATACTTAAAAACTAACTATAATTTCTCATCATGCTTTCAGATCGCTACTTTGAAGAAGGACAAAGTACTGGAGGACCTGAAAATTGTCAAACAAGACAAAATGGTACCACTGGAGAAGCCATCACATGAACTAAGGATAACTGAAAACTCTAAACTAAATTCATCTACACAAGAGCAACTGTTGAATCTGTCCACCAGTCCAAATACTTATTCTGACCATATGTTTTCCTCCATGAAAAGCTCACTCTCTGACAAAAGCAAGTCTGGGAGAAATCAGTCTGTCACATTTAACATCATCACCACTGAGATCTTTGATGATAGCGCATCTGATTCCTCAAAGACGAGCCAACAGAATGATTCAAGTTCGCCAAAGGTTCAAGGACTCAGGGGTCGGGTCAGTATTAAAAAGTTGATTAAGACCAAAATAATCACTGAGGAAATTGCACTTAAGTTAAAATCTGGACTGATAACTATGGATGAGGTTCAAGCATCACTAACCCAATTTAGTGGCAAACCTGTCTCAATTGCTGGGATCTATATCGAATCTGGCAAGCAAAAGATGTCTTTCATGGACGCTGCAAATGCGGGCATTATGGCCAAGACGTATGCAATTGAGTTTTTGGAAGCCCAGGCTGCCACAGGAGCCATAATCGATCCAATCACTGGTGTGAGCTACAGTGCTTCAGGCGCTATTGATAAAGGGATGATTGGTGGAGAAATAAGGGACAGGATAACAGATGCTGACAAAGCGGTCAGTGGTTACCCTCATGGTGGAAAACTGCTTTCTGTCTTTCAAGCTATGGAAGAACGAATTTTAGACAGACACAGAGGGAAGGGAATACTTGAAGCCCAAATAGCAACTGGAGGGCTGATTCACCCATTAATTGGCATGCGAGTTCCACTAGACTGTGCTATTGAACAGGGACTCATAAATCAAGCCACACTTCAAACTCTGTTTGATCCTATCTCAAATCCCAAAAGCTTCCACAACCCAGAAACAGGACAGAGAGCATACTATAGTGAACTCCTCAAATTGTGTGTCTATGATGTCAACGGGGGAGTTTATCTTCTACCCTTTGGAAACGACCATATCTCTAGTTTCACTCCAGCGAGCACTCATAGAGTGTCAGTCATTAACAGTTCTACCAGGACAGAGATGTCGACATACGAGGCATACAAGGCTAATCTCATAGATAAAAGAATCTACCTGTTCCTCTCACAACAGGAAAGCGAATGGCAAGAGACGACGGTCGTCGACTCTAGTGGGCAAACCTTGCATATTCTAACTGATCAAAAAAGTGGGCGGCAGTTTTGCATTGAAAATGCTCTTAGTCTGAAGATCCTTCAAATAAGTGAATTTCAAAGCTATCGTAACGGTCAAATGGGCATCTGTGAGCTTGCTGACCTTCTAATTTCTAGAAAGTTTGTAGTTAACAACAAGCACAGTCCTATTGCAGGACTCTGGGATGTAACATTTAAAAAAAGGCTCTCTATTCTCAAAGGATTTCAACAAAACCTTATGGACCGGCTCACTGCAATGAAACTGCTTGAAGCTCAAGCCTGCACCGGAGGCATCTGTGAGCCATCGTCGGGTGACCGATTCCTGGTCGCAGACGCTCTTCACCGTGGACTTCTGGATGAAGGTTTTGTCCGACCTCTGCACCAGTGTGAGCAAGCCTATTATGGCATCACCCAACCTCAAACTGGAAAGACATTGTCAGTAAGTCAGGCAATGCACGAGAACCTTTTCCCAAAAGATACTGGATTAAGGTGTCTGGAATATCAGCTTGCAACCGGAGGCCTGATAGATCCAGAAAGCCACGACAGGGTTTCTTTGGAGGACGGAGTCAAGAGCGGGCTGATCGACAAAGCAACAGCTGCGCAGTTGAAAGATGACCATCCACTCAGTAAAAATATCACCTGCCCCAAAACAAAGCGGAAGATTTCTTTCAAGGAAGCTCTGGAGAAAGGAGTCTTTGACAACCATACCGGACTCCTGCTGCTTGATGCCACGAAGCCGCATAGTATTGGGGCAACATCGTCTTTTCAATATATTTGGACCTATCGTCACTTCTAGAGCAGTGTTCAAAGATATTTGAGCTAAAATATGCAAAGCAGAATTGTGTGAGTGTAATGAAAGTGTGAATGTAAATTGGCAGCTATTAGCTTCCAATTGTTGTTAGCATGTTAGTTTAAGCTATTTGTTAACTATGACTACTGTAGGTGTTGGCAAGAAACATGACAGGAATATCAATTAAATGGGCCTATGAGTCACAGAAAGTGTGGAATGAATGTATACAGTACATACTGTATGTATCTATATGTCAAAACTGAGAAGATATTTTTCCTCTCAGAGGTGTGTATATTTGTTTGTTTAATATTTACCATGATTTGTTTGATACTGATCGACAGGATGCAACTACAGAACACAACCTATCTAAAGCAATTGTTTAGATTTGTATTTAATTTTTAAGAATTAACTTCTCAAGTAATAAGCAAAATGGCAAGGAGGTATACAGGTACCTACTCAAATTAACAGCAATCGGTCGACATTCTTGCTTTTGTACAGTAATTAATTTTTTACAACGTCTTTTTCCACAAACTTTAGAAATCTGTTGAAGAGGAGAGAAAAGAGCACGGTGCTAAAGTTAGCAAGTTATTAAACTGGATGTCTGATGTGAAATCGGACGTGAACAAAAATGGAAAGGCTGTAAGTGATGACAAAGGCAGCACAGGCAGCTCTAATAAGCCACAGGTAAATCATTTTCCGCAATGTCCCAAACCCCAGCCACTCAAACACCCCCCCCCCTGCTTTTTTTTTTTTACTTTTGTTTTTTATAGATCTTGGAAATAGCTTCTAGCAAGTTCATAGTGTTGAGAAAGTAAATTTTTACAGTATGTGTGTACATTTCTTGGAATAAAGGACTTTAATAAAATATTACTTTAACATGATGATATCTTTATGACCATGAAAAGTTTCACAAGCACACAAATACAATTACACAATCACATTTGTCATATACTGTATATAAGAGATGGGGTAATCGTTTTGGTTGTGTATTCCGATTCGTTTGTGTTGCAAAAGACATTTTTAAATACGTTTTTTTTAATTGACCTCTGTTTGCATATGAGGTGGTAATAAGTTGCAGTTCCTCTATGATCCTACAGATGGCTTGCTATTCACATATTGACAAGGCAGCACAGTGTCAGATAATTGCTTATTTAGCAATTATTTAGAGTTGATACTGTAGATAGATAGATAGATAGATTACTTTATTAATCCCAAAGGGAAATTGTATCATTACAGCAGCCAGTTCACATATTATACACAAGTAAGCAGCAAACAATGAGGGAGAAAAAAATAACACTGATAACAATTTAAGATTCAGGAGGTAAAAATCACACGGTCACATTTAAGGTGCATGATGATTGTATATACAGGTGGGAATTAAGTATATCTGAAAAAAAAAATGAGACACAGAATCGCAATACAAATCGCATATGTACCTAGGTATCAAGATAATTTCTCCTGGTGATTGCCATCCGCACTGTATATACAGTACAACATTTATTATTTTTATTTAAAAATTATAACATTTTAGTATAATAAAATTATTATTTTATAAAATCTTATTTAAAATCAAATATGCAGGTGCCCTGGATATTTTAATATTTCACATCATGGCTGAGAACATATCTCTGTATAACATGAAGCATCTTCACCTCAGCTCAAAGGATATTACATGAAACCTGTAAAGCACAAAGTTGACAGTTTATTATTATTATTTATTTATTTTAATAAAGAACCCTGTCCACATTTTTACACATGCGAATACATTAATTTCAAGAAATCATCCTTTATTATTTATTCCAAACTTTTCCTTTCATTTAAATACATGCACACAGTATATTTTCACCTGCATTTAAAAAGTCACCCATCACTTGTACGTACTTGCCGAATAGAATATGTTGCATGCACTCATGGCAACAGGTTACAGAGAGCTCTCAGTTAGTCAGAATACATTTATTTAATGAGTGAACATCAGAGATGCATACGGGCCTTTGTGGGCCTTTTCGTCATAGTTCATACGCTACATTGATCATGACAGTTATGATTTATAAAAACATACCCCATAGAAAGGCGCAAGGAGTGCTTAATGGCCTTACATCACAAAAAAAGTGTCTAACGTAGCGTAATAAGTAGCGTTTTGAATTATTAAAATACCAATATTTTTTATATTCATGCCTTAGTGGAGCAACATGCAGGATTCTCTACACACACAGGAAACATTTGTATATATTTAAACAATAAATATTGTATAGCATGCAATGTAATATGGGCAGATTTTTTCCCCCTTTATCCATCTATCTATCATTGATTAATATTTTTTTTGCTTATTATACTAGATTCCTATGGAAGAGGTTTTGTCAAAGAAGGAACAAATAACAGAAGCATTAAGAAGTACAAAGGCGATACTGACCAAGCACAGTGACAAGTATGTTTCTATTTCTTTCACATTCATCATAGCATTAAGAATTGTTTCCACTTTATTGTTTATATCAGCTGAATGATGAATGATTGTCTCATTAGGATGTCTGAGGAGGAAAAGCGTGAAGCCAATGAGCAGCTACAACTCTTAGAGCAAGCCTCCAGCGAGCTCTCTCAGATGAGTGACAACCAGACACGCGCTGCTGAACAGGTGAGGCTCGTGAACTTGTTCTGCCGTAATTATATGAGCAACGAGTGCTGTTCTCGATGCATGGCTAACAATGTTAAAGCTTCAGCATATTGAGCATGACTCTGTAGGAAACGTACATTCACTAACATTTTAATCATCTCCGGGTAAGGTGTTTATGTTACTGTATTCTTGGACAGAGTGAACTGAGTATGCTGTAAACATAGCAGAGCATGGGTTTTCAATGCTGCCCGTTCTTTCTTCACGCAGGAGGTTTTCGCCACACCACAGTACTACTCGTTGTGTCGTCTTTTACTGACATTGTTGTTGTTTGTGCAAGATGCTAAAAATTCTGTCCACAGATGCATGAGTGCTTTTAAATCTACTCTTCTTGCTGTTGAAAGTCTGATTTGACTGTTGAAAATGAATGTTTAATGGGTGAGTAGATGTTTAACATTATAAAAAGGTTGAAAAAGCTGCAAATAATTCACCACCGTGGTGTGTGTTTGATTCGAATTCTTTCTCTTGCAGGAGTTTGAAGTCATCGAAGGCGTTCTCGATGTGGAAAAGGGAGCAGTGCTGTCTGTATGTCGTGCAGTACAGAATGGTCTCCTTGACCACTGCACTGGGCTCAGTCTCTTAGAGGCCCAGCTCATAACATCAGAACTCATCCTACCTGAATTGCACATGTGCCTAGACTTGGAGGATGCGTTCAAGCACAACCTTGTGGACGAACCCATGTATAAGCAGCTGCAAGACTTGAACGAAGCCCATATATGTGTTCAAAGTCCACGCTATGCCTTTGATCCCCTGCCGACAGTAGCTGCGTTGAAGGACGGGGCGATTTCCGAACATCTAGCTGTAAAGATCATTGAGATCCAACTAGCCACTGGTGGGTTAAGGGTGACACACACTGGAGAAATTGTAAGTCTTGAGAGAGCATTTGAATTTGGTCTAATTCCCCAGTCTCTCTATGTTCAAATATTACAAAGACAAAATAGCTGGAAGGATTTGATCGATCCTAATACAGCGGAAAAAGTTTCTCTTATTCAGCTTGTGCAGAGGAGTGTCGTCCACGAGGAGACAGGGCTCCGTTTGCTGGCGGTAAAGTCCGGAAGCGCAGCATTTAGATCGGGAAGCGATGTGAGCATTCTGAGAGCCATGCATGAGGGTCTGATAGATCGAGAGACCATGCTCCGCCTGCTGAGTGCACAGCTCTTTGCAGGAGGCATAGTTGATCCTAGGACAAATTGCAAGCTTACAGTAGAAGAAGCGCTATCTGAGGGGCTTATTGATCAGGACACTGCCACTGCAATTTTAAGTCACCAAGCCCAACACGGTGGCATCGTAAACCCTAAAGACGGCACCAGAATGACAGTCGATGAAGCTGTCCAGTGCGATTTAATTAGTTCCAGAAGTGCTCTGTTAGTTCTGGAGAGCCAGAAATGTTTCATGGGCTTCCTGTGGCCACACTCAGGTGAAATCCTCTCTGTCTCGATGTCCATACAGCACGAAATCATGACTGAGAAACTGGCACATGAGCTTCTGTCTAACCGACATAAAACAGCAGCATTTTACATACCTGAGAACTCTGAGGTGCTTGATATTGACACTGCTGCCCAGAATGGTTTCATCAATGCTTGCACAGTAGACTTTTTAAAAACGATAGAGATACCGGATTTGCTGCCTGATCTAGATAATCTCAATGACAGATTTTCATCATGGTTAGTAATGCGTGAGCTTCAAATTGATGGCTCCAGAGAAGAATCGGAAGTTAGCGAACCGAGCGTAAATGCCCCGTCTTCCTCGGAAGCCAAACAACTTTTCGTTTCATTTTTAATGATGAACAGCTACATGGACCCCAAATCAGGCCGGAGGCTTTTAATTTTCGACAGGCAGATAAATAAAATGGCCGACATACTGCTAGAAATGTCAAGTGTAGATGAGCACTTTCCTGATGATGCGCACTGCTACACACACACTGGCGAACTTGCAGTTTTGCATATCGATGAGCCTTTACCAGGAACAGCAGAAGAGAGTATTTCAGAGGTCTCTACCGAGGGTGATCATTGTGTAAGAATGTCAACTACTGAATCTTACAGTCATGGCACAGGGGCAAGTGAAAGATTTAGTGTGGCAACAGAAAGTATTCCATATGAAGGGTCAGTGTTTGAAATTGAAACAAATGAAAGTGCACGTGAGGACACATTAACAGATCCATACACTAATACAAATTATATGCTTAATTCATTCGTTCAAACTTCTATAGGAGAGCACATTTCACTAAAATTAAATCCCGAAATTGTGAATCAAACTAATTTGCTTTCTGACGAAGGAAATAATGTATCATTGAATCACAGGGAAAATTCAATTCAAGCTAAAAATAATGACTTCGTACAACTATGCAGTAACAAAACAAAAACCTTGGATCTGCTCACTGAATCCACACATTGTGAAGATTATGATAACAAGCTCGACAGAGATCAGGTGTTAAGCCTTCTGAGTGAAGTAAAAGAAGGAGGCATTTTAGATGTTGCCTCTGGAAAGCGATATAACCTCGATGATGCTTTTGATAAGGAGATGATTGATGGAGAGACTGTGTTAGAGGTACTCGGACTGCAGCTTGGAACACCCAGTGTTAAAGGAAACAACACTGCTACCATGTCAGTATTAAAGCAAGCTGTGTCAAAAAGCTACATTTCAACTCCGTTGGCTTTGAAAATCATACAGCAGCAAAATTTACATAGTGGTTTCTGTGACTCATCTGGAAAAAGCGTCAGCGCCAGGGAGGCTTGCGAGATGGGTTTGAGTACTGATGATATTGGCAGATCTGTTTTTGGTTTAGAAGAAGCCCAGGAGGATACCGCTAAGCTTGTTGAAGAGCGTGTTTGCAGTGTGTCTAAGGCAAAGACTGTTCATGATAACACAGCAGATAGTGATGAGATCTTTGCTGTGAAATGTCCAAGTACTGAAAATGATATGAATAGATCAGGAGAATTCATTTGTTTAGCTCAAAACAACTCCCAACAAATTGACAGTACTTTGGAATCATCAATCATCTTAAATACAGTTTGTAATGAGGATGTTGTTGCTGGGGCGTTTGGAGGAAGGAGTTCAAGTAGTGAAAATCTTTTAGCAACTTCAGCACAAGTAGACTCAGTGCTTCAGTTAAAGACACTTGGTGATGATAAGATCACTCGACAGGAGAAAGACAACGTTAAGGTCGTAGCTGTGGACGTTACTGAAAAATGTCCAAGTACTGAAAATACAGGCACCCTAACAGAAGAATTAACAACTTCAAATCAGATGACCAGATGTTTAGATTCATCACTCATCTTAAATACTGTTAGTTACAAGGACATCGCCACTGAAAATTCTCTAAGTACTCAAAATGCAAATAAAACACCAGATGAAGTCACTAATCTTTCAACACTTTCAACAGAATTGACAAATACCTTGGACTCATCGTTCACTTTAAAGATATATAACAATGAGAAAACTGTTCCTGAGAACTCGGGGGAAACTCTTCCATGTCCAAGTTCTGAGCACAGATTAATGAGAAAAACTGAAAATAGTGCCCTGTTGACAGATTTAGCACAATTCACGAATAGCTCAGCATCTAGCATAAAGACAGTTATTGGCCAGGAGATCACAGATTTTTTTGAAAAGTGTCTAAATACTGAAAATGAGGGGAAGCAAACAGAGAAAGCATCTAATCTATTAGCAACACAATCATCAAAAAGTACCACTAGCTTGGACACATCACATGATAGTGATAAGTACACCACTAATGGGAATTTCGGTGACACAGGTTTAAACAAAAACCTTAATATAAAAACAATGGAAGGAGATTGTCTGCCAGCAAACTCGGCAGTAATTGACAGTAGTTTGGACAGGTCAGTTCCTTTTAAGGCTGTTAGTGATGAGATCTTTCATGAGGAACTTACTGTTCCTCATGAAGTGTCTAAGAAGGGTCAGAGTACTGAAATTTCAATAAAAGGACAAGACAACATTCATCTGTCAACAAATTCTAAACAAACTGCTACTGGTATAAAATCACCATTCCTGTTAAAGACAGCCAGTGATGCAGAAATCACTGCTCTGGCGAGAGAGAGTTTTGAGATCCCTGCTGTGGATTTCAGTGAAAAACATCCAAGTATTGACAGTACAGTAAAAATAACAGAAGAAGTCACTCATGTGTTAGCGAATTCAAAACAAATGATCAGCAGTTCAAACTTAAATACTGTTAGTGATGGGATCACTACGGAAAAATCTCCAAGTGCTGAAAATGCAATAAAAAGTACAAATGAGATTACTGATTTATTAACAGTTTCAACAGAATTCACCAGCAATTTGGACACATTATTCACCATGAAGACAGTTATTAATAAAATCACTGCTGATAGCACTGAAAAAAAAGTGGACACATCAGAGGATGACATTCATCCGCTAACAAACACATCACGAATGCCCAGTTGTTTACACTCATCATTTTTGCTAGCAACAGTTACTGATGATATAACTGCTGAGGGAAAATATACAAGTACTGAAATTGAAATTAAAAGACCAGACCAAAGCACTGCCCTTTTTACAAATACTGCGGAGATGAACAGTGGTCTGAACACATTATTGTTATCGCCACTTAATGCTGATGAAAAATGTCTAGGTGGTGAAAATACAGTGAAAAGCACACCAACTTCAACACAAATAGCCAGTATGTTGGACTCATCGTTCAACTTAAAGACAGTTAGTGATGATCAGATCACTACCGGGGGACTTGGTAAATGTAATGAAAACGAGCTGAAAATATCAAAGGACCTAAAGAGTGATGAGATCCCTACTGAAAAAATCCCAATTACTGAAAATGCAAGTACTGAGGAGAGTACAGAGGAAGACACACCTTCATTTATGAGTAGTTGTTTGAAGTCTGCAATTACCTTAAAGACAGTTAGTGAGGAGATAATTGAAGCCAAGTTTGGTGGAAAAAGTCCAAGTACTGACAATTTATTCAAAACAACAGAAGAGACTCTGTTGTCTACAAACCTAACAAAAATGGCAAACAGTTTGGATTCATCATTCAGCTTAGAAACAGATAAATATGAGATTCATGCTAACAATCTAAGTGAAAAACGTTCAAGCACTGAAAATGTGCTGGACAGAACAGAAGAAAGCACAAGTTTAATAAACAACACAACAAAAACACCACATATTATATATGACTTGGACTCATTATCCACCCTAAAAACTGATAGCACCGAAAACCCTGTTTTAAACTGTCTAAATACTAAAAATGCACAAAGCCAAACAGAGGAAGCCAGTCCTTTATTAACATCATCACAAACGCCCAGTATTTTGGACTCCTCATTAACTTTAGAGATAGATAATGAGGAGATCATTGAGGATGTGTTTGGCCATGAATGTCCAGGTACTAAAAATGTAATGAACAGAACTGAGCAAGCCAGTCCTCTATTAACGACATCAGCACAAATCAAGAGTAGTTTGGACTCCTCATTGACTTTAGAGACAGTTAGTGAGGAGACCATTGAGGATGCGTTTGTCCATGAATGTCCAAGTACTGAAAATGCAGTGAATGTAACTGAGCAAGCCAGTCCTCTATTAACGACATCAGCACAAATCAAGAGTAGTTTGGACTCCTCATTGACTTTAGAGACAGTTAGTGAGGAGACCATTGAGGAGGCGTTTGGCCATGAATGTCCTAGTACATTGTGTTGCAATGCTCTAAGCATTGCAACACAAATGGACATTTATTTAGACTCATCGCTCATCTTAAAGACAGACACTGATGAGCTAACTGACAAATTGTATGAAAAAAATGAAAGTATTGGAGCTGAAGTGAACAGGACAGAGGAAGCAACTGCTCTATTAAGCATCTCAACCCAAATAATCAGTTGTTTCGACTCAAGTCTAGGTACTGAGGCAAATATTGATAAAAAGTTAGATGAAAAATGCCCATGTATTGAAAAAGAACTGAACAGGACAGGGGAAGCAACTCCTCTATCAAACTTTTCAACCCAAATAATCAGTAGTTTGGACTCAATTCCAGATAGTGAGGCAATCATAGATGAAAAGTTGTGTGAAACATGTTCATGTACTGAAAAAGAACTGAACAGGACAGAGGAAGCTGCTCCTCTATCAAACATCTCAACCAAAATAATCAGTAGTTTGGACCCAAGTCCAAGTAGTGAGGCAATCATTGATAAACAGTTAGGTGAAACATGTTCAAGTACTGAAAAAGAACTGAACAGGACAGAGGAAGCTGCTCCTCTACCAAACATCTCAACACAAATAATCAGTAGTTTGGACTCAAGTCCAGATAGTGAGGCAATCATTGATAAAACGTTGAGTGAAACATGTTCAAGTACTGAAACCGAACTGAACAGGACAGAGGAAGCAACTCCTCTACCAAACATCTCAACACAAATAATCAGTAGTTTGGACTCAATTCCAGGTAGTGAGGCAATCTTTGATAAACAGTTAGGTGAAACATGTTCAAGTACTGAAAAAGAACTGAACAGGACAAAGGAAGCAACTCCTCTATCAAACATCTCAACACAAATAATCAGTAGTTTGGACTCAAGTCCAAGTAGTGAGGCAATCATTGATAAAAAGTTAGGTGAAACATGTTCAAGTACTGAAACCGAAAAAGAACTGAACAGGACAGAGGAAGCTGCTCCTCTATCAAACATCTCAACACAAATACTCAGTAGTTTGGACTCAATTCCAGGTAGTGAGGCAATCATTGATAAAAAGTTAGGTGAAACATGTTCAAGTACTGAAACCGAACTGAACAGGACAGAGGAAGCAACTCTTCTATCAAACATCTCAACCCAAATAATCAGTAGTTTGGACTCAAGTCCAGGTAATGAGGCAATCACTGATAAAAAGTTAGGTAAAACATGTTCAAGTACTGAAACCGAAAAAGAACTGAACAGGACAGAGGAAGCTGCTCCTCTATCAAACATCTCAACACAAATACTCAGTAGTTTGGACTCAATTCCAGGTAGTGAGGCAATCATTGATAAACAGTTAGGTGAAACATGTTCATGTACTGAAAAAGAACTGAACAGGACAGAGGAAGCTGCTCCTCTATCAAACATCTCAACCAAAATAATCAGTAGTTTGGACTCAAGTCCAAGTAGTGAGGCAATCATTGATAAAAAGTTAGGTGAAACATGTTCAAGTACTGAAACCAAAGTGAAAAGGACAGAGGCAGCTGCTCCTCTATCAAACTTTTCAACCCAAATAATCAGTAGTTTGGACTCAAGTCCAGATAGTGAGGCAATCATTGATAAAACGTTGAGTGAAACATGTTCAAGTACTGAAACCGAACTGAACAGGACAGAGGAAGCAACTCCTCTACCAAACATCTCAACACAAATAATCAGTAGTTTGGACTCAATTCCAGATAGTGAGGCAATCATTGATAAAACGTTGAGTGAAACATGTTCAAGTACTGAAACCGAACTGAACAGGACAGAGGAAGCAACTCTTCTATCAAACATCTCAACCCAAATAATCAGTAGTTTGGACTCAAGTCCAGGTAATGAGGCAATCACTGATAAAAAGTTAGGTAAAACATGTTCAAGTACTGAAACCAAACTGAACAGGACAGAGGAAGCAACTCCTCTACCAAACATCTCAACACAAATAATCAGTAGTTTGCCTCACTACTTGGACTTGAGTCCAATCATTGATAAAAAGTTAGGTGAAACATGTTCAAGTACTGAAACCGAAAAAGAACAGAACAGGACAGAGGAAGCTGCTCCTCTATCAAACATCTCAACACAAATAATCAGTAGTTTGGACTCAATTCCAGGTAGTGAGGCAATCATTGATAAACAGTTAGGTGAAACATGTTCATGTACTGAAAAAGAACTGAACAGGACAGAGGAAGCTGCTCCTCTATCAAACATCTCAACCAAAATAATCAGTAGTTTGGACTCAAGTCCAAGTAGTGAGGAAATCATTGATAAAAAGTTAGGTGAAACATGTTCAAGTACTGAAACCGAAAAAGAACAGAACAGGACAGAGGAAGCTGCTCCTCTATCAAACATCTCAACACAAATAATCAGTAGTTTGGACTCAATTCCAGGTAGTGAGGAAATCATTGATAAACAGTTAGGTGAAACATGTTCAAGTACTGAAACCAAAGTGAAAAGGACAGAGGAAGCAACTCCTCTACCAAACATCTCAACACAAATAATCAGTAGTTTGGACTCAATTCCAGGTAGTGAGGAAATCATTGATAAAAAGTTAGGTGAAACATGTTCAAGTACTGAAAAAGAACTGAACAGGACAGAGGAAGCACCTCCTCTATTAAACATCTCAACCCAAATAATCAGTAGTGAGGCAATCACAGAAGTCATCACTGATGAATTAAAAGAGCCAAAACAAATGTCTTGTCCGAAGTCCACATTCATCTTAAAGACAGTTACTGATATTTCTCCAGCTATTGGTTTTGATCCAGGAAAACAGGATGGGGTTGATTTCCATGTCCATGATTTTAAGGATCTGGACAATTCAGATTATTTGGATACCAGATATGGTGAGAGTAGAAATCATGCATTATTGAAAGAAAACCCATTAATCTCTTTTCCATTATGCTCTGCATTATGTCAACCTCATTTGTCTTGTGTTAAGGATGATGCAGCAAACCAGAGGACAAGTTCTATTCAGACTGACTCTGGAATATCCTATCCATTACAAAGTTATATTAATTTAGATGACAGGAAATTAGAGAGCTTAGTAAATACACAGCAGTTAAGTTCTTTCAATGAACCAGAACAAACACCAAGTACATTCACCAATGAGAGAGGTTCAAAAAGTGTAAATGCGATAGAAGATAACAAAACACTTACAGATAATCAACTGTCATCTTTTCTGTTATGTCAGTTATCAGACATGAGTCCCTCATCAACGAAAAACAGGCAGGATCAGGAACACTCGGAATCATCTCAGTCAATGGATTGTTCTGTTCAAACAGATATGAATGGAAAATTTTGGAATCAGTGTATGGCTAGCACGACTAGTGTGATTGTGGAAGGACCTGAGCATGAGTGCAAGTCAGGAACTGTGAAAGGCCATGACACATTCAAAGCAGTAGAGACCCAATCTGATCATATTGGTGTTGGTGCTGACAATAATACAATCAGTGATTTTGACTTGGCCAGTGTCAATACCTCAGAGTTTATGGACATGTCACTGTGTTGCTTTGGAGACACTAGGAAAATGACTCCCACCTCAAAGTTCCTGCCCGATGAAATTTTTAGTGATGATTCAAATAATAAGCAACCCACAAAGCAAGGAGTACCTGACACAGGAGTTGACTCCAACTTGCCTTACTCAGACTTTGTTATATCTGAGAAAAACAGCTCTGATACAGGAACCTTACAGAATAAAACCACCATTACTCCAGTGCACACTGTGGATGAACAGACTTCAGAACTTGTTGCATCAAAGATCAATATTCCACCAAATTTATCAGACAAAGACTTGCTTAATATTCATACACCCCAGGAATCCAACAGTAATGGGGATAAGCTGCATACGAATTCTTTAGAGAAAGAGAATGCATTTCAACCAAGTTGCTTAACTGAACAGGAAAAAGCTGCAGTGAAAGAAACTCAAATTGAGATTAAGAGCGAGGAAAGGCAAGCCTTTGACAGCACTGAGCGCATCTCAGCCTCTCCACATGACTCAAATATCACTAAAGTCATTGATGAGGTCACATATCTAGGTCTGCACAAAGACACAAGTGAGCATGAGAGAGTATTTCCAGTGTGTGTAAATCAAGAGAAGTGTCCATCCTATGTGACTGGCCATGGTCAGGAACCAAGTAGTCCAGTGCTAATGCAGTCACAGATTCAAGAGATCATCCAGGAGCTATCTGTTGACAAAAAAGCCAGAATGCTGGCAGATAAGGGCTCTTGTATGGAATCTGTTGAAAATCAGCCAAAAGCCGCTGTCAGTGATGGTTGTGATGATGATAATGTCTTTCAATCGGCTTTGCCCGATCAGCAGCACTTCAAGGCAAATGTTTCAACCACTGATGAAGTAGAGGAAGTTACACCAAGAGTGAGCATTTAACTTGAGAAACATTCTGAATTAAAATAATACTCAATCTATAAAGAATTCTTAAATCATCATTATATTGCAATATGTTGCAGAAATGGTCCACCCAGGATTATTTGGAGTGTGTCGGTAAACTCCAGGATCACTATGACGCACTTGAAGACGTCAAGAATGATTTTTTGATCCAAGGTCCAATAGCAGCACACACTGAAGTTTTACAAGACCAACTGGAAGCAGCTCAGGTTTGTCCATTATTGCAGTCGGTTTTTTTTTTCAGTCACATTGTTCTGACTTTGTACGTCTGATTCATTATCTAGATTTGTCTTCATTCATCTCTATTTATCATCATTTTCCTATTTGTACAACATCTAATCCCAAACATTTATGTTTGTAGTCATGGGAAGCACAGCTTGCCGCATTTCCTGGCATTTTAAAACTAGATTTGGAGGTAGCTGAACAGCTTTTACAATCTGCTGATGAACTCATCCCCACACATGTCCAACACGATTTAGCAACAGTTTTTGTAGATTTGCAAACCGCTTTCACAGATGTTTGCCATTTATCATCTGAGAGACTTAACTCGGTTCTCCAGGCCATCGATGCAGCCAAGGTCAGTATTTAAGAAATAGACTATATTCCTTTATTAATTTAGGATTAAAATGAATAGTTAGAGTTGACACGTTTTATTTAAGTTCACATCTGAATATTTCTCAGGCAAATTTGGAGGTTACATATGTAGATCTTCTCAGCTCCCTTGGAAAACTGTCATCTTGTATTCAAGATAGTTCTGAGATGCTGTCTAAGCTTGACATCATGAACACAGATGATTTGGAGACAGTTAAATATAGGATTCAACAGAATAAGGTACTGTATGGTTCATAAAAAAAGATGAAAATAATGTAAAGCATACTGGAATTTAATAATCCCAAAATATTTAAATTCATCTACAATTTTATTAATTTATTATTTTTAAGGATCTGGAGAAGAACCTATCTGGCACTCGACAGAATCTAGAAGATATAGCTTTTGATGTCCAGAACTTTATATCTGAGTATGCACAGTTCCTAAACCCAGCCCAAAGCAGACAGATGCTGAAATCGCTCAGTGCTACACAGAGAGCTCTAAAGGAAGTGACGGACCAAGTGATTACTCAGAGGCACACGCTGGACCTCAATTTGGAGATCCGTGAGGACGAGATTCAGCAGCAGGTCTGAATGACTCCATTTGAAATGTGTTGAGCTGTTTTAGAACAGGATGCTTTTGCTGATGAAAGAATCATTATGCTGTTTGGTAGGAAATGCTTACATGGTCATGGTTTGCATGATTTCCCTAACAACACAACAATAACACTGCATGATCACAGCATTCAAATATTTTCTGACCTTGTCGACATTTTGCAGGCTTCAAGAATCTGTCGAGCACTAAGTCAAGAGGACCAATGCTTTTCACTGTGCATCTCTCTCTCTCTGGAATGCTTTCCAACAAGTCAGCCCTAACACAAAACTGTCTTGTTTTTTTATCAAAACTCAAAACACTAGTCTTGTTAATAGTCTAGCATGTTTACAGCATACTTGGTTCTGTTGACTTTGTCGAAGATAATATTAATTGCAAGACATTTCCATTTAATAACTCAAGTTGTCTTTTATGCCAGAATGCTGTTGAGAGGCAGAAGGACTTTGTAGACAAGCTTCAGGAGCTGTGTGATGATCTGACGCAAACTGAGAACCGTCTCATCGGCCACCAGCAGCAATCCAGCAATGCAAAGAATGTGGGAGACCTCCAGCAATACCAACAAGAGAACCAAGTATATACACACACACACACACACACACACACACACACACACACACACACACACACACACACACACACATCATATACAGTTAAACTTTGGATTGCCAGTATAATTAATTCCGGAAGCAAGCGTGTAATCTAAAGCAAATGCACTAAGACTGAGCATGGGAGACGATCACCCGAAGAGCATATCAGAAGAACTACTGTATAGGCTCAGTTGTGATCATGTGACATGAAGCGTCGTGCAAAACACTCGCAGGCCAAGTTACTTGCAATCCAATGGTTTACTGTACCATGTTTTGGCAAAATATTATGTAAGATTGTATTTCAAATTTAATTCTGTTTATCTGCAAGTGCTATTTGTTAAGATTTGTATACTTGGTACAACACTCCTGGTCTGTCTCCACTGTTCAATCAGGCTTTACAGAAAGACATCCAGTCTAATGTCAGTGCCTTGAATGAAGTCATCAGTAGCTCTAAGAAGTTCCTGGAGGAGAACCGGAACAAGCTGACACCTGAGCAGGTGGCTGCTATTGAGCTTAAGTCAGAAGAAGTGAAGAGCAAAGCCAATATGCTTAACCAGAAAGCAGAAGAAACCAGGAAAGACCTGGAGAAAGTTGTGACAACTGTTATAAAACAGGAGACAGAAAAGGTTAGACATCTTCTGTTGCGACTTACTGTATGTTAGCACTTATAATTACTAACTCGTTATAAGTATTTTAGTTAATTATAAATAATTTTTTTTATGTGTTTAGGTTGCAGCTGTGGAACAACTTGAGGAGACCAAAAATAAAATCGAGGTTCTCTTAGATTGGGTATCCAATATCGGGAAAGAAAATGCAATGGAAGGAATGGTTAAAGAGAATGGAAACATACCGATAAAAGGGAAAATGACAGGACAGGAAGATGACCCTAATGGAAATGCAATGGACACCACAGATAACGCCTCACAGTGGTCAGGTGAAGACACTAAGGAATTAGATATAGATCAGCAATATGAAAGGCTTAAGGTGAGTAAAAGAGTCATGTTGCTTAATCATGTTTTATTGAACTATATAAAATTATTAAAAGATTTCTAAGGATTGAGAAATAAATAACATAGTGTTAAAACATTCTATCTACAGGCTCACCACCAAGAGGTTCTCTCCCAGCAGCAAGACCTGCTCATTGCTACGCAGTCTGCCCAGACGCTTCTGGACAAGCAGGGTGACGTTCTCTCTCCAGCTGAAAAAGAGAAGCTCCAGAATGACATCAAGGAGCTGAAGGGGCGATACGATGCCTCACTCACCCAGGCTGAGCAGCAGATGAAGCAGATGAAGAGTGTTCAGGAGGAGCTACGCAAATTCCAAAGTGACTACGAGGAATTCGGAGTGTGGCTGCAGCAGGCACAGGAGCAGCTGGCAGAGCTGGGAGCCCCCACTGGCCAAATAGATGATCTGCAGGAGAAGCTTCAGAAACAGAAAAGTTTTTACGAAGATGTGATCTCCCACAAGGGAGACCTGCGTTTCATCACCATCTCAGGCCAGAAGGTGCTGGATGTGGCCAAGGCCTGCAGCCTTAATGAGTGTAAGGAGAAACCGGGATTGCTTGAGGTGGACGCATCGGGAACGTGTGCTGCTGTGAAGGAGAAGCTGGATTCCACTGCTACTCAGTACAAAGTCATGCACACTCAAGTAATTGCACTTTATCTTTGCTTGTTATTGGTCCTTGCAGTGCTTTCTATCATGGTGCTTTTCCATTCCTGACCAACAGATGGCAGCATTTCTATGCAAATCATGTAATGATCAGCCCCCATGTATCACTACATCATCCAAAGCTGATAGCTCAGACTATTTATTCCTTAAATTATTATCTTATTATACTATTTAGCATCTTTATCACCTACTATGAATAATTATCTTTAAACTAACAGGAAAATACATAATTGTCAGTGAAATTATTGGCCCCTTTGGTAGTGTTTATGAAAATATGTTTATGGCTGGTCAGCTTCGCGTCACAGAAAATATTAAATAAATTCACATCATCATATCATGTTATTAAACACATATACTGAATTCTGTTTCGTTTCAGTGCAACCAGCTTGGAAACAATCTCAAAGATGTTGTGGACAAGTACAAAAAGTACGAAGATGCTTCGAGCAGCTTATCGACGTGGCTCAGTAGCTCTGAAGCAGAGGCCAGAAGGCAACAGTCTGAACCGATTGCTGCAGACCCCCAAACACTCCAGAAACAACTGGAAGAAACCAAGGCATGATAACACACACACTTTCTGTGTGAGACACACTTTCTTCACCATACACAGCTATGTTGCTAGTCCAAACATTTACATTTCGCACAGACAACACGGAATGCAAAAGTTGGTCTCACACTCACTTCAGAATTTGCTCATCGTCCCAAAAGGGTCCAAAAAGGGCTGAGCAGACATTATATATACAGCACACATACACTCTTTTCAAAACAACCTAGAAAAGCATGAACCACACAAACTGCTTAAAGGTTAAAGGTCAGCCAGCATGCTCCAGTATACTATCTGTATTAATTCAGGGCAGTAGTAGGTCAGCAGGTTAAGGCTCTGGGTTAGTGATCAGGAGGACCAGGCTGGACCCATAAGCAAAGCCCTTAACCCTATCTGTTCCTGGGGCACCGTGTCATGGTCTCTGATCCAGGTTTCCTGCAAGCATATGTGAGGGAAAGAATTTCACTGTGCAGTAATGTATATGTGAAATATAACGTTTGCTGTATGCTCACTCTGCAATCCGTATAAGGGCAGAGTGATATTAAGAGTGTAGAGTATTCTATTTATAGTAGTTTAGTGCATTCTGTTAAAAATACTCTTGAATTATTTTCGATTGCTTAGTGATGAAATTAAATATTTTGTTTTCTGTTTCAGGCTCTTCAAGGGCATACCACTGGCCATCAGGTGGCTCTGGAGGCGCTGCGCAAAACAGCAGATGCTCTCATCACAGCAGAGGGAGACCTGCTAAACAACAAGGATGACATTCAGGAAGCAGTTGGTGAGACAAACTTCCTCAAATTTATTTGCGTATTGTAATCAATTTAAAGCCAATTTCTGTCAGAACAAACTGAACCCAGATATTTCAATAATGTTTTTATACAACACCATGTTGTTGTAGTATGCTAGAATTCTGTGTCTCGTATAGTGTTTATGATTTAAAATGGTTTGTGGTGTCCATATTTAACTCTGTCTCTAAACTGTTTGCAGACGACATTGTGGAACGGTACGATAACTTGTCCAAGTTAGTGAGTGACAGAAATGAGAAGCTGCAGGTGACGTTAACACGCTCGCTCAGTGTGCAGGATGGTCTGGATGAGATGATGAACTGGATGAAGAAAGTGGAAGAAAGTGTTGAAGGGGAATCTCAAGTGCCCCTAGACTCAGCTGCTATTGCGGATGCTCTCAGCAAGGAGGCAGTATGTTGCTTTTTTCCTTAACAGTACAGTAGTATGTTCTTTAAGACATTTTTATTAAAGTAGTTCGCTTAAAACTTCTACTTAGTAGAAGTAGTATCCACTACTTGTAGTATCCACTTCCTGTCTTCCTCACCATTTGTCCCATCACTTCAACTAGTAGACACCTAGCTCCTGCAAATGCTGACATCATGCAGATCATTTTGCAATGTTAAATCATGATTAATGTTAGCGTATTTGATGGCACATTTAGACAAGAAAGCCAAAGATGACCAGGTGATCACTATTTTTTTCAGGCTCTGGAGCTGGACATATCCAGCAGACATAGCAGCATCTCCACTATGAAGGCCAAAGTGAAGAAGTTTATTGAGACTGCAGAGCCAGCAGCAGCAGCTACTCTCCAGGCAAAGATGGAAGGACTGGCACAACGCTTTGACGATGCCTGTGAGAAGCACAAGCAGAAGATTTCACAGATGGAGCAGCTGAAGGACAAGGTGGAACAGTTTGAGAAAACATCTGAGAAGGTCCAGGAGTTTGTGTTAAAGCATTCACATGCTCTCTGTGAGAGCGACGGACCTGGGAAAAATGTAAATGAGCTCTCGCAGCTGGTGCAGGTACTGTGATCCCCAGGCGACATACTGAAGGAAATTGTTACCTTTACAGCTTAAGACAATTCAGTACGTGTGTAAATGAATCGATTTAAAAATATTCCAAATCTGTCTTTGTAGGACATAAATGTAGAGCTGGCTGAGCACGTGAAGGACATGGAAACACTGCATTTGTTGTCAAAGGAGCTTTCTAACTGTGGTCCAGAGGGAAGCACAGCTCTAATTCAGGGCAAGATGGCGAACCTGTCGAACACATTTAATACTTTTAAGGACACGGTTAAGGAGAAGTGAGTGCTGTTCTGTTTTAGTGGTACTATACAGTATATATTTTTTGTTTAGCCTTATATACAGTATAAAGATAAAAAACACTGGCATCTGAACTGTGTTTTACTATTATGTGAGAATTAATACCAAGATTAATCAATAATTAATTAATCATGACTTAATTAAAGTCATGGCGGAAAATAAAATTATTGCAACCTGCATGGTGAACCTCAGTAGTGCGGTGTCATGAGAACATAACAGTATGTGTGTGGATGTTGTGTATTACAGACAGGAGGAGGTTTTGTCTTGCCAAGACCAGCTGAGTGAGTTCAAAGCAGCTGCAGGGGTGCTGATGAAGTGGCTGGAAGAGACAAAAGAGCAAGTGCCTGTGGTTCAGCCCAACTGCAGTGAACAGGGCCTGGGAAATGACGTGAAGAAAGTGAACGTGAGTGCACCCTCTTCATTCTTTTCCCACACAGGTGATATCTTAGAGCCGCGCTCAGTTTTATCTGCGGGCATAAAAAAATGCAGTTATTTCCGTTTAGAGAAAACAGTGTAGTAGAGGTGTGAATTTGGACTGGGATCTCACAAAAGTCGTGGGAACGGGTTTTTTTTTATTCTGCTCAGGGACGGGAGCAGGCAGGCAGATATAAAGCTCGCGGGACACAGAAATGCCATGTTAATTAACACGTAGTAGTGGGAGATACGGCATGACGTGACACGTTTATTTCTTCCTGTGAAAATTGGGCTTTGCTTTGCTCTGGTCAGGGTTGTAGCGGTTTGCATTTGTTTATATTTAGCGAAATAGAATCAACTACATTGAGTAGAAAATATCATAGCATATACAGACATGCCTTGTTTCCAATTTGGCCATGATGTGATTGCAGCTTTGGGTCAGTTGTGAGAAACAGAGTGAGAGAGAGAGAGAGAGAGAAGGGGGAGTGCAAAGCTGCAGCAAAATAATCTAATAAGAGAGCAGAACCGGATAGAGCTGGTACATTCTTTTCTTTTTTATTCCTTCCTAATGCTTGTATATTAATTATCCTGAGTTGTCGCTGAGGCTCTGCCAATTTGCTCTCATTTTCCATGTACTGTAATTTGGAACTACACAACAAAACATGATCTTGAAAAGAGTTATCTTCTACAAAAAAAAAGGACCATGATATCCTAGAATACAGTACCATCGCTCCTGAGCGTATAACATGGACTTAATTATGTGTTAATCAAAAAGTTGTCTTCCAACACATTTTCAAGCAGCAGAACTGAACCCATTAATAAACTTCAGTTCTTTCTCTACAGAGTTTGCTGGAAGAATGGATCACTAAAGCGCCTGCTGTCCAAGATATAAATAGCAAAGGATCTGCACTGTGTTCCCTAATCAGTGTTTTAACATCACCAGCCAAAGCCAGAATGCATCATAAATCAGGTATTCCCAGAAATTATTTTCAGGAATTTATTAGCTCACTTATTGTGCTTGTCTCTGTCCAAGGCAATGTTTTCAGTATGATCTTAAATGGATGAAAAGCAATGCACTCTATTTTACCGCTCTAGGTTCTGCGGTCAGTAATGACTCAGGTCCTGGAGGTCCATATCTAACGAACAAAGGTAAAAATGTTAGATTTGACATTTGATTACATTTTCTATGAATCCCATGCATCTTCACTTCAAGTTCTACGTTTCATACAATACAATTTCTATGAAAGAATAATACTAAGCTGTTGCTGGTTAAGTCATACAGTATCATAAGGTAACAAATATACCTGAATTTTACACTTTGTTCAGACTATTTTTTTTTTTGTCTGTACTTTTTACAGAGCTGATGTTGGTGCAGCAGAACATGTCCAGCATCAATGAGGATTATAGCAGCCTTGGGGAGCTGCTGAAGAACAGGGGCTCAGAGCTAAGTGCACTGTTGCTAAAGGTCCAAGGGGTTCAGCATGAGGCTCAGTCAACGCTGCAGTGGCTGGAGAACATGAAGAAGACAGCGGAGTCTTGGAACTCTGAGCCAGCTGGCGAAGGCTCAATGAAAATGCAAATGGAACGGCAGAAAGTGAGTGCGCTCGTGTTTAACAAGTTATGTGTAGCTGTTTGTATGAATATACACATTTCAATGACAGTTAAAAAAATTTTGTTTACTGTATATTGACAGCGATGTCACATTTCTTTTCTCTTAAAAGGCTTATGAAGACAAAATGCACCAAAAACAGCAACAGTACCAAGAACTGCGGCAGAAGCTACTCAAACTGATCGAGGAAAATCCTGATTCACCTGAAGCAGAAAAATGGAAGAACATGCTGAAACAGATGGGTACGCATCTTTAGAAATATTAATCATAATTCATCCACAATCTATTCACTTAAGAACATTTAGATAATTTTAAGAGATTTTGAGTGATATTCCCTGTTCTTTGCTCCATGTCACAGATGCAGGATGGGAGGAGGTCAGGGGCTCTGTGGAGAACAGGAAGCAGCACCTGGAGGAGTCATCCCGCATGCTGGAGATCTTCCAGACAAACCAACCGCAGCTTTCACAGTGGCTTCAAGAGAAAGATCTGATGATGAGTGTTCTGGGCCCTCTGTCCATGGACCCCAATATGCTCAACACACAAAAGCAGCAAGTCCAGGTATTTAAAGCAGAAATGGTGATTAAAAACCCCAGTCACATGTGTTCAAAGATCATACAGGTCATGTACATACACAGGATTTTAATGCAACCACAAGGCTCTTGGAAAGCATCTGTTTTAGTTAAACTGTACACACTTGAAATGTTTACATGTTCACAGTGTCTTCCAAGTGTGCACGTAAACTATTTTGGTGTCTACAGATGAACATCAGATTTTCCTCATGGTGTTTGCCATAAAACCCTGAATACCCCCCCCCCCCCCCCACACACACACACACACAACTTAAACCGAATCATGAACTGCACCTAAACATATTGTACAATATATCTATTTAAATCCTAGATTCTGCTGAAAGAGTTTGAAGGTCGCAAACCTCAGTATGAGCAGCTGAACGAAGCTGCCGTTGTTATCAGTACTGCACCAGGAAATCAGGACCCTACTGTGGAAAAGGTAAAGAAACAGCTGGATGTTATCAACCAGAACTGGCAGAGCCTGACAAGCCAGCTGTCTGACCGCGATGCCCTCATTGAGCAAGCTGTGGGTAAGACCACTCGGTTCCAGGAGCTTCTACGACACCTAGGTCAGAGTGCAGCAGACCTGGAGTTTCAGCTGAATGGCCAGCAGACTCTTAGTACACAGCCTGATGCTGTCAAGAAGCAGCTAGAAGCCACTAATGCTGTCCTGGCTAAGTTGTGTGAAGAGAAGAAGAAGCTCAAAGAGGCAGAAAGTGTTTGCTCTGAACTGTCAGCTCTAGTGACTGAGGAGTATCTTAGAGCCAACCTTACGGCACAGCTGGAAGGTGTCTCCAAACCCTTTAAGACGCTTGAAGACAAAGCAGGTTTGTTGGATTATATTCACTAACCAGGTTATTCTTTAAAAAAAAAAAAAAAAACTTTTCTACATCCTGTTTTTGTTACATTAATATGGTAAAAAGACAACATTACTGTCTGGATTTTTTTCCCCAGAACATGAACAGCAGGTTTTATTGTAAATAACATTTGATAAACCGATTGTCTGTCTGTCTCCCCCTGCGATAATTGAGGTGTAATGTTGAATATCAGAATAGATTGTTATTTCCTTTGCTTATCTGACCTTGTGGCCTCATACTTTCTCCAGGAAAGAGAATTCAACATCTCACCTCCACCTTTGCCAGCTCCCAAGAATTTCATCGGACATCTAAAGACTTCCAGAGCTGGCTAGAGCGAACGCTTAATGAGCAGGCTGGGCCACAGGCAATCTCAACCAAGGAGGAGACACTGTTACAAAGTATAAAAGAGCACAGTGCTGTCCAGAGTGCACTGAGTCTACAAGAGGAACCGTACAAGAACGTTATGCGGGAAGCTGAGGCTCTCCTACAAAACACGGAGGGAGAGGAAAAGTTGGCCCTCCAAGGTCAGCTTTCAGCCCTCAGGTCCAACTGGGAGAAAGTAAAGTTGAGTGCAATGGAGAAAGCAGAGAAGCTTAATGTTGCACTAGAGAGGGCCAGAAAATATAAAGAACATACAGAAAGCTTTGGCACTTGGCTGCAGGAGTGTGAAAATAGACAAAACAAGGCAAATTTCAGCGTAAAGTCTGTAGAGGTTGAGAATGCTCTCTCTCAAGTAAAGGCCATCCAAAGGGATCTGGACAAGCATCGAGGTCAGATGGAACTGCTGAACGTCGCTGCTGACAGCCTTCTAGAGGTGGCCACAGCTGATTTAGATGATATAAAGGAAGAGAAGATTATAATCGGGAAGAATGTGGATAAGGTGACAGAGGGGCTACAGCTCAAGAAAGATACTCTCGAGAAGCTCTCGCAGAAGTTGAAAGAGTTTGGTGACACACAAAAAGAACTTTCAGACCAAATTGAGGGTGCCAGAAAGCAACTAGAATATCAATCTGGTCTTGGTGTTCAAGGTTATAGTACAAAGAACCTCACTAACATGAAGGCTCAGCAGAAAAATTTAGAGGCTGCCCAGAACCAGGTAGAAAACTTAAAAAGCCTAGCTCAAAGTATGGTTGCAGATGTACCAGAAGTTGAAGGGGTGGTAGATCTTCTCCTTCAGGCAGACGCTTTGGAAAAAGAGCACAGCTCCATAAGTAAAGCAATCAATGACAAGTGCACCACATTGGAGAACAAACTTCAGGGCATTGGACAGTTCCAGCACAATATTCGGGAGATGTTCACCTCCTTTGCGGATCTGGATGATGAATTGGATAGCATGGGTCCAGTAGCCAGGGACATGAAAACACTAAAGGAACAACAAGGAACCATTGAGAACTTTGTGACAAAACTCCAGGATCTGATGAACAACACATCCAGTGCCAGAGATAACTGCAAGAAAATGCTGGAGTCAGAGACCTCACCAGATCTACTAGGTCTGAAGAGAGACTTGGAGGCCTTGAGCAAGCAAAGTGGCAAACTCATGGACCGGGCCATTGGGAGGAAAGAGCAGGTTGAGGATACACTGAAAAATCTGGAGGAGTTTTACCACAAGCTGGACACTTTCACAAAGAAAATGGCTGGTGCTGAGGAGCAGGAGGAATCTCAAGGTCCAGTTGGCATGGAGACAGAGGTCATTAACCAACAGCTGGAGGCTTTCAAGGTAAGATAACTTTATATATTATTTTAACTTGTTGCTTTGTGTTGTGGGAGAAAACAATGTGCTTCTCATTGATAAATTGAATAATTAGGTTCATGACGGCTTAGTTTACAGCACGCAGATTATTTTCTCATATCAGACTCATTTTTGTAACATAGTGATGCATGTAAGAACAGCCTCAGTCTGTCTGTTTATGATGAAATACTATATCAGGTGTCATAAACATGCAACGTGCTAGAGCATGCTGTCCAG
Source organism: Channallabes apus (assembly GCA_030522415.1). Taxonomy (NCBI): domain Eukaryota; kingdom Metazoa; phylum Chordata; class Actinopteri; order Siluriformes; family Clariidae; genus Channallabes; species Channallabes apus. The sequence goes on along the minus strand of CM060125.1, from coordinate 22,482,262 downwards.
ACAATAAGCAGTGTTCTATCTGATTTTTATTCAAAAGTCATGCACTGTATTTTATAATGATAAGAAGATAGACTTCTCCTCTATATATTCTAGAAATTGTTTGAGAAATCATTTTATTTGGGTCTTTTGAAAAACCAGACAGAATATTTAAAATCACTTAAAACCTTAATTTCTTAAAGACTTTAAGCATTTGGTTTTAATTGCAAATTATTTCTTTTGCCATGAACTTTATTGATTAAACAAAAAGAAATCCACACAAAATGAACTGAAAATGTTGACAGATATGCTTGTTGTTTCTATCCAGATTTTCATATTTAATAAATAGTTTTTGGTAGTGCAATAACTGCGAGGGAGAGACAAAATGACCTGCACTCTGGCTGTAACATTTATTTTAATTAACTTTTAGAACAGAAAATACATAATCATTTTTTCGACATCTCAAAACACTGTCTGTACACAGTCTGATAGAGCAAGATCAGGGCTACCTCAGAATTTGCAGATTGTCGACAGTGTGGACAGAAGTGTGCGGACATGGATCGTCATGCAAGATCAGAATACCCTTAGATAGCAGTGTTTAATCCAGAGTTTAGGATTCAGCTAGTGACTGGGGAGACGGTACCCTTGAACGGAAAACACTGATAAGACCATTATTTTGTTTTAATATAACAAGAGTGCGGATCATTTTTGACTCACCCTAGTATTACTATATTACACTTGGAACAGTTGACTCACCTGGCCTAGCTAGTGGAGCTTTTTGCCACAATCCAGACCTTGACATCCCATTTTGTTGGTTTGAGTGGGAGAGACAATGCAAGCCGACATACTGTCCCTTAAATTTCACCTTACAGAGCGAGTGAAATTAAGTGGTAGTTTTCACAACTTTTTTGAAATGTAATTAAAATAAATGAATCTATGCCAGGTGGCACGGTGGTTAGCAATGTCGCCTTGCACCTCCAGGGTCCGGGTTCGGACAGATTCCATTCGTGGCTCAGATCTCCGTTCATGGAGTTTGCATGTTCTCCCCATGCTTAGTGGGTTTCCCTTGGGTACTCTGGTTTCCTTTTCTTTTACTGCAGGAAGGTCAATCATAAACCCTGGCTTGCGAATTACGTTACTGGGTCTTGGAAGTCTCAAGTCATCTTGGAATTAGGAAATGTTTTCTCCTCAAACATGTCTCTTACTCAAATGTGTCTCTCACTCTTCACTCACTGAACCTGGGCTAGCAAGTCAGCAGGCATGTTGTAGTCTGCAAGTTATTATTGCTTTTTTTCTTTTGTAGGCCAAGGGCACCTGAAATATAACGCATTTGCCTTGTATAACGCATTGTTTCTTGGCGAATCACAATCCAGATTAATTGGTCATGTGGTTCGAAAATCATACGAAATGTGTTTACATTGAATGCAGTATTAAAAGCATATACACACATTTATTGCACCCAGTGTCAATGTGTTAAACTGTTATTTTTTGTTAGCAGGTTCTACGTATCTTTCAGGTTATTTGTACAAATAAAAGAAATAAAAAAATCGACAATTGCTTAATAATCTGACGTATTGTGGCCACATGCTTGGTTATGCTTTGAGATGCCCCTTTCAGTTTGTTCATGAGCATCTGGTGGTAACAAAAGAGTGCCTGCTCATTGGCTCTTTGGTGCTGAAGAACGTTCAGCACCAGCAGGGAGACAACGTGTGCCTGTGTGCACTAGTGACCCAGCACTCCTGTTTCATTCTGCCTGAGAGACATGCCCTGGCCAACAGCTCACTACTTAAAATGAGGAGGTTTTATTTCATCGTACTGGCTAAACCAAAAGATATATAGATAAAAATAAGATCAAACTGAATTAAATAGGCTTGCATATCATTTTTATGCTTTATGTCAAATTCCAGTAGGATAACTTGTGCCAGCTTCAGCAATACAGAACGAACTTCAGCGTCTCCATACGCATCCCTTCTGTTAGCTGTTTGGACCATGTGGTTCTCTGGCTGAATTGGAAGTTATATTTCATGACCCCAAACATCAAACATATCCTGCTGCTGTGAGCCGAATTTCTGGATGTGTTCAAGAGATCCAACTTGTGATATAAATCGTAAACCCTGTATTCCATACGGTGAAAAAAAAAACATATTTTTAAGTTAGTTATTCATAATTGAAGCATTTTAACAAGGCTTGCAAAGTGCAAATATGAGTAAAAGCACAAATGTATGTATGTGAAAGGAGCATTTGTTTGCATAGTCGGGGTTGTATTAGGAGTTATCAGCTGCAGCTGATCGTTTGGGCCTCATGCTGCTCATGCTGTCGTTCTTTTGTCCTGCCTCAGCGTCTGGGAGGCTCCTCGCTGCTACATCAGCTGCTGGGTCAAAATCATTATTGTTCTCGATGGCCCAGTCATTTAAGCAAAAAATTAATCGGATCGTATCGGAGTAAACACAAGAAATATTTCTAATGGCTTCAGCTCAGACTTCTATTGTTTAATTTGGCTATTCAATCAATTCATTGAATCTGATTCAGTGGCTTTTCAGGACTTCCTGAAAACGTAATCTACTTGCTTCCTGAGGACTTTGTTTCTATATTCTTCCACCATCTTTTTCTATTCTGCTCATTGTGCGTACAGTATAAAATAGTACGCGCTCTGTTTAAGGAAGACAACTTGAGGAGTTTGTAATGGCTGAGCGCATGCTTTTTTTCCCACTACTTCTCCATGATCTCAGCATCTAACATGAATCTGAAGGAACTTTTTTCTCTCTCAAGTCATTCCAGTGCCCAACTCTAAAGGTGATGACTGTTTAAAAAAAAGAAGAAGAAAAAAAATGCAAGCTCTATGAAGTGTACAGATTTGAGCTTAGTCACCGTCCTGACTCTCTATGAAAAACCCCCAAGAGGAAACATGAGATGCTTGCACCAGTACAACAAGTCTATTGCACATTATTGTGTGATCATGACCTTGGAATTTTATAGCGATCCCCTTTCACTTGTTTCAACAGTGAGAGTGGATTTGGAGGAACATCCAGTGTTCATGATCTAAACTGAGAGAGCTTTAAAAAAAAAATACAACAAAAAAAGTGTCCGGGACATGCTTTGTTCTCGTGAAAAATAGTTGTGTGTTTCATTAACTAGGCCTATTGTTTGTGCGAGCAATAAAAGACACTGTTGACAGAGGATTTTTTTTCTCAGACGTGCTGGTGTTCCTGTCGTCTTTGTGTGCCTTGCCATGCATTCTCTTGATAACCATTCTCTTTAAAGCCCAAGAATATCTAATTATGAAGAGTTTATTACATGCTGTAACAAAGCTGCAACAGTAGTACAGTCTTATCAGGTCTTCTTTTAGACATGAAAAAAAAAAAACAATAAACCTTTAAACCCTATTACCTGAATACGTCTTATAGTAAGTAAGCTGTGTGCCATGACAAATGTAGCACTTAGTTTAAATCGGTGCCTGAATTATGTCAAAAGTATGTGTGATTCATCCTTACTGTAAATCCCACAGATCTTTTTAAGCACCTATACATCATTGCCAGCTTCACATTATGTTCTCCACTCAAGGACAGCAGAACATTTTGAACTACAATCCTCTGGAATTAACAGCAATAGAAGCAAAATAAATTTTACTCCTAAATGGCTCTAGCTACGAACATTTTCCGAGGCTGATTGCTCGCTATAAAAACAAGCACTTGGCCAAGTTTGTAAGCGTTATCACCTAGGACCAGTACCTCCTAAAACATTCCAGAGTAATTAAGACAATATACAGATGCGTACAGCTTGTTGCATGATCGTTCCAGAGAAAGAGAAGAAAGAAAGGAGGGAGAGAGTATCTATTTCTGCCCTGTGTGATCTCATGCGGGGAGGGAGCTGTTCACTCTTAAAGCTCCTTTTATATATATTTATTTATTTATTTTTTACTTTACTGAAGACGGGAGGGTTATATATATTCTCAGAGCTGAAGATGAGGAAGTAAAGGCAACCGGGCCACGCCACAGAGACAGAAGGGGGAGAATTTAAAAAGGCTCAAGCATCTACCAATCAACATGTGCTCTCAGGACAAATGGAGCTGTGGCAGATGTTGCCAGAATAATAAGGAGGGGGCGGGGCTTTGAGCTCATTGCCAGAAGGCTGGATGTCATAGCCGGGTGGACCACGAGAGAGAGAGAGAGGCAGGAGCAGCTTTGTGTTTATCCTGGAGCCCTGCCGCTTTGTTTTCACAAATTAGTGGATTTGTTGCAGGATGTCACCTTCAAGCGGAGATATTTTTCTGGGGTATGTCTGACCACTCAGGAGCGCGTGGAAATTCAAGCACTATTTTTCCTCCATGGAATTCATGCCGGAACTTAGGACTGAGGAAATAAGCAACAATGGGCAAGTTCTGACAGTGAGGAGATATGGAAACGAATGATCTGGACTGCATCTCGAAATAGGATATTGTTTAAAAAAAAAAAAAAGGAAGTATTAAAAGAAGAGCTCTGTACTGTGGAACGTATTGTTTATTCTGTTCATAGCATCTTAAAAGCATTTATATTTTGTCTTTTTTTTATTAGGTTTTATAAAATTATATTTTATAAGATTTTTAAAGTTCTCTATATTTTTTTATAAAATTCTGCTCATGAAACTGATTATATATTTATTATCTAAGGTGTCTTCCTTAAAATGTGCAAAGATTATATGTCCTTTTTTGCTTTAAAGTAAAAGCGTTGTTGCACTGAAAACATTTACCTCAATATTAGTGTCATCAGAATGGGCAAACCTCTTAGCAGACCTGACTGTCTGCGGCAAAACCCCTCCTGTGTGGCGAAACCAGAAGAAGAGGACCTGAACATTGATGACTGCTATGTTCCCCAGAGGTCCATTTACGACACTGTGCGTCTGAATGAGCAAATCGACTCTGGTTCGAAGGGAAGCTTGGCGTCCCGGCACTTCATTGGCACGCTGCCTTACAGCCACCGCACTTTGGACATGGCCACGCTTTGTGGAAATGGTGTTCTTGCCTCCTCCAGCACCCTTGATTTACGCAGCAGGGACGTGACGCGAACGGACGAGCGTCCGTTGTTTGATGGGTACAAACTTAATGGAGACATTGTTCGGGGAACGGGTACCATTTTTGGCAGGCTTCAAGTACAAGGGGAGAAAAAGGAACCCCCACAACACCGGCGTTCTTGGAAAAACTTTGGGCCAGCCAACCTCAATGAGTATGCAACCTTGTGTGCTGATGGACCAGACCGGCAAGCCCTGGTACGAGTGGGCCAGGGTAGGAGCATGACCAGTTCTCTAACTTCAGAGGATGACTCTGGCCTGTGCAGCCCCACTACAGAGCAGGAGCGGCGGAAGCAGCGAGCCCTGCTGAGACCAGGTCCAGGTACCAGGAGCCTCTCTTCCACCGAGGCTGCCCTTGAATCTGGTGAGCTTAAACCGGGCCGGTCCATCAGTTCCGGGCAAGAGGAGTTTCCATTCTCCCCTGTCAGAAGCTTGGTACCAACTCCAGTGTGCTCCACAGACACAACATGGCATGAGGACCAACATTGTAAAGACACATGTACCATAAATCTCCACAATAACGAACACACCATTTCCAGTGATCATTACTCTGACTTACAAAGCAGAATGACAGTAAGGTCAACAAACGGAGCACCAAATTCTACTTATGACAACCAGACCAGGACTTTCCTAGGATACAATGAGCTACCCACAGTTGAGCTTCCTGACGACACATCTCAGGAGGATTGTGAACTCCTGTGCGTTGTTGTGACACAGCCAGAGTCAACCCCGCATCATAGGACGGCTGTAGAGCAACATGTGATCAAAGATGCGGAATGTTATGAAAGTGAGCAAAGAGCAACCGAGTCCAAAATGGCTGATTTGGAAGATTTTTTGTTGTCTGTGGAAAGGGAGGCAGGTCTCACCAATGGAATAAACCAGACTGTGAATTACATAGAAGATGAGGAGCTAGAAAGCTTTCTAACCTCCCTAACTGCATGTTCTCAAATGGATCTCATGGACATGCAATCCTCACAGGTAGTTCACAAAAACCTTATCTTCTTGGGTGGATTTATGGATTCCTGGGAAGTTAGCTAGTGCTGATCTCCCTTTATCTTGATCATGAGCTGGATAAATGATGTTTGGTGCAATAATCTGTCAGTGACTCAGCTTGTCTGATGCTGCACAGATCTGCATCAATTTCAGCTCCTAGACAGAGACTTGTTTTAGACTGTATGCTTTGTTCAGTAGAGACTCTTGCCATGTAAGGAATGAGTAAAAGTAAACATCATTCAGCTACCCGACGCCGTAAAGTAGCAGGTACTCAAATAATGGTTTACACTGAAAAGAATTTCTTCCATTTCAGCTTTATATTTGTAGGGAGCTGAAAGTCCCTGCACTAAACTACTTGGACAGTTTTGTAGTTCAGGAAATGCAGCGGTACTAACATGAATCTCTTGCCAATATGATTTACTGTACATGTAGGTTTACCAATAAATTATTACATTTTATACTAAAAAGAAATACTATTTATATCTATTTGGTATTGAGATGTTCAAGAGTAAGTGCTATAGGAGTCAAGGCAGTAGAGTTCAATATTTTATTTTACGCACGGCTTTTGTAAACAAGCTTTTGTATGGAGGCTTTGTACAGTATGTGCCCGTTGCTTTGTACATCCTGTGAAATGGTTGAATGGTGCAAAAGTGGCTGATAGGGTGGATTCTATCCAAACAGATGGTTTGTGCTGGGGAATACTGGGTTGTGATGCAAGATTTTAAATCTTCTACTCACTTTATCTACACTAAATGGCAATGTTATCAAGTTCACTTACCATGTAGGTCTCCTTGTAGGTATACAGACACTGACTAATAACTACAAACCCATTTTTAGCGGAGAAAGTGACACTGACATGGTAGTGTTAGACAAGTGCTGGTACAAGTGTGACAGCTGAAGTAAACATTAGATGCGTGGTGGTCCTATTCTGGTGCCCTAAGTGCAAAGGTCTTATTATTTTGGCCTTGACTTTGGTTTGAGAGGAAAATACCAAACGACTATCAGTGCAAAGTTTACATGCTCTATAATTGACAACTGGTTGTATACGAATAGAAATGTTGTATTATATTATTTATTATTTAACAAAACCAGTATTGCATTTCTGGTGTTGATAGAAGTACAGTATAATGAGGAGAATGGCTGTGGTTCTGTGCTGGAGATCAGAAGTCGCGGTGACTTCGAACCCAGCACTGTTAGCAGCCACTAGTGAGTGCTTGGAGTGTATTCTTTCTTGTGATCCACGTGCCAGACGGATAAATGTGCCAAATGGGTATTTATTTATTTTTTTTTTTTAAGCAGGACTTCAGAGTGGCTTTAATCAGTAACTACTCAGCGAACCATAATAAATTACTGTATCACTTTAAGCTATGTGTCTTAATGAGATTTGCATGACTGTTTCCATTACGGTTCTGTGTTTCCTCACTGATTTCAGGTTTTCCAGAAGGAAACGATCGAGTCACTGCAAACCCAGTTGCAAGGGGTGAACTGTTTAGGCCAAGGACTTATTCAAAATGCATCCAAAGGGACCAGCACCAAAGCGCTTGAACATGACCTGGAGGATATCGGTACGAGATGGAACACGCTGAACAAAAAGGTCTGGACACATTTGATTTCAAGCATCAATGGGAAAAAAAAAGAGAAATTTTGTTCTTCCTTTTTTTAATTCTGTCGTAATGTCTGAGTTTTGTGTCTGCAATGCTGTCAGGTAGCAGAACGTTCGGCGCAGCTTCATGAAGCGTTGCTGCACTGTGGAAGGTTTCAGGATGCTCTCGAGTCCCTGTTCAGCTGGCTTAAAGACACAGAGGAACTGGTGTCCAGTCAGAAGCCTCCATCAGCAGAGTTTAAAGTTGTTAAAGCACAAATACAAGAACAGAGGGTAAGAGGTTAAAAGTTCTACACAAGTTCATCACTCTGAATAGATTCTTGAATAAACTGATATTAATATTAACGTTATTAAATGTTACATTTATGTATGACAAATAATAATAATGCTAATAAAGCAAGACTTGAAGATCAGGATTTTCTGGAGATTTGGAGTGTCTATGGTTGGTTATACTAATCATGCATATTGGATTTCCTTACATCCCAAACGTTTATTTTTCTCTGGTTTATTCAGCTCTTACGGAAGCTGCTAGATGACCGCAAACCCACAGTGGAGCTTATTAAGAAGGAAGGAGGGAAAGTGTTAGAGATGGCTGACTCTGTGGATAAAGAGAAGATTGGAAAGGAGATTGATAGCCTGGGGAAGAGATGGGATGCTCTGCTGAAGAAAGCTGAGAGCAGGTAAAAAGATTTACTGTATATGTTGACATCAAGATAATTAGAACAACAATCTATGAAGTTATTACTTTGTTAATAATTATTAGTATTGATGATATTGTTTTTTTTTTTAAAAGGCTGGGGGCTCAAGACACTGGACTGAAATCATGTATATATAGACACAAATCGTTTATTTTTTTATTTAGCGCAACTTAACTGGACTCTTAAAACTGTCAATACACAGTGGCAATATCATAAAATTTAAAGTTATGTTAGTGAATGTTAGTTTATGAACATGTCCATTATCTGAATATGGTATGGACCTACAGTATATATTAGGTGTGTAACACAATGCCATGATAAAGTTTACACATTGGTATTTTTATTTTATATTAATTGTTAATTACTGATTATATTGTGAGCAATTATGCTTTCTTTTTTCTGGCAGACACAAACAGTTGGAGAGCATTTTGGGAGTGGCCCAACAGTTCCATGAGACCCTAGAGCCACTAACAGAGTGGCTGACAGCTACAGAGAAATGCCTGGCCAATTCCGAGCCCATCGGCACCCAGACCACTAAGCTCGAGGCGCAAATCTCTCAGCATAAGGTACGCACATACCTCAGATACTTTTGTGCTCCGCTTCTTCTTAGTAGTTCATTGTGAAGATCCATCAGATTTGTTTTTATTGTTTGGCAGTAAATTTATGCTACTGGTACTTTTTGTTAGTTTTTCTAGGGCTGCATGATGTATCGAAAAATTATCGTTTTCGCGATAATGGTATACACGATATCTGTATTGCAAATAGTTGCGATAACTGAAATTTAATTTATGTGCCAAGCATTTGTGTGCCCACATTTGACCAATCAGATGGGCCCTTACTATCTTTATACCCGCTTATATCTTTATACTTAATTCTGTCGCGAACTAACTCGGGATGATCAGAAGACTTAGCGGTTAGCCTTTTGTAGCGTGGATGGTAAACCCAAACGCGGAAGCAACCTAGTAGGCAGGATAACCACGCAAATTCGTCTAAGGACTCTCACAGAAGGGGAGCAAGGGAAAACACAAATTTAACCCGCATCCTATAAACACACACTCGAATCAAAAAGTAAACCCAAGAAAGTGAGTACTCACAAAATGGCAGATGAACAACCTGGACCGACATGGGCGAACTCAATGACTGAGCGATGTGATGTGCCATGTTGTTGTGTTGGCAGGTTTATAGTAACAGCAAACCAGAAGTGAGAATATCTGCTGAGGGGTTTAAGTCATTCATAGTGTTTTGAAGTCTAAATATTTGCAACTTCCTTGACATATAGTTTCTTTTTAGCCTGAATTAGATTTAATTACATCAGACGAATATCTATTACCTGTTGATTTTAGTATCCTCATTACATATAAATAAATAATTACAAAAAATAGGCAATAATAATAATAAAAAATGCATTTCTCTAGGGAAATGTTATATCGCAAGAAATATAGTTATCGCAATATTCAACAACAATATCGCATATTTTCCTAATATTGTGCAGCCCTAGTTTTTTCCTTTGTCCTCTTTATGTTTGGTTGTTTTTATGTTTAATCTCTCTTGATTTTCCCCATTCTCTTTATGTTGGAATCATCATCCCTCCACTCATACATTTCGCCCATCCGCACCGTTTGCCCTAATTGCTAATCAGGCTTTAGAGGAGGACATTATAGGGCGCAGTAAGAGCTTGTACCAGGCAATGAGTCTTGGACAGGCTCTGAGGTCAGTCAGCTGTGTGGATGATAAAGAACTCGTCCAAGCTAAACTGGACAGCACTCAGGGTGGCTACATCGAGTTGCAGGAACGCTGCCGCAGGAAGGCTGAGCTGCTACACCAGGCCCTGGCCAACGCACGGTTGTTCGGAGAGGACGAAGTAGCACTCATGAACTGGCTGGATGAAATACACGGCAGACTGAGCCACATCTCCGTCCAGGACTATACACCAGACGTACTGGCAAAACAACATGCTGACCAGCTGGTAGAACAGACATCCCCTCTTCAATCTGTTTTTTTTAAACCCATCATCATTAATTTATCCTTCATCAGTTTATTTTATATGATTTATGTGTTTAGTTAATTAACGCGTGGTCATTTAGTTATGACGACTGCAGTTAACGCGCATGTTCTATGTTTAGGCTCTTCATGAGGATATTGAGTTAAGGAGACAGCATGTTGAACAGGCCCTGCAGAATGGACTCGAGCTCCTCAAACAGACCACAGGCAAGGCTTTTTTCCCCATAATTAGATGTGTTCATTCCTTTATTTCTTACGTGGCATTTAATTTTAAGTTTACAGCACTTTTTGATATCTCAATTCTGGATGGTCAGAAGGCGTTGATTAACTTTTTTTTTTCCAGCTACTTCCAAATGCAGAGTTTATACAGTATGAATGTACTCCTTGGCATGTTTATCCCACATGCTTCATGTAAACGTATTTAAAGACCATTTTCTACAAGGGGATGTTTTTGAGATTTGAGTAGTAGCCGGATGGACAAGTGGGAGAAGAGACAAAAAGAGAGGCTGGTTAAAGAACAACGATTTAGCACTGCTATACATGATGGCAGGAAAAACCAGTTGATTAACATACTGTAACTATAAACTAAAGTAACATAATATTTGGGAACCTGTTGTAGTATGAGAGGCATAAAGCATTTCATCATGTGATGTTATGGGAAAATGATCCACCTTGGGGTGGTAATGTATCACACCACTTTGTGTTATACCTATTCTTTACTTAAATAACAAGATAATAAATGGGTTTAAACTGCAGCCTCACTCTTTCTGTGACTGGCCTGATAGAGAACATAGCATGGAAATGACATCATCTGTATAGTAACATTGTACTTGTATAATATATCAGCTCAGGAATGCGTTTTCCATTTTTCCTAACTGTTTCAAGCCCTCCTGTTCTGTGCAGGCGATGAAGTCATTATCATTCAGGGCAAACTGGATGGAATAAAGACGAGATATTCCGACATTAGCTCAATGAGCACCGACGTAATTAAGACCCTGGACAAAGCACTGTCTCTGGCCAACAAAGTACAACACACGCACGAGGAGCTGCGTTTCTGGTTGGAGAAAGTGGAATCGGAATTGGCCACGTTCGGAGCTCAGGAGTCAGTGGGAGAGCAACTGAGTAAGGTGCAAGAGAGGCAGAAAGTGAGTACCCTCCTCCGCCTTGAAAGAGGCCCGTTGCTGAAAATTAAGGACAGCTACAGTAGATCAGATTAAATCTAAATACAACTTGTATTTATTGAATGTGTTTCCTGTCCAGGCTTTAATGAAAGAGGTTCAAGAGCACAAGTCAGTAGTAGATACATTGAATGAAGCGAGCAGCGCTCTACTAGAGCTGGTGCCATGGCGTGCCCGAGAGGGGCTCGACAAACTGATCACAGAGGACAACGAGCGCTACAGGACAACTAGTGATGCCATTTCTCAGCACGTAGACCAGACAGGAGCTGCCATCTTAAAATCACAACAGGTGAAATACTGCAAATATGTAAAGAATCGCATTAATAAACAGAATTCCTTTGAAAGGCTACTGGTTATTGCCTGTTGAATTTGCTACAGTATGATGGACAGACCATCTTGATCAGACCTTTAATAGGGGCTTCACTGCATAATTTACCGCTTTTTTAAATGTGTTTTTATTCTGCTGTCCAGTTTGAACAGGCTGCTGACACAGAATTGGCCTGGCTGACTGAAGCACAGAAGAAGTTGTCATCTCTAGGGGACATCAAGCTGGAGGCAGAGCAGACCACAGCTCAGCTGCAGGCTCAAAAGGTCAGTCTAAAGCCTTCAGGTCATTGAGTTGTGTACTCACCACAATGACAAACAGCGAACATGTGTATGTGTGGCGCATGCCATCAGCTGTAGTGCTGTCTGTGTTCAAGGGCTTCTCCATGGACATTATGAGGCATAAAGACGCTGTGGATGATATCACTAAGACAGGCGAGGCCATAATGAACGGCAAAGACGAGACTGAGAAACAAGCTCTAAAGGTAAGAAAAAAAAAAATGACTATGATTACATTTAGATGCTCGATTTTTTTGGGGGGGATGTGACCAGTGTGACTGTGTTGTTCAGGCTAAGATCCAGGCTCTCTTGGAGAAGTACAACGTGGTGAGTCAGTTGAACTCGGAGCGCTGTCTGCAGTTGGAGAGAGCACACTCTCTGGCGTGCCAGTTCTGGGAGACCTATGAGGAGCTGTGGCCATGGCTGCAGGAGACCCGGGCCAACTTTACCCAGCTCCCGTCCCCTGCTATTGAGTATGACACTCTCAGACAGCAACAGGAGGAACTGCGGGTAAGAAATTTCTAAAGAACCCGACTAATATATCAACCAGAACTGTTGGGGCAACTCCATCTTGCAGTCTATTTGCTTAAATAACTTTGGAACGAAAGTGCTAAATTCATAAATAAACATGGGTTCTTGTTTCTAATTCTACACAGATCAAGTTATTGTTATAAAAAAAAGTTAACCTAGATGAATAGGATCTATTGAACAATATTGCTAAATGGAATCACTGCCCTGCCAAAAAAAATCACAAAATCACACACTCTAATATTTCAATGGTCCACCTTCTGCTTCGTTTACGGCACACATTCACCTATTCATTATGAAATGTCACGATATTTATATCAGTCAGAATCGCATTAATTCCCCTCAAAGATCTTATGTTGGTGATAGGAGAGTCGGACCAGTGCATAAATTCTTTCCCAGAACATCCCAAAGATTCTCACTGCGGTTAAGGTCTGGACTCTGTGGGTGAAAATAATGGTTTTAGTGGTGAAAATAATGTCTCATGCTCCCACGCTATCAGGGAAGAAAAATCCATAGATGGTGGAAACACCTGGTCATTCAGTATATTCAGGTCATAAGGCGACTTAATTTTTGGGGCACATAATGTTGATGAACCTACTGTAGGCCTGACCAAATGAAACAACACCAGATCATAACACTGCCCCCACAGGATAGGTACTAGACATGATGCGTCACTCCATCCACCTTTCTTCTTACCCTGATGCACCCATCATTTTGGAACAGAGTTCATCTGACCTCATTAGACAACATGACCTTTTTCCAATGCAGTACAGTTCATTCTTTATTCTCCCTAGCAAGTTTAAGCTTTTTTCTGATTAGCCTCACTGATATGTGGTTTTATCACAAGCCGCCTGACTGTTTAGTCCAAATCCCGTAACTCTCCTTGTTGTCCGTGTGGAAATACATTTCTTAAACGTTCACTTTTCATTCAGGATGTTTTTCTGATCACAATTCTTCTAAGACGATGGTCCGTCACTATCCTTCCAGATTTTTAATAATGCTTTATGCTAAATAAAGTTTTTTCAGTTCTTACCCCAATTTTGGTAGTTCCAGCAATCTCCTTAGTTATTTTCTTTGCTTGATGCAGGACAGTAATTCGACCCATCTGAAACAGAGTAACATCTTTGCCACAAGCACAGGATATGTCTTCTAACATGAAGCTACTCACTGCATCATTTAGGGTTAAATAACTTGTTGCAAGGTGAAACATATTAATCACTGCAGTAATTATCTGATGGAGATTTGCTTAGTTAAATCCAGCTGGTGACTTTGTTTTTGCCCAGGCAGTGTATATACATTCTTCCATATCCCTGTTAAATTGTATATTTTTGCTTCTAGCAACTGAGGGAGCTGATTGCAGAGCATAAGCCGCACATAGACAAGATGAACAAAACGGGTCCTCAGCTGGTGGAGATCAGTCCACTGGAGGGTGAGCCGATCAGAGAGAAATTCCAGGCCACAGACAAGTTGTATGCACAGCTTAAAGCAGATGTTAAGCAGAGAGCTGCTGCCCTGGACGAGGCTATCTCTCAGTCTACTCAGGTTTGTTTCAAGTCTTTGATTCTGTTCTCTATTTAGCTCCATAAATAAAACAGTGCTTTATTATTCCATGTATGTAATCGCTTTGCTTTGTGCCTAACTTTTTAAAATTTCTTTCATGTTGGGGAAAAAAAAAGCTAAAAAAAAATGTAATCGTCCATTTAACAAAGAGCGTTAGTGGAATATACATAAAGATAAATAAATGTCATTGTTGTCAATGTTGATTAGGGAGAGTTTGAGTCCTCCTAGTTTAATTATATGTTAATTGCCCTGATTTGTGTGTGCTCCTGTCAGAACATGGCTCCAAAAATAGCTGCTGTTAATCTTATCTTTAGTTAAGTTTCAATGAGATCTTTCATGTCCTACAAACACAAGTGACGGCTTGTTAATGAAGTGTGCAGCCAAAAACAATTTGACAGAAGTAAATCTTAAAACACTGTTTATCAGGGAAGGATATATCAATCATGTCGTTTCTGATAAGACCAGGAGGAAATGTGAGGTCTGACATAATGTTTCCACTAAGAAACTTCCTGACAAACTGATGATTAACATGTCTACAAGTGATTACCTGCTTTAGTGAAAGGTCTCCTGATTGGTCCTGTTGAAAGACCTAACCACTGCCTGATTGCCCAGCTGTTTACGGCTTCAGCTAAAGTATTTTAACAGGTGTTTGAAAATTCGCTCATTTAAACACTGCCGTTTTTTCCCCCTCCTAGTTCCACGATAAGATCGACCCGATGCTGGAATCGCTGAATCGTATAGCCGAGCGTTTGCGCCAGCCCCCCTCCATCTCTGTGGAAGTGGAAAAGATTCGTGAGCAGATTTCTGAGAACAAATCTGTGAATGTGGACTTGGAGAAACTGCAGCCGTCTTATGAAACGCTGAAGCAGAGAGGAGAGGACATGATCACTCGCTCAGAGGGCGCAGACAAAGACCTGTCAGCCAAAGGTAAGCATTTTTATTTGTCACAGGTATAAAAAAAAAAAAAAAAACTTTAATATTCAGTAGTCATCTAAAGATGAACATTTGTTTGTTTGTTTTAAAGCTGTACAAGACAAACTGGATCAGATGGTATTTGTATGGAGTGATATCCATGCTCTGCTGGAGGAGAGGGAGGCTAAGCTTCTGGATGTTATGGATCTGGCTGAGAAGTTCTGGTGTGACCACTGTGCGCTCATCATCACCATCAAGGACACCCAGGACTTGCTAAAAGACCTGGAGGACCCTGGAGTCGACCCCTCTGTAGTTAAACAGCAACAGGAGACTGTGGAGGTTAGTGAGCTCTCACCTCCAACATTTTACTGGAGATAATAATCTGTTATTAGTGAATAGGATATGTTATATATATATATATAACTAAAGCAGTTATATAACCTATACATATATGTTTGTAGTAGGAAGTAGCCTACAGTATTTATGACCTTTTATTTCACGTACTGGGCTCATGGTGGAATTTACTGGCTACAGGGGTACAAAGAGGAGATTGATTCTCTTCAGGAGGAACTGAATGTGGTCCAGAATTTAGGGGCAGAGCTGATGACGGCCTGTGGAGAACCAGACAAGCCTGTAATCAAAAAGAGCATTGATGAGGTAACATATACACTATATGAAGAAGCATACAGGTATATAACACAAAAACATGAGAATTTTTTACTTTTTCAGT
The DNA here is from genome assembly GCA_030522415.1 of Channallabes apus. Taxonomy (NCBI): domain Eukaryota; kingdom Metazoa; phylum Chordata; class Actinopteri; order Siluriformes; family Clariidae; genus Channallabes; species Channallabes apus. The sequence goes on along the minus strand of CM060125.1, from coordinate 22,466,437 downwards.
CTTAAGTAAATAGTTCACTATATTAGAAATGTTCTTGTGTTTTCTGCCTAAAACATATTATATTCAGTCCTCTGTGCTCTTGCCTACTAGGTGAACACAGCATGGGAGACTCTGAATAAGACATGGAAAGAGCGAGTAGACAGACTGGAGGAGGCCATGCAGGCTGCTGTACAGTTCCAGGATGGTCTACAGGTACAGCGAGTCACAGAATGACTCCGAAAGCGTTTTTTTCGTTGCTAGAGCAATTTATATATAAACAAAAGCAAATAATAAAACTCATTATGACAAAAAAAATGGGTTTGAGTATTGATAGTACTTTCATTTAGATATAAATGAAAATATTTTAATCGTATATTTTAATCACATCACATCCTATAATTTAAATGCATTCATAAAATATCTTTTGAATATATATATATAAAATAGAAAAAATATTACTGTTAAACTTAAGGCAAGCTGAATTGATGTAGAAGTTTTTCAGCTGACAAAAAGCGTGAGAACCCTTTAGAGAATAGAGAATGTTTTAATTTAATTAGCGTTCACTCAAAATTTGTTCTGAATAAAAAAAGTGACAGGGCATAGAAAATCGCTTCATATCGTACTTGCACAGGCTGAGATGTGATGCAGTTTTCCCACGTGTCTAGTGTCTGAGCTTCTCAACCGAAGGTAATAGTGTAACTTGAGTGTACTTTGTGTTAATACATACCAATAGCATTTCATTCTTCCTCTGCAGGGCATGTTTGACTGGGTAGACATTTTGGAGAGTAAATTGGATTCCATGTCACCTGTGGGAACAGACCTGGAAACTGTGAAACAGCAGATTGATGAGCTGAAGGTATTTCTTTTAGTATGTTTCATCATAGGGATTTTTGAAGTAGAATTATTGCGTGTGGTTTATGCTGATCAAAGCATGTAAACATGTGTCAGTGATCACACCCAGCCATGCCTTGTCCTTTTTTGTTTGATAAATGCAGTGAGCATACAGGCAAAATGCCAGCTGTGTTTATTTAGAGGATTATCATGTTATGTTCTCTCCCACAAGTAGTTCAAAGATGCATTGTCTAGTCAGCGTTGAGCCAGCTTGAGACGTCTCTTTATTGTCGACCCATGGGCAGATCCGGGCTTTTTAAGAGCTATTCAATGAGTGATTTTAAACGTACAGTGGTGTGAAAAACTATTTGCCCCCTTCCTGATTTCTTATTCTTTTGCATGTTTGTCACACTTAAATGTTTCTGCTCATCAAAAACCGTTAACTATTAGTCAAAGATAACATAATTGAACACAAAATGCAGTTTTTAAATGAAGGTTTACGTTATTAAGGGAGAAAAAAAACTCCAAATCTACATGGCCCTGTGTGAAAAAGTGATTGCCCCCCTTGTTAAAAAATAACTTAACTGTGGTTTATCACACCTGAGTTCAATTTCTGTAGTCACCCCCAGGCCTGATTACTGCCACACCTGTTTCAATCAAGAAATCACTTAAATAGGAGCTACCTGACACAGAGAAGTAGACCAAAAGCACCTCAAAAGCTAGACATCATGCCAAGATCCAAAGAAATTCAGGAACAAATGAGAACAAAAGTAATTGAGATCTATCAGTCTGGTAAAGGTTATAAAGCCATTTCTAAAGCTTTGGGACTCCAGCGAACCACAGTGAGAGCCATTATCCACAAATGGCAAAAACATGGAACAGTGGTGAACCTTCCCAGGAGTGGCCGGCCGACCAAAATTACCCCAAGAGCGCAGAGACAACTCATCCGAGAGGCCACAAAAGACCCCAGGACAACATCTAAAGAACTGCAGGCCTCACTTGCCTCAATTAAGATCAGTGTTCACGACTTCACCATAAGAAAGAGACTGGGCAAAAACGGCCTGCATGGCAGATTTCCAAGGCGCAAACCACTTTTAAGCAAAAAGAACATTACGGCTCGTCTCAATTTTGCTAAATAACATCTGGATGATTGCCAAGACTTTTGGGAAAATACCTTGTGGACCGACGAGACAAAAGTTTAACTCTTTGGAAGGTGCGTGTCCCGTTACATCTGGCGTAAAAGTAACACAGCATTTCAGAAAAAGAACATCATACCAACAGTAAAATATGGTGGTGGTAGTGTGATGGTCTGGGGTTGTTTTGCTGCTTCAGGACCTGGAAGGCTTGCTGTGATAGATGGAACCATGAATTCTACTGTCTACCAAAAAATCCTGAAGGAGAATGTCCGGCCATCTGTTCGTCAACTCAAGCTGAAGCGATCTTGGGTGCTGCAGCAGGACAATGACCCAAAACACACCAGCAAATCCACCTCTGAATGGCTGAAGAAAAACAAAATGAAGACTTTGGAGTGGCCTAGTCAAAGTCCTGACCTGAATCCTATTGAGATGTTGTGGCATGACCTTAAACAGGCGGTTCATGCTAGAAAATGCTCAAATAAAGCTGAATTACAACAATTCTGCAAAGATGAGTGGGCCAAAATTCCTCCAGAGCGCTGTAAAAGACTCGTTGCAAGTTATCGCAAACGCTTGATTGCAGTTATTGCTGCTAAGGGTGGCCCAACCAGTTATTAGGTTCAGGGGGCAATTATTTTTTCACACAGGGCCATGTAGGTTTGGATTTTTTTTCTCCCTAAATAATAAAACCCCTCATTTAAAAACTGCATTTTGTGTTTACTTGTGTTATCTTTGACTAATAGTTAAATGTGTTTGATGATCAGAAACATTTTGTGTGACAAACATGCAAAAGAATAAGAAATCAGGAGGGGGGCAAATAGTTTTTCACACCACTGTATATCTTATTTTAACCAATGTTTGTTTTTCTACAGGAGTTTAAAGGTGAGGCATACCAGCTTCAGATTGAGATGGAGAGGCTGAATCACCAGGCAGGACTGCTCCTAAAGAAAGTATTGGATGAAGCAGACCGCATGGCCATTCAAGAGCCTATGAACGAACTCAAAATGCTGTGGGACAACCTGGATGAGAAGGTCATCAACAGACAGGTAAGATCTTTGATCTGCAGCACTGGAGCTCCCCAGGGGACGGTACTGTCTCCGTTTCTTTTCACCCTCTATACATCTGACTTTAGATATAACTCAGAGTCATGCCACCTGCAGAAGTTCTCTGACGACTCTGTGGTTGTTGGGTGTATAGAGGAGGGTGACACCTCGGAGTACCAGTCTGTTGTGGATGACTTCGTTTCCTGGTGTGAGCGTAATCACCTACAACTCAACATCAGGAAAACAAAGGAGATGGTGGTAGACTTTAGGAGAAACAAGACCCCTGTGACTCCTATATCTGTCAAGGGGGAGATAGTGGACATTGTCTCCGATTACAAATATCTGGGAGTTTATCTGGACAACAAACTTGACTGGTCACTCAACACAACGGCACTCTACAAGAAAGGTCAGAGTCGATTGTACTTTCTTCGAAGGCTCAGGTCTTTTAACGTCTGTAATACCATTCTACAGATGTTCTATGAGACCGTTGTGGCGAGTGTCATTTTTTACGCTGTGGTCTGTTGGGGTGGTAACATCAAGGTGTCTGATAAGAACAAGCTGGACAAGTCAATTAAAAAGGCCGGATCTGTGCTAGGCATGGAGCTTGACTCGGTGGATGTAGTAGCAAAGAGGAGGATTCTGTCCAAAGTACAATCCATTGTGAACAATCCTTCTCACCCGCTATACAGTGTTTTGGCTGAACAGAGGAGCAGTTTCAGCCAGAGACTGATTACTATCAAGTGTTCCACCGAGCGTCACAGGAAATCCTTTCTCCCAACGGCCATAAAACTTTACAACTCTTCGCTGTAACTCATACACACATGTATGTGGATTTTTTCACTGACTGGTATACAACAGGACACTAATACTTACCCATTTTTTTTTTTTTTTTTTTTTTTTTTTTTTTTTTTTCCCACCTTCCTTAGTTAACAACTGTGAGCACCTGTAACCGAGCATAAGCAATTTCCCTTTGGGATTAATAAAGTTCTTTGAATCTGAATCTGAATCTGAATCTGAATTAACCTATTACTTCCTGGTGTCATTTATGCTCCTTAACTTTGGCTTGCCCTCTGGATCTAGATTTTTGCTGACCGTGATTGTCTTGTCTGTTTTACAGCACAAGTTGGAGGGAGCCCTGCTGGCTTTAGGGCAGTTCCAGCACGCTCTGGATGAGCTTTTGGCCTGGCTGACTCATACTGAAGAACTGCTTAGTGGACAGAAGAAAACCAGTGGTGACCCCAAGGCTATAGAGATTGAGCTTGCCAAACACCATGTAAGGCCATGCCAATATACAGTATATTTATACTTCCAATGTAATGTTTAATCATAGTGACGTATCAGACTTGTGAAATAACCTCACAGTCAACAGCTTTAAGCTTTATCATTATGCTGTCTCTTTGCCATGAGATCTGCATTTTAATTCAAAAGAATTGTTTATGGTCAAGAATATTAACGTTGTCTTTAACCACCAGGTGCTGCATAATGATGTATTGGCCCATAAGACCACAGTCGAGGCAGTTAACAAAGCTGGCAGGGATTTGATGGAATCAAGTGCAGGGGAGGAGGCATGTGGCCTGCAGAGCAAGCTGGAGAACCTTAACCAACGCTGGACGAGCATCCTGGAAAAGACTCAGCAGAGGAGACAGCTTTTGGACAGCGCCTTACTCCAGGTTCTTCTCAAACACACGGATTAGCTCATTGGCAGCCTCGTCCATTCAACAGTGTGCTATTTATGCATGAAAAAATGTGCGTCTTGAGATAATGAGAAAATATTGTCTCTAATTTAGAGAATCAAATGTAACTGAGACACACCCTTTTGTTTTAGGCAAACTCAGCTTTCTCACTCTACAGTAACTCTGCAGTTACTTCTAAGAACTGAGCGCTTCTGTATTAAGGGCACAACATCTGTATTAACTGCTCAGTAACTCAGCAGCTCTGGATATGGCCCATACATGGTCATAGATGTAGATCCTGACGATTACTTGCAGTACTGCAGGGGCTCACAGTAAACATTTCAGATTTAGAGTATGTAAAGTTTTCATTTTAACAACAAATATGAGCTTTGTTGAAGTTCTCCCATTTTGAGAGCTGATTCTGAATTTATAATTATGTAAAATAATATAGTAATATATCACTTAATAATGCATTAAATGTGGAAGCGGATTTTATTAATTCAGCTTCTATAGCAATCCATCATTAAGTGATATATTACTACATTATTTTACATAAATATAAATTCACTTACTATCAAAATCATTTCTTCATTCAAAACGTGTAGACACTCGGGGAACATCGCTGCAGTATAAACTGATAAATACTGAATTCTGACCCAGATGATAATACTGTAGCTGGGAATTCTGACCAAATTGCCTTATTCAATCATCGTAGACTATTATAGAAGAACATCCATTTTAATCTAAACTTCTTTTCATGTTTAGAAGCCTGCACTAATGAGAATAACGTGAACTTCTTCATTGTTGTGACGCTAGCTGTATTGTGTTATAGGCCCAAGGTTTCCATGGGGAGATCGAAGATATGCAACAATGGCTGAAAGAAACAGAATGTCAGCTGTTAGCATCAAAAGCAGTTGGGGGCCTACCAGATACGGCCCGCGAGCAGCTTAACACCCATCTGGTATGTATTTAAGACTACAAAAGGCCTACTTCTGATGGCAAACTTGGCCTTGCACCACTAGGGTCGAGAGTTCAAGCCCTATCTTGGGTCTGAGTGTGTAGAGTTTGTATATCCATGCTTGATTGGTTTTCTCTGGGTGCTCTGCGATGGATTGGTACCGTGTCCAGGGTGTACCCCGTCTCCTGAGATAGGTCTGCGTCCCCATGACTCTGTATACAGGATAAGCGGTATATAAGATGAATTAATTAATAACGTGTTGTCTTGTGCGTGTGTTTGTAGGAGTTATGCAATGCAATGGAGGTGAAGGAAGACCTTTACCAGAAGATTCTTCAAAAAGGTCAGCAGCTGATAGCCATGACCCCAGAGAACCAGGACAGCAGTACTGATCAGGACCTCCATAACCTTCAAGAAAAGTGGGAATGTGTGCAGGCCAAAGTGGCTGAGAGGAAGGCAAGTGCACTATTTATTTATTTATAAAAAATAAAATAAAAAATAAGTCACTCAAGCAGCTTAACTACAGCTTCAGATTCCATGAAGGAAATGGTTGATCATGCAGCTTCATGTGTGATTTCAGAGATGAGAACTGTAATGATGTCAGTGCGAATGTGGTCAGAAAGTGTGGGGGTGGCTGTCTGGGGAAATTGGCAATCAGTATGAGACATAATGGTCTGTTTGTGAAATGTGTCATATGCCAGTGCTTTTTAAGGGCTGTGTCATATCTTGAAGAAAAATATAGATCGTCCCGGTCCAGACATGTACCTGAACCCAGACCTAATGCTCTTTGATGGATGATGTCGGAATTAAAGCCTGATTCCTGAACAAACTCGAAGACATTGCTTTATTGCTTTATTTATTAAATGTCATATATATTTCAAGATACCTTCCTGGGAGCAGATTTGGCCTTGACTCTTATTCAGAAAGGTTTAAGGAAGATGCTTATTTAATATGATTAAATGCTTTCCAAGGCTCTTCAGCTTTCGCTTAAGAAAGACGCTGTGTACCAGATGAGTCACCCTGTTGAATATTGAATCAAAGGACAATGTTTTTGTGCCTGCAGGGGAAATGTTTCTTCTACACATCCTATTTTATTTGTCATTATAGCGCTGAGAGATCAACACTTCCTGTCCGTGCTCAATCACAAGCAGCTCTTGATGCTATTTCGGTTGCGCTGATGTAATTATGGCTTGAATGAGTAAATCTTTGTGTATGTATGTGTGTTTGTGTGTTGTATCTAGGTGAAACTGGAAGAGGCATTAGCGATGGCCACAGATTTTCATAATTCTCTGCAGGACTTCATTAACTGGCTGACTCAGGCAGAGCAGACACTCAACATGGTCTCTCCAGGCTCCCTCATCCTAGAAACGATCTTGTTCCAGATTGATGAACATAAGGCATGTGATCTTTCTCATGGAGTTTTATTTGAAAGATGAAGAATTTATATAAAATAAGATATGAACTAGATAATATATCATTTCCAGTTTGTTGTATTTGTGAACACAGTTCATGTGATACGTTTAAGTTCCAGCTCTATCCACCTAGCTTCTTCCTTGCTTTCTGACAGATCTTTGCAACAGAGGTCAACTCACACCGGGATCAGATAATTGAGCTGGATAAGACAGGCACCCACCTGAAATACTTCAGCCAGAAGCAGGATGTGGTCCTGATTAAAAACCTGCTCCTGAGCGTTCAAAGCCGCTGGGACAAAGTAGTGCAGCGATCAGTGGAGCGAGGGCGCCTGCTGGATGATGCGAGGAAACGTGCGAAGCAGGTGTGGAACCAACAAGTGCACAAAGTGCTTACAAATATTTAGAGATACTCTTAACTTTGAGAAGATGTCAGTCAAAACAAGTACTGTACATGTTGTGTTTGGTAGTACAGTACATTAAGTGCTGCATATCCAGAGGAGTAGATTTAGAGTTAAGATTTGACTGCCATTATGCTACATGCTGTAGATTCTAAATAAAAAAAATATATTTAGCAAGTGCTTAGAAGATCAAGCTAATAATCTGGCTCCACTTTAGTGTCCTAGGTGCATTTCACGTCACCTCAAACCTGTCCTAATATCAGAATCCGTATAGTGATAATACAGAACTCGGTGAAACATTTTTATCTTCCTGCAGTTCCATGAGAGCTGGACCAAGCTGATGGAGTGGCTCGAGGAGTCAGAGGCAGCTCTGGACTCGGAGCTGGAGATCGCTAATGACCCTGACAAGATCAAAACGCAGCTGACTCAGCACAAGGTGACTGGATCTCACCACACACTTTGCCTTTGAAAACCATTAATTACACACTTCCCAGAATCCTGCTGATCTTGCATTTTAACCAGTTCCGGTTACACATCTATGATGAAGTGTAGGGTACTACTTTCCACTAGCATGGGTGAATCATGGCATCAACCAGCTGCTCTTGCTCATCTCAGTTGCTGTGTTATTTCCATTCATAAAATTACTCCTTCACAGTGACGGGTCCTATTTGACATTAAAATAGTGTATACTGTTTCCGTCAAGTTTATTAAACCACAATTTACTTAAAAAAATATAAAAAACCTTAGTTACAAAAGCTGACTCACAAACAAGACCAAAGTCATTAAGTATGGTTGTGAGGATTGTACAATTAAATTAAACTGTTATGATCACTTTCTTATTATTCCCACAGCACAATAGTATTATAGTATCACAATAGTAGTCTCCTCCATATTGATTGCAAATATCTTTTGCACCTCATAATCAGGAAAATTATTTATAACTATTTTTCCCCCTAAAAAACAAACAAACTGAAGTATCTTCTGCTGCTCGCTTCTAACAGTAGCATGACTGAGTGTTGTTGACAATAGTGAAGCGAGCGCAGTGCCAGTGCCATGTAATTAACAGCTCAGCAGTGCGGCCTCAGCAGATTCCCTCACATTCTGTCGACTCAACCATCTAAGTCCAATCAGCCAAATGAAACTGCTTGTTTCACGTTTCACTGTGTGTCCTTGAGGCTAAATGCTGTCTCTGGCTCATGTAGGAGTTCCAGAAGGCCCTGGGTGCCAAGCATTCTGTTTACGACACCACCAGCCGGACAGGCCGAGCCCTGAAGGACAAAACCTCACTTCAGGATGACAACCAGAAACTGGACGACATGCTCTGCGAGCTCAGAGACAAATGGGACACGGTTTGTGGCAAGTCTGTAGAAAGGTAAGTTTATATCCTGGAAGCCGAGTATCCACTGCCTTAACATATACATACGGGTAACGGTAGTGAAACTGAAAGCTAACGTTAATTTATTCTTCTGTTAAAGATTCCAGTTCAAATAAAATGTTTTACTCATTTTCTATGGACATTTAACTGACATGTTAGAAATGCTAGTGTTTGACTTCAGATATTCTCTCCTCATAGGCAGAACAAGCTGGAGGAGGCTCTGTTGTTCTCAGGCCAGTTCACTGACGCTCTGCAGGCTCTGATTGACTGGCTTTATAAAGTAGAGCCGCAGCTGGCAGAGGACCAGCCTGTCCATGGAGACATTGATTTAGTTCTCAACCTCATTGACAGCCACAAGGTACTGCTGGCCCTCTGACTGCATTCTTTGGAAATGTTTCACTGTAAAGCACAATGCACACCTAAAGGATTATTCAATAAGCCCAATACAGAATTAAACAGGACTGAATAATTAATATATTAAATTTCTGCTTGTATGATTTCATTGAGTTTTGTTTTGAAATACTCCTTTGTGCTTCTATTTTTGGGCTTCTTGGTTCTTTTATGTTTTGAAGAAGTCAGTTTTCTTTCCCTTCGTCTCTTTTATCCAAGTTTGTCACTGCACGTTTCTATTAGACATCTTAACTTAGTCACTGAACAAAACTTCATCTCATCATTACATTCCCCTTTACACAAGGCTCTTTTGGCCTCTGATTGAGCTCATCAAATTGAAGGGCCTTAGGCTCAGATTACTAAATCTGCAGTGTTTTTAGATACAGCTATTACGTTTTCCTCCTAATCAGTGATGATCATATCCTTTGTTTTCTGGATTCGATTTAAACTTTAAACAGATACAGAACTGTGCCAGAAAGTTCATGTTTTTGTGTGATTCAACACAAAGCAGATACTTGCTATTTGGTACTGGAGTACTTGGTTTCACATTGCACATATTTAAATGCATTATAAAGCAAAACGAAAATGTAAAAAGGTTGTAAACATGCCAAGAAACACTATTCATTGGTCAAACATATAGTGATGGAAAATAAATAAAGAAATCATTACTAAGAGCATGCAAAAATCTGAGCCAACACTAAACAATGAGGTAATTATGTAATAAGTAACTAATTTAAAAACACTTTGTGAATTGCATCCAGCATTTACTTTTTTTTTCAGTCAATCCTAGACTTTCCTTAACCGATAGAACACATATTAGCAATCTATAATCAATTAATCCTTAACAAATTTATGAAAAGATATACATTTTCCCCAGTTTTATTTAAACAGCTCAAAAATCCCAGCAAGTGAGTTACTGTACATATGAGAAATTAATAAAGCACATATATTTTAAACAAAAAGAATATTAATATCGAATAGTTTGCCTCACCTGAACTGCAAGTGCTGCCCTCTTGTGGTTCCTAAGTTAATTAATACGTGGGCTACAGAGAAACATTATGCAAAACGAACATCCCTGGAATTAAATGATGAAGAATTAACCATATGGAATGGGATGATAAAAAATAAATACTGTAAATTAAAAAGCAGATATGGGTATGATGGCCAGGTGTCCACATAGTTTTGGCCATAGTATGTATATGCCTTCAACACAGAATATAAAGTGTATTTGGCTCAATTCCTGCAGTTGGGCCATTAAACAGGTTGACTCTCTTTCTCACAGGTGTTTCAAAAGGAGCTCGGAAAAAGACCAGGCTCAGTACAGGCTCTGAAACGTTCAGCCCGTGAGCTTATTGACAGCAGCCATGACGACTCTTCCTGGGTCAAAGTTCAAATGCAGGAGCTGAGCTTGCGCTGGGAGACTGTGTGTGCCCTCTCGGTGCAGAAACAGAAACGACTGGAACAAGCCCTGTCTCAGGTAAACAGCTCTTAGCATCATACGGTATTACAGTTCAGCCAAGCCACATTCTATTTTGATTGTAAAATATTGATTGTTCTCTTATATATTCAGATATTGCCAAAAAAAAAATAATATTCATAGAAATATAAAATAATATTCATCTTAATCTGGTTGGCTTTGGAAGTAATTCTCTGAATGGTACATGTATTAAAATAATAATAATGATCTTTACATAGCAATATGAAATGCGTTACTAGACTTTATAACTATTCTGTGTAGAGATGTGAAGAATCCTCTCATGAGAAGAGGAAATGCTTTGAGAAAAAGTTATATTTGGTCTTCTATTCTGAGTCAATATAAAGACAAATGACCTTTTATTTAATCTGTCATGGGTTTGTGAGGACATTTAGGGGTTAATTAGTTAATAAAATAAAATGGCTTATAAGTGTATGATTTTAGACAAATGCTATATAAGACAAATGTCTTTTTCAGGCAGAGGAGTTTCATTCGACTGTCCATATCCTGCTAGAGTGGTTGGCTGAAGCAGAACAGAGCCTCCGTTTCCACGGGTCTCTGCCTGAGGATGAGGAAGCCCTGCGTGGCCTGATTGAACAGCACAAAGTAAGCTTCTCATGCGACACCAGACCCGCATCCATATTTTTGCCTTAAACTGGAACACAAACACTGATACACACATGAAAAACCTGACCATATTGGTCTGTATTAAGACTGTCAATGCAAACATGCCCCAGAGTGACCACTGCTTGTGGCCTTCTTTATAGAATAGGTTTAAAACAGTCTTAACCGGTCAGTGACTCCAGTAGAGTAAAGTAAACCATACATGGCCTCTCAGGCTTAATTGTAGATGGCCAAAACAGCACTCAGCCTTTAATAACACATATCCCTTGAGCATGAGCTCATATCTGAAACAAGAATAATTTGTTCCACATAGTTTTCACCAGACATTATTCACACACAGAAGGTGGATGGATGGGAAAAGTCCCACTGGAACGTCCGAGTAAATTCTTATTGTTTTGACTATGGTGGTGTTGCCATTTGACTAATGACAGGCACATTGTTCCACGCAGGAATTCATGAAGAAGCTGGAAGAGAAGAGTGTGGCTTTGGGCAAGGCGATCAGCATGGGCGAAGCCATCTTGGCTATCTGTCATCCAGACTCTATCACCACTGTGAAACACTGGAACACCATAATCAAAGCTCGCTTCGAGGAGGTCTGAGTTTGTTTGTCTTTTGTCCTAGATTATGTAACAAAATACCTGACTACATTTGATTGCTTAAGAGATTGAAAAAATTAAGTTGATTTACTGATATTGTACAAATAAGTAATTCCATTAAGTATGAAAGGGAAACAAGGTGTATCTAAAATGAGAGAGAGAGAGAGAGAGAGAGCAAAACAAATCTTAAGGCAGAATTCAGAGATAAAACCGATATGATAAGAGTAATTTGTGAGAGGGGTTTAAACAGGAGGTTGGACATGCAAGTTCTTATAGGATATTTTTGGCAAGTTAAAAAGGCAAATTACTCATTTGGATTTTTTGGCACAGTTTGTGCACTTGTCTGTATAATATTATATACACTATACGTGAAAAGATTGGAACTTCCACGGTCTTTCCTGTTTTCTATTTTTTTCTACATTGTAAAACAATGCTGTAAGCATCGAAAAATATGCAATAATCTCCTTTGAACAGTTGATATTGAGATGAGATCCAGAACAGCTGACCTTCATGTCTTAAAATAATAACTGACTGCTGTTTTTGTTGTTACTTAGTTACCTAATTCCATGTGTGTTATTTCATACCGTAGCTTTGAAATCTTCAGTATTGTTGTCCAATGTAGAAAATAAATCACAAAATAAAAACCGTTCAATTAGAAGGTGTGTCGCAAATGTGGACTGGTACTATACATAAAGAAAAAATCTTTAATTTATGTATGTGCTGTTGCTCAGGTCACAGCATGGGCACGACAGCATCAGCAGAGGTTATCTAGTGCTCTGAACGAGCTTATGGCCACTCAAGAGCTCCTAGAGAACCTGCTGGGCTGGTTACAGTGGGCAGAGACCACGCTCACTGAGAAAGACATGGAGGCCATGCCTCAGGAGATTGAAGAGGTCAAAGCTCTCATCACTGAGCATCAGGTATGAGGAATATACACTAAAACACTCCACACCTAATATGATTAGTAAATTCCCTTTGCTTTTAGGGAGCCTTACTTTAATTAGAAGCCTTATGATCTGATTTTGTGATTTAGACCTTTATGGAGGAGATGACCAGAAAACAACCAGATGTGGACAAAGTCACTAAAACTCATAAAAGGAAAACCACAGCTGATCCACCAGTTCAGTCTCAGATACCAGTACTGGAAAAAGGAAGAACAGGCAGTAGGTTTCCCCTTAAATCTTTTAAACAATTTTTATGTTTTATTTTTCATGCCAAATCTTATGTCAACAATATATGAATGTCTGTGATAATCAGGAAAGAGATCCCAGGTGCAGACCATGTATCCAGCGACAGTCCAAGCTTCAATAGAGACCAAGAACCCCAGAGTGAACCTGTTAGTCAGTAAATGGCAGCAGGTCTGGCTTTTGGCCCTGGACAGGAGAAGAAAACTGAACGATGCACTGGACCGATTAGAGGAGGTCAGTTACAACCACAAACTTTAGCAATGTGTATCAAATGTGAAATTATTTGACCCACTCTGCTTATACCATAATAATCTCCACAGCTCAAAGAGTTCGCCAACTTCGACTTTGATGTCTGGAGGAAGCGATACATGCGATGGATGAACCACAAGAAATCACGAGTCATGGATTTCTTTCGTCGCATGGATAAGGATCAAGATGGCAAAGTCACCAGGCAGGAGTTCATTGATGGGATTCTTTCTTCAAGTGAGTAAAACTTCCTTCACTAGTTTTTAGACAAACCTAGTCTGCATTGACAAAAATCTCATGTGCATTTGACACTAGCTTTAATTCAATGACTTCTGTATTCGGTTTCGTTTGAATTGTTCCTTGAAAGTGTTGGGAACTTTTTCAGAGACCAGGAGATGTTGGGATATCATTCAAGTAGAAGTTGCTCTTTATTGAGAACTCGCCGAGCGTCGCTGTAGTCATCCAAGTCTTGACTAAAAACTCAGCTCTGGAGAGTTTATACTTTACAAGAGGGAGGGATACAAAGAAGTGGAGACAATCTAAACAAAGCATAGTGTAGTACAGGAGTCGGCCTGGTAAGGGAAGTTCCCCAGCAGTGGCTTTCAAATGCATAGGTGCTAATCTAATCAGCCTGACGGTATCACCCAAACCTTGACATTATCATAGAGACAAAGGCACAGCCTGACCTTGAGATTAGCATTCACATTGACTGTGGGACCCTACCCAGTGGTCAGGAAGTACATAAAGACAAAAGGTTAATGTCTCTGACACCTGGACTACCAGACTTGGATCTTCTTAGAATGTCACCATCTTTACCTTAAAATGTAAAACCCAATGTACATAACTTGTTCAGTTTATATACTATTACGTTGGAAGCTAGAGTTAACATTTTATAAATTTGTAATCCTACAAAATTTTTACTAAATCTTTGACAAGTTACAGTAACATGAGTATTGGAGCTTCCCCAGATTGTGTGTTACTGCTCCAGCTGTAATACGCCTCAGACAATGCATTTTTCATACCTCAAACTCATTTCATTGTCTATATGAATTAGCTACTGCTGAGCCACACTCCTCCAGATAAGGCATGAAGCCAGGACAGGGCATGTTCTTATATGATATCACAATAGGAAAAAAGTAAATAAACATCCAATAGAAACATGAAAGTGAGACTGATGAGCATGTTCTGCTCTCATGCAGGAAATAATATGCAGGAGAGGCTTGGAATGGTGACACAGCTCCATGAACTAGGGAGAGTAGAAGGCAGTGTTAATAATTCTTTAAGAATGGGAAGTCACTGACCAGGGGAGGAAAACTTAATGTTGCTTTTGAGGAAGATGACTGGAAAGTGAGTGAGATCTATTGGATCTATAAATGTTACTTACAGGACTCCAACCAAAGATGCAGAGCGGTACTAAGAGGGAACAAGCATTGAAGATAGTGTTTCTGCTGTAGACAAAACGGGAGTAAGACGAGAAAAGGTTTAGAGAAGAAGGCATAGGAAGGCTAGACTGAAAGGAAAATGAGACCTACATTAGTCTGTAATGCAACCTACTGATTTCCAACTACTGTCAAATGAAGAAGAAGAAGAAAATGACAAGAAAGGTGTAATTGGATTGTGTAAGCTGATTATGTTGTGTTATAATATTATAACATACCAATAATTTCTTTCTCTGCTCCTTATAGAGTTTCCCACCAGTCGACTGGAGATGAGTGCTGTAGCAGACATTTTTGACCGTGATGGTGATGGCTACATTGACTACTATGAGTTTGTGGCTGCTCTGCACCCAAATAAAGATGCCTATAAACCACTAACTGATGCTGATAAGATAGAAGACGAGGTATGGACTTTTTGGCTGTTTAGATTTGATTTATTTTTTCTTTCTTTCATGACAGTTTTTTTCCCCATCCTAATATATTGACTTTGTTTTTAGGTAACACGGCAAGTGGCAAAGTGCAAGTGTCCTAAACGGTTCCAAGTGGAACAAATTGGTGCAAACAAATACCGGGTAAGAAACTGTCCATATTACTTTTATCTCCCATTGGCATTTGTGAAGCATCCTGCAGTTCATATCTAGTCCTGTGGTGAAATGTGTTTCAATGGCAGTGTAAATCTGTGGAAAATTGGTAGCGTGCCATTGGCTGTTGTCCAGCTACTTCTTGAGGCAGACCTCCCTTCTTACAGCTTTTGCCAGAAGGGCTGACTTCATAGCATTCTCATGTGATGTTAAATTTTTCACTTTTCACTGAGAGGGCAGGTGGACTGCCAAAACACTTTTAACTCCTTACTGTAGAAACTCATGTACTGATTTGTCACAATTCTGCAACAGAATGAATACAATATAAATGATAGTAAAATCTACTTTGTTCTAATGTTTGTCTTTTTATTTTTCTTTGCTGTTCAGTTCTACCTCGGAAACCAGGTATATACAGTACATACAGTATCCAGCTTCCTTAACCTTGTGTTGCTGCGATTGCCTTTTTTTTTTTCAATTTCCTTTTTAATACTTGATCAGACTTTCCCTCAGTCACTAATGAACTCAGAAGCCGATAAGCAAACAGAATTTTAGGAATGCCGGGTCTCGACAACACTAGCTTTGTTTTCCTCTGTTTCTGGCAAATGCCTTGGGAGTATTTCAATGGTGTGTAAAATCAGGTGGACCTGAGACAGAGAGAGAGAGAGAGAGAGAGAGCTAAAAGCGTTTACTCAGAATGACACCAAAAATGGTGTGGATTGCTATAGGGTATATAAAAAAGAGGCTAAAAATATTCATTATGGTTCCCTCTCGGATGTAGAACATTACTTTACTTTTAGTGATTATTAGTGTCAGATTAATGCCAGCATGAGCAAACTATTTGAAACTAAGGTCAGGATAAAGTAGGAGTGAGTTCTCTGTCATAGATCCCAATTTATCTAGGAAGAAAAAGAATGTTAGTCCTTTTTAGGAAGTTTTGAAAAATCTCATGGATTTTATGATCTTGCCTATCTGCTTTTGAGTCACAGTGCATTTTGAGCAACCTCCTGCTCCTCCCCCCTCCCCCCCCCCCATGATTTGATTTAATGTTCATCTTTTGAGAGCTTTGAAGCTTAACATACTGTATCATGGATGCTTGCCTTATATTGCCTTGCTAAATGATTAAACCTCCATCTCAAAGGACCTTTAACCCAAGCTTCATTAATACCTACTACTTGCGTTATCTCTGTCTCTGTTTTTCAATGAAGTCTTTGAGATTGAAACTTGCTTTGTAAATATAGAAGACACTGAAATCATGGGCTGCATGCTTTCTCAAGGTCATGCTTTGTAAAGATACATGGTAACTCATAGCTGATTATCTGGTGACATGTTGGGGAGTGGGAAATTCATGCAAACCTCATTTTTCCTTTGCTTGTCTTGAAGCTTTTTTTCTTATTATTTGTTTGGCTGTCATGTGCACCAGTTTGGTCAGTTTTTTGCTGTTCCATATCAACTGAAACAATTCTTTTGACAGTTTGGTCTGGTTCACTGCTTACATGATCCGTTAATCGCCGATGAGAGTATAACAAACAGGGACAATCAAAATCTAAACTCCCAACTGCACGTTGCTGTTATGGAAAGCTGTATCCTGGTAAATGGTCACTTTTAAGCCGTTTGTTGTGCCTTCTTTTTTTACCTCTTATCCGATCATGCTTCAACACCCATCTTCTACCTGCAATCAATCACCAAATTCACCAGAGACATTAAATCATTTCAGTTCTCACTACGAGACACCGGAGGCCAAAACGAGGCTCAGCGAGAGGGGTCATCACTGTGTGTCGATCATGTGGAGTGTTAGAGAGTGGAATCCAGCCATCTTTCCATAATGTTTTAATTCTGTCATTGGAGTTTAGCCACATTAGTTCTGCATCAACGTAAAACACATTCTCTATCAGTATGGTGGTTTTTAGAAAGTGCAACCTTTTGTATGTATTGTTGATTTGTGGAAAGATTTCTTTTGGTTTCTGATCGGTTTAATTTGGTTTTGGAACAGAAAGCATGAAGCCATAACTTTGTGTGTTTTGTGACTGACACCGTGGCCCTATCCAACTGGCAACCTTCATTTTGTTGATTTGTTTTAGACCAAGAGTTCTGCGCACCCTCATACTACCTGTGATGCCCAAAAAAAGCTTTTCACTATAAACAGTAGAGTTGCTGTTCACAACACTACAGCACACTCTAGTGGTCATCAGGTTGAGGCTCAGATATGATGGGGAAAAAAATCACTGTCAAGTCTTACAGTATATCAAGATTTATTACGTCATATTTTACACACAGTATATAAAGCATAAACCTCTGATCTTTAATGGAACTGTAGATACTCAGCAACAAATGACAGGCTTGAACCAGTTGGATTGACCATTCATTTGTTTGTTCTTTGGAATGAAACATGTGTTTATGTCAAATAGTTTGCTCAGCTGGGAAACTAGTACAAACAGGACAAATCACAATCGAACATGTCTGATCAACACCACGATCAGTCTTCATCACATCTTCATTAATATATTAATACAGAAAAGAACAATTTCCCAAAAGAACAGCTTAGCATGTCATTGTAGTGTCTGGCTTGTGCCGTTTCCCAGCCTGTGGTGTCTTTATGTCAGTAAAGCTGTGCGAGTTTCAGTATGGACTCACTGCTCTCGTTTCCCTGCTCAGTTCGGAGACTCGCAGCAGCTCAGGCTGGTGCGGATCCTGCGCAGCACCGTTATGGTGCGGGTCGGAGGAGGCTGGATGGCTCTTGATGAGTTCCTAGTAAAGAACGACCCGTGTCGAGGTAACAGAGTTTATATTTTTTTTTGCTTCAAAAAAACATGCACTTTACAATGTGAGAAGTGACACTGATAAGACTCTGTAGTGCATATTTTATTAGATTTATATTTCTGCTATTAATGTGTACCATTTTAATATATAGGCATGTACTAGAAGTCACCTTTAATGTTTAGAGTGAGGTGTTTTGGTCATATATACACATTGCCGAGTCTTCTGCCTCTGCATTCTGGTTGGCTGTGTATGAGGTTCTGAAAGCTTGCTGTCTTGTTCCTATAAAGCAGCTCTCTCTTAGTATTCTACTATCTGTCTCTCTCTACTGTTTTCCTGCTTAATATGCCCACTGTTTTCTTTGTGCTAAGAACCCAACTATCATTTTTTTCTAGTTCATCACCACGGGAGTAAAATGTTGCGCTCGGAATCAAACTCGTCCATTACTCAGTCTCCTATAGGTTGGCAACTCTCACACTTTCTCTCCTTGCTCCATCCCAGTGGTATGTGTGCAAACCCATGTGACTGTGTGTGTGTGTGCACCTGAGTGTTCTTGCTGGAGCGATGGTATTCTCATTAACATTAATCCCATGCTTCTTCCTGAGACCTCTCTTGCATGCACTTGTTTGTTGCTGTTCGTTTCCAGGCTGCTTTCCTGGCCCGTCTCTGCTGCCTTTCCGTGCAAACGCTTTGTGTGTTCGCAGCTCTTTCTATGCAGCTCTGCCTGACAATCTTATTTTCATCTTTTATATCTGTTATAAAACTGTATTAGAAAACAAATACAGTTAAAACTTTAGTGTTTTTAAGGATGCATTGATGTTATTTTTCTTTTTTTTCCGATTAAGAACAAGTGCATGTTCCAAGCAAATACAGAATTGGAATAAAGCAATCAGGGACATCTTTATTTAACATTTTATTTAACTCTGCTTATGTTTGTTGCAGCAGTGTTTTATGAGTGTGATGTCATACGCTGTTTAAATCTGTAATAGAGATGTTTAGGGTGTGTGAGCAGTTTCAGAAAACATGGTCATCAAAAACGAACACAAAGGTGACACAAATTTTACTCACAATCCAAGGGTAAGCCGAAACTCATTAAGCATGGCAGTGTACATTATGCTGCTGTAGGTTTACATAACCTTGTATGTAATTGGTATCAGATTAAGGTTTAGTTCGGTTCTTTGGTTTGGACCAAAGTACAACACACGTTACTGTAGGTTCGCTAGTATAAAGTCCCAGTTCGCTTTTGAACAGAATGCATGTGGATTAGACATGGTGGTGGTGTCTCTACAATCTGAAAACTAATGAAGTGTTTATAAAATGTAGTGACACATTGAAAACAACACTACTGTAATAAGGATAAAACGACATCAGTGCACCTAATGTTTTTATTTTGCGAGTAGCTTTTTTTATCCATACAGCCGCCACTGGTGACCGTTCCTCACAAAATAACGAATACTCCTTTGCTGGTCTGTCACGGGCATTCCTGCGGCTCGTCGATCAGTGAAAGTTCTCCAGTAGTCATCACGATCAGTTAATGCTACCTGAGCAGACTTGGTTCGTTGATGTACGTTTTTGTCAGTGGTGTGTTTACATTTAAATGGGACCTCAGTGGAGTTTGTTTTAAATCTTCCCTCCTCAGTCGGTTCGCTTTCTTGATGCTAACTGAGGTTTAAAGCTCAGCAGCCACACTTGTTCAAGTGATCCGTTTTTTCACAGAGCAAACGCACAAGAGTTCGTTTTAATCGATCCAAAAATGTCAAGTGTGAACACACTCTTGTACTCAGTACTGAATTAATGCATCCCGTGTTATTTAAAAACAGCCTTCTTAAAAACCACAAAGGATAAGGAAAGAGTCTGTCTCCTGTCACCATCATGTTCAGAGAAAACCTGTTACACATCAGTGACGTTACGCTGCATGCCCACTGCTCACCAGACTCATCATCATCATCCTCATCACTGCCCTTCACTCGAACACATTCACCCTTAAATGAAAACCTCATTTGGACACTTTCATGAAATCCACTCCATAAAAGCAATGTATGTGTCTCCGTGTTCCTGCTAGCTCCGGCTCATTCCTTTATGTGCTCTCTTCTTAGCTAAAGGGAGGACAAATGTGGAGTTGCGAGAGAAGTTCATACTGCCGGAAGGGACCACTCAGGTGATGGCTAGCTTCCGCTACAGAGGTCGAAGGTCACGGCCATCCTCAAGGGGTGCCTCGCCGAACAGGTCGAACTCCAGCCAAAGCTGTCCTGCACAGACCAACCCCGCCGCACCGGGCACGCCGAAGGTACGAGCAGTTTCCTGTCAAGTGTGGAGCGTTAAAGTGTCTCTCACAGACGCGTCATCGTAACACTTTCACAAACTACATTTAGTTCATGTGTCTATTTATGTTCTTAATGCAAAGCTAAGGTTCAGCTGCCCTGCAGACATAAAGAACATTAAATATGTTTTTAATAATTGCTGCCTATTATCCCAGAGGATTCTGTTACTATCAGGAAGAGTTTTCCTCAAACACCTTCTCTAGAGTGGAACGTTTTTTGCACCCCAGCCCCTTGTTCACCTTCTCAGCTCCCTTCTCTTTTAAAATCACTGTTTTATATTTTTGTATTTGATCCACGTTGTTCCTCACAGACTCTCCAACATTTAAGCCGCAATTACGATAAACCCTGGCTGACAAACAGCAAATCAGCTACTCCCTTAAAGTCGTCCGACTCCTTTGAGAGCCAGGGGTCATCCAACGAGGTATCGTGATTTAACAGGAGTGACGAAACCTATTACTGATCTAACACTTTATCACTAACTCGCTGTCAGTTTCCTGCTGTTTAACTTAACAGACTCGGTGTGAGGGTTTCATCAATGCAGTCTCACAGCTTTACGCTTTTATTTAAGTGTTGTCACAGTCAACACGTTCTGTAATGCGGTTTAGTCGTTTCTGTTCAGTGTGGGTTTTTTTTTTTTTTTTTTAAGTACACTCTCTTAATATCTTTCTTCTTTTAGCTGGGCTGTGCTGTCACCTTACACTACTAAAAGAAAGATTATTACTTTTATACTACAGTGTGGTCCAGTCTGTAGCTTAGTAAAGAGAGAGGAGATGCTGGTCACACATCATTGAACGAGTTGTTACAAAACACAACTTGTAATTATCGCAAGCTTACTGTGGTATAAGAGTAATAAAAAAAAAAAAACTCCTGGACATGCCGTTATTAAAAAATAATCCACTCCAGTGCGGTAAAAGTAACTCATGCTTGTCTCAGGCTAGAACACATCAACACTCTGTGGATTATTTTCCTACAACAGCATGTTATTTCTTACGTAACTCCTTTAAGACTTGCCTGCCCTGTCAGTTCTGTGTTAGATGTTAGTCGTTGCATTATTGTGCTTCCAGGTCAAAACCAAGATCTTTGAAATCTTTCCTGGTGAAGGACGTTCTAATCTGTTATGAAAAAAAAAATATATATATATTTATTTATTAAAATCATTTGCTTTCCACAGAGCACACCTATCCAAGGCAGCAAGCTCCGGTTGCCTGGCTATTTGTCAGGAAAAGGTTTCCAGTCTGGAGAAGAGGGAACACTGATAAACGCTGCTATTCTGAAAGCTAGAAGTCAGGCTGCTGGTGAGTTAAACAATCAAACACTCAGCTTTATGAATTTATTAGAAATTAAATCCTTTTTCCCCCGACACGCTGATTATACCTGGCTAAAAGAGCTTAACACTGCTATGAAATACTATAGCTGTAGAAATGCACTTTATTGGGAACGCCTGGGCATTTATTGAATCAGCCGTACATGTGGCAGGAACACAACCCTTTAGGCTGCAGGTTCTGTACAGGTCAACGCTTCATGTAGAGTTCACATCAAACCCCAGAATAGGGAACAACATTCCCTCTGTGACTTAATCCTGGCATATTTTTTTTTTGTACCAGATGGGCTGGTGTGAGTATTTCAGAAAACTGAAATCTACTGGGAATTTCAAACACAACACACTCTGAAGATTAAACAGAATAGTGAAAAGAAAAAAATGAGCAGAGGTTCTTCAAGCTAAAACTCATTGTTGAGAACGAGCAGAGCTGAAAGGAAGTCTACAATAACTTCAATAAGTACTCTTTACACCAGCAGTAACCAGAAAAGGCCATGGACAGGAATGTGGCGCCATCATGGGCACCAAAACCGGACAGTTAAACAAAACAGTTTTAAGGACTTGAAATGATTTAAACTTGATGATCATCTATTTTTTTTATTTTATTTTAACTGTCCAGTTTGAGTGAGGCTTTACCCACAAGTTCTTGTTCTTGGCTCATATGAGTGGAATCTGATGTGGTCTTTTGCTGTAGCAGCGCAGCCATCTTCGACTTTATTGTTTTGTGCATGACGCCTTTCTGTTCACCGTGGCCGAGTGATTACATGTGTTACTATAGCACTCCTGGCAGCTTCGACCAACTTGGCCATGTTCCTGCGACCTCTCCAAACAACAAGGCTTATTTTTCCACCCACAGAACTGTCGCTTACTTAATATTTTTTACAAATTTATATCACCCCATTCTGTCTAAAACCTAAAAAGTATGGTGTGTGAAATTCCCAGGAGATCAGCAGTTTCTGAAATACTCAAACCACAGAGATAAATTTTTTTTTTTTTTTTATCCTGATGTTTAATGTAAAAACTTGAAACTAATGTAAAGGTTAGCTGAAGCTCTTTACTTGTAGCTGCATGATTTTTCTTTTTTGCATTGCGCTACTGTGAGATAATTAACACATTCTGTACGTAACTGCATTAATGTACTAGTGTTCCTAATGAAGTGGACAGTGAATGTAGTCCGCTGTAATGCATCTACAGTAAAAATGCATGTAGATTCTAAATAGATATTTACCACATGGCTGAATCTGTCCCTTTTCAGGACACAGCAAGTTTCACAGCAGGCCTGGCAGTAAGGCAGGGAGTCGTGGAAGCAGCCGGCGAGGGAGCGACGCCTCCGACTTCGACATCTCCGATATCCAGTCCGTCTGCTCGGACATGTCGGAGACGGTGATGGACTCCGCAAGGCCTCGCTCGTCTCCACGACAGCCTGGAGTTAAACCTTCCAAAATTCCTACGCCGCAGAGGAGAAGCGCAGCCAGCAGCAAACTGGCCAAAAGCACGAGCAAGAGATAGTCAGCAGCTGACTTCTATCTTTACAGCACTGTGCTGGAACACACTGGACAAAAACTGGACTCCCGAAGACACTAAACCTGCGAAATGTCCTTATTTAAAACGAACAAGTAGCAAGTTGTAAATTATCAAAGAAAAAGAAAGAAAAAAAGTGTAGCAAACGTTGTAAATTATTCCGAGGAGAAACAAGGTGTGAAGTTGATGCTGTGTGAGTGGAACATGACAGTTTTGTGTATTTGTTGTGTATTTTTAATTTCTGTGAATAATGTCGCATCAGATTTTATTTTATTTTATCGTATCGCTGCTACAACCGGAGATCTTAGCGAGCACTGACGGGAGAAAAGTAGACGGTACATTGTGAAGCTAAATAACAATTTTCCATATTCTGGGATCGAGCTCACGTTGAAAGCTGAATGTACTGTAAATCTCCACAAAGCTTGCAAATAATATTATGCCACTGCATATCACCAGGGCACCTGACTATTTATTCATCTATTTAAAGTGCAATGATATGTTGCTGAGAATGCATTGTAAAGGGCAGTACAATACAATACTAACTAATTATAATCACTGCAAGTACTCCTCCTAAAACACTACATGGCCTTCAATGCAAAAATAAAACGTAAAACGAAAAAACGGTCCATCATATCCACCTGCTGCATAATGTTTTAAGTTCCTGATCCTATCATTGTGTGCCATTTAACCTTGACAAGGTTCTAATAGCAGATATTCATACTGTAGGTGCATTCATGTCTGTGTACTGTTTGACTCCGTGTCAGTGGATTCCTCACAACATTTTTGTAATAAACCTGCTTGCAGAAAGCTATGGCAGTATCGAAAAAAAGCAAAGCCTGGTCTTTTTTTTTTTTACTTGTTCATGTTTGTGGACATATTTGTGCTGATTCTGTACCATCTTAAACAACAACGCATTGTGTCAGATACAAGCTGTAATGTTTAAGGAGTGGGTTTTAATGAGTTATGAGACGTAAATTCAATTTTACAGGACATGAGAGAGGAAAATAGACAGTGTCAGCATTTGGCACAAAGCACAGTGGAGGGGAAAAAGGGGACTTCCTGACTAAAGCGTGCCAGATGGCCTCTGTGTTGTGTACTGGATTAACGGGATCATGTGAAAGAATCCGGCTGTGGAGTCAGATCTCTGACATGGCACGCTACAACCCTGCATCTATGACATGACTAAAACAACATTATAGTCTAAAATCTCATTCTTATAGCTCCAGCATTAGCGACAAATTGATTTGGCTTGGTACAGTATATATAGTGCAAGTAGAAGCAGAATTTATAAGCTGTGCTGTAAAGCATTTTCATGTCTCATAATTGTACTAAACTTTTACTGAATTAACGAGTTGACCACTGCCTGGTCATAAGTATTTATTTAATACCTATATGGGTTTTTCCGCTTCCAGAAGAGGCAGGAACATAGGGTGACATAAGAGCAGAGGCAGAAGCACTCAGGTGGACTACATCTTGTGTCAACGTTGTAATCTGAAAGAGATCACTGCAAGGTGTTGGTAGGGGAGAGTGTAGCCAGACAACACAGAATGGTGGTGTGTAAAATAACCCTGGTGGTGAGGAAGATGAAGAGGACAAAGGCAGAGCAGAGGACAAAGTGGTGGAAGCTGAGAAAGGAAGAATGTTGTGTAGTCTTTAGGGAGGAGTTGAGACAAGCTATGGGTGGTCAGGAGATGCTTTCAGTCGACTGGACAACTACAGCCAATGTGATCAGGGAGACAGGTAGGAGGGTACTTGGGGTATCATCAGGTAAGGGAAAAGGGGACAAGGAGACTTGGTGGTGGAATGAGGAAGTCCAGGAGTGTATACAGGGAAAGAGGCTAGCCAAGAAGAAGTGGGACACTGAGAGGACTGAAGAGAGTAGACAGGAGTACAGGGAGATGCACCGTAAGGTGAAGGTAGAAGTGGCAAAGGCCAAACAATGAGCATATGAGGACTTGTATGCTAGGCTGGACAGTAAGGAACGAGAGGTGGATCTGTACAGGTTGGCGAGGCAAAGAGATAGAGATGGGAAGGATGTGCAGCAGGTTAGAGTGATTAAAGATAGAGATGGAAATGTACTGACAGATGCCAGGAGGGTGATGGGAAGATGGAAGGAGTACTTTGAGGAGTTGATGAATGAGGAAAACGAAAGAGAACAAAGAGTAGAGCAGGAAGTAGCAAATATTAGTAAAAGTGAGGTGAGAAGGGCGTTGAAGAGGATGAAGAGTGGAAAGGCTGTTGGTCCTGATGACATACCTG
The DNA here is from genome assembly GCA_030522415.1 of Channallabes apus. Taxonomy (NCBI): domain Eukaryota; kingdom Metazoa; phylum Chordata; class Actinopteri; order Siluriformes; family Clariidae; genus Channallabes; species Channallabes apus. The sequence continues at coordinate 22,440,931 of CM060125.1, read as the reverse complement.
TGGAGGTATGGAAGTGCTTAGGAGAGGTGGCAGTAGAGTTTCTGACTTGTTTGTTTAACGAGATCTTGGAGAATGAGAGGATTCCAGAGGAATGGAGAAGTGTATTGGTGCCGATTTTTAAGAACAAGGGAGATGTGCAGAGCTGTGGCAATTACAGAGGTATAAAGCTAATGAGCCATACAATGAAGCTGTGGGAAAGAGTAGTGGAAGCTAGGTTAAGGGCAGAGGTGAGCATTTGTGAGCAGCAATATGGTTTTATGCCTAGAAAGAGTGCATCAGATGCAGTATTTGGTTTGAGGATGCTGGTGGAGAAGTACAGAGAAGGTAATAAAGAGTTGCATTGTGTCTTTGTAGATTTAGAGAAAGCGTACGACAGGGTGCCGAGAAAGGAGCTGTGGTGTTGTATGAGGAAGTCTGGAGTGGCAGAGAAGTATGTTAGAGTGGTGCAGGACATGTATGAGAGCTGTAAGACAGTGGTAAGATGTGCTGTAGGTGTGACAGAAGAGTTCAAGGTTGAGGTGGGTCTGCAACAAGGATCGGCTCTAAGCCCCTTTTTGTTTGCTCTAGTGATGGACAGGATGACAGATGAAGTTAGACAGGAGTCTCCATGGACTATGATGTTTGCAGATGACATTGTGCTTTGTAGCGAGAGCAGGGAACAGGTGGAGGAAAATTTGGAGACGTGGAGGTACGCTCTGGAAAGCAGAGGAATGAAGGTTAGCCGCAGCAAGACGGAATACATGTGTGTGAATGAGAGGGACCCAAGAGGAACAGTGAGGCTACAGGGAGCAGAGGTAAAGAAGGTGCAGGATTTTAAGTAATTAGGGTCAACGGTCGAGAGCAACGGAGAGTGTTCAAAGGAGGTGAAGAGACGAGTACAGGCAGGTTGGAATGGGTGGAGAAAAGTATCAGGTGTGCTGTGCGATAAAAGAGTATCAGCGAGAATGAAAGGAAAGGTGTACAGGACTGTGGTGAGACCAGCGATGCTCTACGGCTTAGAGACAGTGGCACTGAAGAAAAGACAGGAGGCAGAGCTAGAGGTAGCAGAGCTGAAGATGTTGAGGTTCTCTTTGGGAGTGACAAGGATGGATAGGATCAAGAATGAGTTCATCAGAGGGACAACCCATGTTAGATGTTTTGGAGATAAATTCAGAGAGGCCAGATTGAGGTGGTTTGGACATGTTCAGAGGAGAGAGTGTGAATATATCGGTAGAAGGATGCTGAGGTTGGAACTGCCATGCAGGAGGTCTAGAGGAAGACCAAAGAGGAGATTTATGGATGCAGTGAGAGAGGACATGAAGTTAGTTGGTGTGAGAGAAGAGGATGCAGAGGATAGGGTTAGATGGAGGCAGATGATTCGCTGTGGCGACCCCTGAAAGGGAACAGCCGAAAGACAAAGAAGAAGAAGAAGAAGATGGGTTTTTCCGCTTAGCGGGTTTTCAAAATGCATGCAAGTGGAAATTCGGCTTTATACAGTAGCTTGGGTACAGTTTGCTGCAAAGCCTCTAATCTTCTAAAGGGGGGAATAAAATGAGATTATTGAAGATTTACATTACAACACCTAGAGCAGTGGTGTTTAGCATTGAATGAGCCCATGTTGACAGGTCACTTGGGGGAATAAAAGGAATTGATTTTTATCCAATAAAGTTCCAATAAATAGTCATTTTATCTATACTGTACAGTGCATCTCAAAAATTGTAATATCATAGAAAATTCTATTTTAATTTTAAAAGAAAGTTACGCATCAAATTAAATATTTTTACAGAAGATCATCGATGAAAGGAATGGCTGTTTGCAGAGTGCTGCATCGAGGCATATGAATGGAAAGTTGACTGGAAAAGTGTTGTAGGAAAAGATGCACAAGCAACAGGGATGACTGATCGTCAATCAAAGCAGATTTAAGATTTGGGGAGAGCTTCACAAGGAGTGGAGTGAGTGGAGTCAGTGCATCAAGAGGTACCACACACACAAACACACATTTTCATGAAATGGGCTACAACTGAGGCATTCCTATCATCAAGTTACTTCTGAACCAGGGACAAGAAAAAAAAAGCATGTTATGTTAATGGAGATGCTGATTTCCTGATTACCTGCCCACAGAGCCAAAACTGACACTAATTGGTTTGCTAACAATGATATTGTCATGAAAAGCTATGGAGTGTCATCATGAGAAAGATAAACACCCGAACCAACAATAATGATGAGCTTAAGCCTTCTATTGAAGGAACCAGCACTACAATAATGCCTCAGCAGTGTCGCAGGCAGTTCGCCTCTATGCCACATTGATGTAAATCTTATGGAATATTATTGAATTTTGAGATTCTGGATTTTTTATTTTCACAAGTTTTTCTTTTTTACAAGTTCATTGAGTTTCATTTAAAAAAAAAAAAAGAATTTCCACTATAATATACTGTATAGATATACTGTATATACAGAATGTCACATGTTCTCCCTGTGGGCTTCCTCCAAGTTCTCCAGTTTCCTCTCACCTTCCAAAGACATACATGCAGTTTGACTTGAGCTGCTTAATTGTGAAGGAGTGTATGAATGTGAGATGGACTGATGTCTTTTCCACCGTTTTTTCCCACCTCCTGCCCTGTGTTCTCAGGATTGGCTCAGGATTTGCTGCAACCTTGTGAATAAATGATCTACACACATTTCTACCACACACACATGCCTTGATAGACTCAACAGCCATTTTCACATTTAGTAAAGGAACCATCCAGAGTTTACAGGCAGGTCACATACTGTACCTGAGCACACTCCTGACTGTGGTGAAGTTGTAGGTAGCAGGTGTTGGAAAAAGAAAAATGTGATTCATCTGGAACTGGACAAAAATCAATGAACACACGAAAAAATTAAACTGCTTTCCAAAAACATGGATTTATCGGTTACTCTCAATATTCTCAGCAATCTGGTATAGTTTGTAGCTTTGTAAAGATTATTTGGAGGTCTGAATGTGTCCCAAAAACACAAACAAATCATTGTACTAATGTACAGTACTAATGTCGTAATCCTAATATCTCAATATTGTTAAAAGATCAAAACATAATTCAAACGGTATGGTATTTTGTTCAAAAGGCAATTCACTATGTTATTGCATTAAATAAGAATTAATTAAAAATAGACATTGTGATAAAACAGTGTTACAGAAAGTATAACACTGAATATTTAAGTGCAAGAAATGTACATGTTTATAGCGCTATCAATAAATCCCCACTTAAACGATTAATTATCTAATTGAATTAAATGACCGATTGAATTCATTTATAAGATTCATTTTCTGTTTTGCTTTGTAGGATCGAGTTCGCAATCCACTTCTGTGTACACCAGCACATTTTTGTTTCTTTTTGATGGAATGTTTGCAGAGCCCGAGTCGTGCCTATCTGTGACATTCTTCATCTTTCCATCAAGAGCAGCCACCATTCTGAATAATCTTTTAGCTTGACTAGTAGAGCTTACTCTATCAGTATAAGCTTTACTTATTTTTAATTATAACTGATTATGCCATCAAAGCGCTTAGGTCTTCAATAACGTACTACATCTAGGACTGTTTTTAAAATGCAACAATGACTCTGATGGTTTGATCTTTTTCATATTATTCGACCTGGTAAAGTGCTCAAGTAAATCAGGTGTGATGGGAGCAGAAATTGCAAAAGTGGTGGATGTCTAGAGATCAAATTTGAGAAGTACTGATCTATCCGACTCATCTTAAAAGTTTTGTTGCACAGTGTTTGTTTACTCGGGGTAATTCTCAGCTCTGATCAGGTGCAGTGAGCTTCAGGAGCCATCGGGACCTAGGGTGGAGTGGAGCGCAAGGATCACATTGGAGAACAAGCGACTGTAAATGGACTCTGAACTTAAAGCAGTGCTCGGCCTAGAGATGGCACTTTAAAGCTGACTATACTGCAGGAACCTGGTGAGGAACAAGCTTCCCTCAGCACCATACATCACTCTTTGAGGAACATGTAAGTCAACTGCATTCATCCGTTATAATTAACTATACAGTTACTTAAAAAAAAATGCTCAGAATTAGCAAGTTGGTTTTAATTGGTGTCAACTGCAAAGTGTGCTTGGCTATTTAAAAGATTTTTTATTTTATTTTTTTTACGTATATACGTCTTTGAGGTTTTCATAGCCACAAATTTTGTACATTTTCATAAACAGCTGGATTGGCACTTACTGTATGCTGGTGAATGTAGAAATTTTTGTTGGCAGACTCTGCAATATAAGCATCCTCTGCCTATAAAGTGAAAATGCAGCTAAGAGTTTGTTCTCTATCGGTCTCTTTCTCTCTACGGGTTTTAATTTTTTCCTTCATTTGGCCAACACTTGGGAAATTTACTAGTAGGCATGTTTAGCAAATCATTTAGTCAGTTATTAAACCACAGAATGCCAAATGGTGGTTTGCCATCACATATATTTTTCTTGCCTGTCTACTCAATTTATTTACTGAAAATGTCTTCAAAAATAGGAATTTTTTACATTACTTTACCACAAATGTATTAAATGATGATATATGTTATGTTAAGGCCTACAGTATGTCCAGTTACTTTGAGTGTATCTGATCATTTTGTTTCAAGTCTAAATTTTTAACTGAAAGTGAAATGCTGTTGAATCCCAAAGCTTCATGTATATAATACAATATTAATACATTCATTAATGTTACGTTTAAGTTTCTTTTCAGTGATATTTGAACATTTCTGAACATATTAGATTGCTGATTATTTTTTGTTTATTATTATTATTTTTGATGCATCTGTTTACTGATTACATTACACAAACCTTTCAGCTTTTCTTCCTCTCTGTCCTGCAGGTATAATTAGGAACTAAGAGACAGAATTTTCACAATGCCAGCTTTAAATAAAATGCAGGTTCTCTGTGTTTTCTTGGCTTTTTTGGGCTTTGCAAAATGTCAGGATTTTCCAAGTAAGTATAAAACTGTTAATATTAACTACTGTGCTAAGATACCAGACACCGTAAACTCGGACACGTCACATCAGTAGACTGAAGCGCTCCGGGTGTTTAATAGTCCCACCTGCAAGGGGCAGCACTGAGCCACACCAGGCACTATAGCAAAGTGCATTATGGGTATTCTATAGCATATATGGCACAGCAGTATTTCATGAGCAGGTTAGATGTTTTTTGGTGTGGTGTAAAAGAGAGGCAATACGTAGAGTCAGCTAATCAAACTAGGAAACACGGCTATCTACAGTACGCTGCCTTTAATGTTTAATAAATAAACTTTTTTTTCCTGGTATGATTTTTGCCTCTAAAATGATGATTTGCCAAATGAATGTAAGAATTTTGTGTGTAGATCATTTGAGTTCTGGTATTAGGGCTATTGGAAGACCAGATGGCTTTAATTCTACCTGCAGTTAAACTGCCTGTGTATTATTAAATCATGTCTAAAATAAAGTACTCATTAAGACTTTTTGAGAATTACAAAATGGTCAAGAATTTCAGTCTTTCTGAACATTACTCATCGAAACCTAGTCAAATCAAAGGTCAGACAATTTCCATTTTTGTTCAACAACTGGTAATGTTTAGCCAATTTTTGTTTAATCTCAATATCAGAAAAGACTTGCATAGTTGTAAATCATGTGAATAAAAAAACTGCACCGTAAATAATTGTTATGTCTGTCTGGTTTTCTAGGTTATGACCTGCTGGAAGAGTTCCGCTTGGTTGAGAGCAGAGGGGTGAGGCAGGTAAAAGGCTCGGAGCCAGACTCAGTAGCGTACCGTATAAACCCCTCCCTGCATCTCAGGAAGAGCTTGAGGTAAAAAACTCTCAAGTTAAATGCAAACAAGATTCACCATGAATAATTCATGGTACTTACGGGAAAATACGTAGGCTTTAAAATAAATCTGCTGAATAATAAGCCCGGACTCTTAGGGGTTAATTGGCTCTAAAGAAGAGCCAGATTACACACAGATCGTGCACAGGTGGCTCAAAAGCTTGTTCATGCCAACCCTGATTCCTTGCCAAGGTTTAAATTGAGAGTGTTATACTTAGACACATGAGAAGTGTTTAGTCCCCTGCGACATGTGGTGCTCAGGAGGAACAGTAATTTTTTCTTTTTTTTAAACTTTCATGAGTTTTCCATTGGTCCTGATTTTCCACTGAGTGTGATCATTCCCTCCTCCAAACAATAGCTCTAGTTTCCTTCTGCTGATCAGACTTGATAAGTGCTACGATCAGAATTTGCTGTCAAGCCGGATTACCGGGACAACATGCAAAAGGATCTGATTATATGGATCAAACTGCATTATACAAATATATATGCATTATTTACAGCTGTACTGAAGTTCCCCTAGCGCTTCATGGCCTTAAGTACAATATAATATGCTGCTGGAAAGCTAGAAGTGGCTTAGTTGTAATCTTCCAGAAACAGCAGTATTTTCTCCATGTGTTGGGTCTTTCCTAGTTGTGTGTGGGCCAAGCAAGCTGTCCTCATGGAACAACTTCTGCTTGACAACCAAATCATGTTTACATATGGAGAGGTGCACATTAGTGCAAAAGTGCTCAGGCAAAATGTGGTTAATAGCATCAAGGAAAATAGAGAAAAGTCTGAGTGGGGGGCCTCCCAAGTAAATCTGTCCACTAACGTGGATTGTGAAACAGCTCCATTGTTCTCGGGAAACATTAACTACTAATTTCAACAAACTGGCTCTGCTTTAAAAAAATATATATAAAAAATAAAAGAAAAAGCCACAGAAGCTATAATATACAAACCAGCTAAACCATAAAAGAAAAGAGCACATGTGGCCTACATTACCACGATTTAAGATCACCCAAAGAACACCCAAAAACAAAGCTCTGATTGTCTGATTTTGCAAAATCGCTGTTGACTGTCGAGTGATTACACTTCTTAATTTATTGAATTGTAAATGTTATTCTACTTGTGTTTCCTGTATTTATATATCAGTGACGACTCTCTCCATAACCACCTGACTCTGTCTCTTATTTATATCCATCTTACTTCCAACATTTTGGCCAACCTCCTATTCATCCAGCGATGTTTACCGAGATGGTCTGCCTACTGACTACTCTGTCTTAGCCACATTCAAGATCAGCAAGGATGAGGCGAAGGCGTCCTGGAACCTTTGGCAGGTTAGCGACCCTGAGGGCCGGGACCTGGTAGGGCTGCGGTTTAATGGCGACTCTAGAACGCTGGACTACTTCTACAGCAGCCCCAGCAATACACAGATGCTGCACTCCTTCCATGGTGTGGAGAAGCTGTTTGATGGTGAGTGGCACAAACTGGCGCTCAGCGTGAAGGGAGACCAGGTGAAGCTACTGGTGGACTGTGAGGAAGTGCGAACTGAGCCGCTGGATGAGCCGAGGCCAGTCATCGTCCACGGTTACACCTCCATCGTCAAGAGAGCTGCAGGCGATCGTTCTATCTCTGTGAGTAACAATCAGGAATGCTTCACAACACTTCGTGAATAATTTTATGTAAATTGGAAAGTGTGTGAACTGAGTAGGTTATATATATCTATATATCTGGTTAAAATATGATTATCTACAGTAGATTGAGAATTAAACCTGAACTGATTTAGTATTCTTTCTTTTTGTTTATTTAATATAACCCCAACCACTCTGCCATCTGACACACAGAAAAACAGCTGAATTATAAACAGCACTATAGATACAGCACTCTGGTTGTATAAAAAAAAATGCCATAAGCTTGTTCTATTTCCCACAATACAATTGGTCCATAAGTATTCGGGCAGCAACTTTTTTTTTTCGTAGTCTTGCCTCTTGAAAGAGCAATCATGATTCCCCTGTAACATTTCATTTAATCCAAGGGGATTAAATTTTTCTAGAAATTTTCTGTACTATATAGGAAGTAAACATTTTTTCCTCCCAAACAACCCAACTGGACAACTGACTGATAAGAAATTTGACAGCCAGCTGCAGCTTGTTTCCATGTTGAAAAAACAGATTGTACAGTGCTTCACAATAGAGATGTAGAATATCCCAAAAGCATACTGCAAAAACAGCACAAGGCAAAAAAAATGAAATTCTTTTGAAGGCACGAATCAGTGACCAGAGTCCAATGCAGTTACGTCGCTTTTCACTTATTAAAGACAAAAAGGATGGCATACAAACCCACAAATATGCAGCAACTGGAGGAAGAATTCAGCATTTGGTGTCATCCATAGGTTCCAGACTTCAGGCAGTCAAGTCTACACATCAATCACATCTTGATTGCTTCATTACAAATTCCAGTTGTAGTGAAGTAAAAAAAAAAAAAGAGAGAAAGAAAGACAGAAAGTGTGCCTCCTATCTGCATTTGTTTAGAACACATTATTTGTTTAATTCTGAGGAATGAATAATTTAACCGAACTCATAAATTAGACATTCAAGTCATGTTTTCTATGAACAGTGGATCAGCACACCTGCTGATCATCAATTAATCAAGGGCTAATGCTTAGCAGCACCTGGCTGCAGCTTACCCTCTCAAATCCTGTGGGGTACTTAGTATCACCCACATGCATTTTAATCTCGGCTTTATTCTTGTTAAATAAATAATGGCATATGAAAAATAATGTATCTAAAAATAAATATGTTTTATGCTGTTTGTTTTTTGTTTCATTGTATTTGCCTTATATTAAGACCTGTTATGGTCAGTTGATTTTTTCTTTTGAAATCACTTTTAAAAGTGAAACTCATATATACCAGATAAATTACATGCCTTTTTTGTTTTAATTTCCATGATTACTGTTTACAGCTCATGAAAATAAAAAATCCAGTATCTTAAAATATTAGAACACGTCCTATAGTCAATAACCAAATTATGTTCATTTCTGCACTCAATACTTGGCCGGGGCTTCTTAAGCAGAATTTACTGCAACAATGTGGCATGGCATGGCATCTGCCTGTGGCACTGCTGAGGTGTTACTGAAAACCAGGTTGCTTTGATAGCAGCATTCAGCCTGTCTGTATAGCTACTACATTGATTCTCTAAAGCAGGGGTGTCACTCATTTTAGGGTGAGGGTTGGATAAGAAGAAATGTGACCATGAATTAGTTTTTTTTAATCATAGTGCATCAAATTACAACAAATACACTATATTCTGTAAAACTGCATTGAACAAGTCCTCAGAAACTGTTCAATAACACTCATTCCTTTTTGGGGAAAAAACAATGCCAAGTAATGGCAAGCAAAATCCTTTCCTTTGAACATGAATATTACTTGTCAGATACCTTTTAGTAATGACATACCGGCTTGCCGTTGACCTCACAGAAGAAATACTTCTCTTTCCATTTCTCCTGAAACATCCGCCCTTCCAGATCAATTTTTCTTTTTTTTTTTTAAATCACGAGTGCTTGCCACACATCTTCAAATAGCCGAAGAAATTTGATTTAGGCGCCAATTTAGAATGCGCATGCGTATTAGAGGTTTCGGAAGAAGCGCAATAGAAGCGCAGTTAAATGATCAATGATAAATGTAAAAAAATTAATAAAACCAAACAATATTGCAGCGAATACCCGGACATAGACTTTATTTAATACTTCTACTAATAATAATAATGATAATAAAAAAGATTTGATATTTAATATTATTGTTCAAATCATCTCAGTACTGGACGCCTTAGTGGGCCGTATTCGGCCCGCGGGCCGTATGTTTGACACCCCTGCTCTAAAGGGTTAGGCAGGTTGGTTGGACAATCAAGCACAGTAAAATCATGGTCAGCAAACAAGTTAGTGCAAGGTCTTGCTGGATAAGGAAATCAGCATCTTAATAAACCTTGTCAGCAGATGGAAGCAAGAATTGCTCTAAAATCTCTTGGTAGACCACTGAGCTCCGGTCCAGTTCCTTTTCTCCCTAGACCAGGTAAGACCCATCTGACGTTATCTCTGGTTCAGGAGTGGCTTGATACTAGGAATGCAATAGTTTTAGGCCATTTTCTAAAGACGTCTGTGCATGGTGTCTCTTGATGCACTGGCTCCGGGTTCTCTCTGTTCCATTTGATGCTCTCTTTTTTGTGGTAGTGGGGAAATTAGCCCAACTACTGAAGAAACAGATATGTTGTTTAAAGATTAAGAATAAAGACTCAACTGTACAGAAATCTAGAGGAAGTTCATTCCACCACCTACAGTACTGTACTGTAGGTGCCAGAACATTAGAGAGTCTAGATGCATGTCTTCCTTGATCTCGAAGAGTTGATGGAACCAGGTGAGCAGTGCTGGAGGATTGGAGGGAACGTGGTGCAGTGCGCGGTGTGATTAGAGCTGAAAGGTAAGTGGATGCTGGGCCATTTTTAGCTTTGTAGGCAAGCATTGGGATTTGAATTTGATGCGGGCAGCTACACGAAGCCAGTGCAGAGAGTGGCTTACCGTATATTTCTTAAAGCTGAAGTCATCCCTATTGCTTGTGCACTTTTTTAATCAATTCAACTTTCCATGAATAGCCCCTTGACATATCACTCTGCGAACAGGCAGCCCTTTCAGTGATGACCTTCTGTGGCTTGTGGAGGGTGTCGATGAAATGTCAATCAGCAGTGTTTCCTCTATGTTTACTAAACTAGACTGACGGATATCTGGTATAACACTATATGACTTATAATTTACCCACTTTAATAATTCAAGATATTGAAATATTGATTTTCATGAGCTGTAAGCATAATCATTTGAATTAAACAAAAACAAGGGCTTGAAATACTGTATTTCACTTTCTTTCTAGAATAGATGATTTTTTTTTCCCTAATTATTATTTTTCGAGTTGCACTAATATATATATATATGCTGTACGCTGGATGTCCATGAATTCTGGAATAATGTCACTAGCACATTTAGTAACTCATTACAATCTACAGTATTCCAAAACTATAGTAATCTGAGCTTTCATATACTGTATTTAGCAAATACGTACAACCTAAACAACTTTTGAAAGTTAAATCTTCTAATCTATCAATATACAGTGGTGTGAAAAACTATTTGCCCCCCTCCTGATTTCTTATTCTTTTGCATGTTTGTCACACAAAATGTTTCTGATCATCAAACACATTTAACTATTAGTCAAAGATAACACAAGTAAACACAAAATGCAGTTTTTAAATGAGGGGTTTTATTATTTAGGGAGAAAAAAAATCCAAATCTACATGGCCCTGTGTGAAAAAGTAATTGCCCCCTGAACCTAATAACTGGTTGGGCCACCCTTAGCAGCAATAACTGCAATCAAGCATTTGCGATAACTTGCAACGAGTCTTTTACAGCGCTCTGGAGGAATTTTGGCCCACTCATCTTTGCAGAATTGCTGTAATTCAGCTTTATTTGAGGGTTTTCTAGCATGAACCGCCTTTTTATCTCAATAGGATTCAGGTCAGGACTTTGACTAGGCCACTCCAAAGTCTTCATTTTGTTTTTCTTCAGCCATTCAGAGGTGGATTTGCTGGTGTGTTTTGGGTCATTGTCCTGCTGCAGCACCCAAGATCGCTTCAGCTTGAGTTGACGAACAGATGGCCGGACATTCTCCTTCAGGATTTTTTGGTAGACAGTAGAATTCATGGTTCCATCTATCACAGCAAGCCTTCCAGGTCCTGAAGCAGCAAAACAACCCCAGACCATCACACTACCACCACCATATTTTACTGTTGGTATGATGTTCTTTTTCTGAAATGCTGTGTTACTTTTACGCCAGATGTAACGGGACACGCACCTTCCAAAAAGTTCAACTTTTGTCTCGTCGGTCCACAAGGTATTTTCCCAAAAGTCTTGGCAATCATTGAGATGTTTTTTAGCAAAATTGAGACGAGCCTTAATGTTCTTTTTGCTTAAATGGTTTGCGCCTTGGAAATCTGCCATGCAGGCCGTTTTTGCCCAGTCTCTTTCTTATGGTGGAGTCGTGAACACTGACCTTAATTGAGGCAAGTGAGGCCTGCAGTTCTTTAGATGTTGTCCTGGGGTCTTTTGTGGCCTCTCGGATGAGTTGTCTCTGCGCTCTTGGGGTAATTTTGGTCGGCCGGCCACTCCTGGGAAGGTTCACCACTGTTCCATGTTTTTGCCATTTGTGGATAATGGCTCTCACTGTGGTTCGCTGGAGTCCCAAAGCTTTAGAAATAGCTTTATAACATTTTAACAGACTGATAGATCTCAATTACTTTTGTTCTCATTTGTTCCTGAATTTCTTTGGATCTTGGCATGATGTCTAGCTTTTGGTCTACTTCTCTGTGTCAGGTAGCTCCTATTTAAGTGATTTCTTGATTGAAACAGGTGTGGCAGTAATCAGGCCTGAGGGTGACTACAGAAATTGAACTCAGGTGTGATAAACCACAGTTAAGTTATTTTTTAACAAGGGGGGCAATCACTTTTTCACACAGGGCCATGTAGATTTGGAGTTTTTTTTCTCCCTTAATAACGTAAACCTTCATTTTAAGACTGCATTTTGTGTTCAATTATGTTATCTTTGACTAATAGTTAACGGTTTTTGATGAGCAGAAACATTTAAGTGTAACAAACATGCAAAAGAATAAGAAATCAGGAAGGGGGCAAATAGTTTTTCACACCACTGTATACCATATGCTGTAGCTCATGTAGGGATAGGGATGTGATTGAAGACTGCATGCTACAGTACATCAGATGGGTTGTTAAATATACACACTGGTGCCCTATGATTGTACAGGTGGACTTGCAGAGGATGCGTGTTTCCTGTGATGCTGACCAGGCATATTCTGACGGCTGCTGTGAGCTGTCCAGTGTGGTGAGTCAGCCTTTGCTGTGTGTATGCTTACATTTTCTGATCAGTCCTCTTTTATTACTGTTCCCTTTCCCTTTGATTTCTGCAGTGCGGGGGGCATGCTGAGATTGGCCTCAGTGCTAGTAGAGGCAGAGCCACATGTAAATGCATCCATGGACAGCCAGGGCCGCAGGGAATCTCTGGTCCAAAGGTAGTCATAGTTTCATTACATTTTCCCCGTTAGTTACTGTATATATCCTGCACTATGATGAGTTCAACGTTTTCTTCTGTCCATGCGCAGGGTCACAGCGGTCTACCAGGAAAGCCTGGAGATACAGGGCGAATGGGAAACTGGGTAAGAACTGCAGGCCAACAACTCTTACCCCTTATGTGGCAACCTTGGCAGCAGTTAACTGTAGCATTCAACTGATGTAACTTTTGATAGAGTCTCATTAGGGACTCACTGGGGAACAAACATGCCGAGTCATGAGCTAAGGGGTGGAGTACAAATGAAAGAAGAGAAGGAAAAGAAAGAGATGAAGGGAGAAAGTAGGAGTGGAGCTGGCCTGGGAAAAGAGTATAGTTGTGTGAAATGGCAGCGAATGCACTGTTGAGTATCGGCATGATGGAAAGAGAGTTAGGAACGGGCCTTGGTGAACGGGTAATCCTGCGGCTTGCCTCACTCATGGGATGTACTGTACAGCAGGCAGCCAAGGCAATAATAAGCCTTTATTATGATTACATAAAGTAATCACTAAAACATGAGTCTCTAGTTCACATTCACACAGACCTGCAATCTATATAAGATCAGATGAGAAAGTGAGAATAGTTAGCATGTACAGTATAGGCATGCTCCTCACTACTGCACTGAGCACTGGTGTTTGGTAGATGAGACGATGAGCCACTATATCAATACAGTAAACAGCAATATGTATAGTATAATTATCGATTAGACAAAGTATTTGTCATTCTAGTTGACTAACTGTTTAACTCGGGGCATATCAATAAAGAGAGGGGTTAAAAACATAGGTTGGTGACAGCACGCTCAAACTGAGTGAAGCCAGAAAGTAGGCAGCAAATACAAACGGCAGGGTTTCAGGATCTGCATAATTAGATGACAAGGCACAATGCATCAGGATCCACTTACTTTGTACACATTTGGTTGATGTTTTTTTCCCTTGAGAGTTCTTTCCACTCCAGACTTTTAACATAATTTATGTCTTTGATCTGCATCCAGTTCTTAGTAGTGAGCTGAAAGAGAGAAATATTTTTAAAACCACAGGAAACTGATCTCACCTTTAATGGAGAAATTGCATGCCCCTGCCTTAAGAGAAACTTTAACAACCTTAACAAAACTGGGTATACTGTACATGAACACTGAAAAAGGAAGTCTTGTTGAGTGCCTGATAGTCAATCACATGTGTTTACACTTGCTCCTCTGAAGACAGCACAGCACAGTATTTCCTTCCCTGCCAAGACGCACACTGGATATTTGCTGCATTTGGTGGTATTAGACATTCTACTATTCCCTCTTAACACCTGTTTGCAGAGGTTCATTTATACTCAGACACTTGCAGTGTGTTTAGAAACCAGACTCCGCTTGTACTAATCAACTACTTTAAAATGAAGTTGCTTAAAAGATAGGTGCTAAGTGAATAAGTGCTTATGGCTGACAATGAAACTGGGATAAGACAAATAGTCAATTACAGTAGATATCTGATTTTACTGGTGCAAAGCAACACTTAAGGCCCATTTTTGCAGTAATTTGCCACTTAGACATCTGTTAAATACCTGACAGCTGGTGGTAAACATCCCATATTTTACTATTCCTTTAACAAGGTATCATAGGTCTCATAAGGCTCCAACTGAAATATTCCATACTTCAAACTTTATTTCACTTCTGGTCCAAATGATGTAATGTGTAGGTAAATGAGCTACTGCTGAGCCACACGCTACCTGAGAGCAGCAGGGCTGAGCATCATATGAGAGAAAATATATTGGGTTTATTTACAGTGGCTTGCAAAAGTATTCGGCCCCCTTGAACTTTTCCACATTTTGTCACATTACAGCCACAAACATGAATCAATTTTATTGGAATTCCACGTGAAAGACCAATACAAAGTGGTGTACACGTGAGGTGGAACGAAAATCATATATGATTCCAAACATTTTTTTTTTTTTTTACAAATAAATGACTGAAAAGTGGGGTGTGCGTAATTATCAGAGGTGGAAAGTAACGAATTACATTTACTCGCGTTACTGTAATTGAGTAGCTTTTTTGTGTATTTCTATTCTTTAAAGTAGTTTTCAAAATCTGTAATTTTACTTTTACTTAAGTACGTTTTGTTTGAAGTATTGTAATTCGCTACATTGTAAATCATATTCGTTACTGAGTAAAAAAATAAATGAATGAAAATGATAAAATAATAATAAAAAAAATATTATGCTGTGTATAAATGCTCCGTTGCGCTCGCGTGTGTGTATCATGTCCTGGTCGCGCGCCGCTCCAGACTCCACTCCAGGTTTTCTGACATCGGCACCTTCCCGACCTTCCACACGGTCGCTTCCGCCCTAAGAGTGACGTCATCGACTAGCGCGACTAATGATAAACGGGAGAGAGACGCGGGAAAGAGGAAAGAGGTTGTGATTTTGGCGTTT
Organism: Channallabes apus; assembly: GCA_030522415.1. Classification (NCBI taxonomy): domain Eukaryota; kingdom Metazoa; phylum Chordata; class Actinopteri; order Siluriformes; family Clariidae; genus Channallabes; species Channallabes apus. The sequence continues at coordinate 22,425,588 of CM060125.1, read as the reverse complement.
TGATATTTGGTTGTGTATTCCAGTTTTGACTTTTTGCCTCCAATTGACTTTGATTATTGCTTTGTCCCTTTGGTTTGGTTGGTCTTTGTATATATTTGTAGATAATTTCATTGTTTTTGGTTTAGGGAGTCCGGGAAGTTACCTGTATTATTTATTTATTTATTTATTTATTTATTTATTGCAGGTAATCTAGCTACTAAATATAAATACCATTTGTTATTATTTTGTCCACCCTGAATCTGATCCTCCTCCTCCTCCTGTTGTGCGCGCGCGTGTGTGTGTGTGTGTGTATATACAAGCATCATTATTTCATCAGTTAATGATTGGATCTAGTTCTTTCTGCCATATACCACCATTTCCATACAGTTTAAAATAGAAACCTGAACCATTCTTTTGCTGTATGACCCTAGACTGGGATGTAACACCATATTTAAGTGACCACTTTGATTTTCAAGCACATCAAAGACAACAGCTTTATTATGCAAAGGTGTTCCTTCAGTTAAAAACAACTAGTTTGAGATTTATATCTGCTCATCTTTTTTGAACTACGCTAGAATGCCTCATCCCACCCCCGCTGTTAAAAAAATAAAAAAGTAACTCTGTAACTTTTACTCTGAGTAAATTTTTTAATGAGCTACTTTTTACTTTTACTTGAGTAGATTTTTATAATGGTAACTTTACTTGTACTTAAGTAAAATTTCACTGAAGTAACAGTACTTGTACTTGAGTACAAAATTTTATTACTCTTTCCAGCTCTGGTAATTATTCAGCACTCAGTCAATACTTTGTAGAACCACCTTTTGCTGCAATTACAGCTGCCAGTCTTTTAGGGTATGTCTCTACCAGCCTTGCACATCTAGAGACTGAAATCCTTATTTTCTTCTTTGCAAAACAGCTCCAGCTCAGTCAGATTAGATGGACAGCGTTTGTGGACAGCAGTTTTCAGATCTTGCCACAGATTCTCGATATGATTTAGATCTGGACTTTGACTGGGCCATTCTAACACATGGATATGTTTTGTTTTAAACCATTCCATTGTTGCCCTGGCTTTATGTTTAGGGTCGTTGTCCTGCTGGAAGGTGAACCTCAGTCTCAAGTCTTTTGCAGACTCCAAGAGGTTTTCTTCCAAGATTTCCCTGTATTTGGCTCCATCCATCTTCCCATCAACTCTGACCAGCTTCCCCGGCCCTGCTGAAGAGAAGCACCCCCAGAGCATGATGCTGCCACCACCATATTTGACATTGGGGATGGTGTGTTCAGAGTGATGTGCAGTGTTACAGTAATTTTCCGCCACACATAGCGTTTTGCATTTTGGCCAAAACGGTCCATTTTGGTCTCATCTGACCAGAGCACCTTCTTCCACGTTTGCTGTGTCCCCCACATGGCTTGTTGCAAACTGCAAACGGGACTTCTTATGGTTTCCTGTTAACAATGGTTTCCTTCTTGCCACTCTTCCATAAAGGCCAACTTTGTGCAGTGCACTACTAATAGTTGTCCTATGGACAGATTCCCTCACCTGAGCTATACTGTAGATCTCTGCAGCTCGTCCAGTGTCACCATGGGCCTCTTGGCTGCATTTCTGATCAGCGCTCTCCTTGTTCGGCCTGTGAGTTTAGGTGGACGGCCTTGTCTTGGTAGGTCTACAGTTGTGCCATACTCCTTACATTTCTGAATGATCGCTTGAACAGTGCTCCGTGGGATGTTCAAGGCTTTGGAAATCTTTTTGTAGCCTAAGCCTGCTTTAAATTTCTCAATAACTTTATCCCTGACCTGTCTGGTGTGTTCTTCATGGTGTTGTTGCTCCCAATATTCTCTTAGACAACCTCTGAGGCCGTCACAGAGCAGCTGTATTTGTACTGACATTAGATTACACACAGGTGCACTCTAGTCATTAGCACTCATCAGGCAATGTCTATGGGCAACTGACTGCACTCAGACCAAAGGGGGCTGAATAATTACGCACACCCCACTTTGCAGTTATTTATTTGTAAAAAATGTTTGGAATCATGTATGATTTTCGTTCCACTTCTCACGTGTACACCACTTTGTATTGGTCTTTCACATGGAATTCCAATAAATTTGATTCATGTTTGTGGCTGTAATGTAAATATACTTACTTTTTAAAAATACTTTTGCAAGCCACTGTATAAATTAGTCAATACACGAATGAGTTCCCTTTAAAATTCACATGATAAAAAGAAAAGGCACAGAGAATATGAACCATTCAAGTTCAAAGGTGCTTGTTTATTAATACTATAACTTTTAAGGTTTTTATTGTTTGATAAAAAGCAGGAGCTAAAAACTCAAGTGCAATCATCTTTAAAACAGTCATGTTTTTAGAAGTTTATAGAAAGCTCCAGGTAGTTTCTGCACGTGCAATGGTAAACTGAAACTCACATCAATTATTTGTATATACTGTGCTTTTTTTCCTTTGCATTAGAATGCTAGTTTCATTTGTCTCTTAAGAACCAAAACAATTGTTGCACTAAAGAATGAAATCATCTCTGCATATAACATTAGTTCTTATACATTAATAAGTGTTTAAAGTTCTTGCATTTAGCATATATACAAGTGCCACAAACTCCGAGTTAATCAGCATTTGCAGTTATTTACTGTACAGTTGTTACTATGCAACTGTACACTATGCCTCAGGATGAATAACAAAATGTATAAGAGGTTAATTAACACTCATTTAAACTCCAATAACATATTGACCTTGCAGCTACTGCTGTCTTACTTTTACCAACAAGAAGCACTACAACAAATGGTAGTATACTTACATTATGCACATTTCAGTTCGTATTAAAGCAAAAACTGGAGCAACTTTGCATTGTGTCACACCTGAGTAAGCATTTTTTTTTTTAATCCATTGATCAGTAAATTATTAAATTTATTATTAGATATATTTACTGTATGCAATTTTTCCACGCCACAATGTTTTAAAACCCGGTGCGATGATAAAAAGAAAAAACGTTTTCTTTCTGCAATGTAGACACAGGTGTTTGTATATATTTAGGGTTTCCTAAGTCTACAACACATCTCAGGGAAACAGATTTAAGAACGAAAACTATGTTTATTAAATTTTTTATGTCCATGTCGTTGCTATCTTGTTGCAGGGCCGACGAGGAGACACTGGAGACTATGGAAACATAGGCGAACCAGGTCGTAAGGTAAGTCAGTCTCTATTTATATTTTCTTCTTGTTGTTCATCAAAATCTTCACTTTTAAAGATTTTTATTCACTCCTGTCCCTTATGCCCTGGTCTGGGCATGAAACACATGAAAAAAAAAATCTATACAGAGAAAGTTGAACTGGATAGTACTGTATGTTTCCCCCCTAGGGCTATACTGGGATCAAAGGAGAGAAGGGAATGCGGGGACTCCACGGCCCTGAGGTATGATCAAACTGTGGACGGCATTTGTTCTGCATTTGTGACTTTGCTTCTACACATACGCATTTGTTAATGAATCTTCCTCTTGCAGGGTGACAGAGGCCCTAAAGGACTAAAAGGTTTACCAGGTGCTACAGGCCACAAGGTAAAAAAGCATAGATTTAAATGATCAGATTTTGTCTCAGGCTGATGTTACTGTAGTATAATGAATGAGCATGTATGATATAACTCAACCGCACAATGGAATTTTGTGATTGCATCATTCTTTTTATCTATATGTTACTGCATGGTATTCTACTAACAACCGTAGGGAGTGCGAGGAACTCCTGGAGAGAGAGGGGAGACTGGGCTGTCAGGAGAGAGAGTAAGTTAGACCAGAATTAAATAACTGTTTTAGTCCATTTTAAAAAAGCAAATGTTTTGCAAGCAGTTTGTACTGCTGTTGGATAATACATGACTCATTTGCTCCTTGTTGTCTCTTCCAGGGTTCAGTGGGAGATCAGGGATACCAGGGAATTCCTGGATATCAGGGAGTGAAGGTACTTTTAGTGTATTTTGTGCTTTCAATCACAAAAACAGGTATCTACTGTGTGTGGTCTGCCAGTCTCATTGTTTCCATTTGTCCATCTTTAAAGGGAGATGAAGGGCCCTCTGGAAAAACTGGATCTTCAGGACCACAGGGTCTGCAGGTATGCAAATGTGACGGAGGCATTAACACACTATGCTCCATTATTTACCACAATGGCATTTAAGACCCCTGGTCCGCTTTTAAATCAAAATCTAACCATTTCTAAGATCACCCATGCATGCATTACTTGGGAAATGAGTAAATCTGTATGCAGTTGAGTCTACAGAGAAAATCATCTAAACTTTTGCTTTTGGCTCAGGCTCTTAAGTTGTTATAGATTTGAGCTATGGTTTTTGTGTTATGTTTTATTAAATGCACCATCTTAGCTGATACTGCAATCACAAAATCAGTCATGTTGGTAGCTGAATAACAACGGCTTTACGCTTGCTGATTATCAGCAGCTTGTACAAGTTTGTTACGCAAGAACAATAACTGATATCATGGTTTTTAGAAGTGACAGGGACAAGAATCATGATAGGATATTAAAATGTACTCAGTAATAAACCATGTCCACATGTGCCCCAAAAGCATTTCTAAAGCATCTTGTGGAAAACATTCGCTTCTATTTTGTTTAAATCCACACCAGCTTAAACACAACAATCATGGAATCATGGGTGCTTTCAAAGCCTTTGAAAATTTTGTTTATATGGTTTGCATCACCTACATACTTTGAACTGTTAGAAATAAAACAGAACATTGGCGAAGGCCATGATCCTGACGCAAATTGTTACACTTTTCTAAATTCATTTATGAAGCGTATTGCAGCTCAAATGTTTTGATTTGTTGACAGTGTTTGGATTAATCACTACTGTAATCTGCTACATACAAAGATTTTTAACTTACTGTAAAATTTTTTCAACATTCATAGCTCTATAAACTAAGCGGTTTAGTAGTCTCTGTCATATCATTTACTCTGATATAATTACAATAAATTACGAAAGAATTCAATAATATGATTGTTTATTCTTTTAAAAAAATACTAAAAATGTTTATTTGATTAGTTCCTTAAAAAGCTAATTTCCTCTTGCCATAGGGATTTTACTTGAAAACCCTGTTCTTGTGCTTCGGATATAACCTGTAGTGTTATATCGCACAGAACTAAGGAAAAAACTAAATAATAATTAGAATGTGTTCACAATTGAGATACTTAGTTTGATTAAAATGAATGCGGTTAACCTGTGTGCGATGCAAATTAATCGAGACCTCTTTAAAATGTGGGTGTCGGGTCACTTTCAAATGAACTCTGGTGTGGTTCGACTGAAATGCGAAAAGGCGCTACTGTATGTACTGTACCAAAGATATGCAAACAAACCTAATATGCTTTGCTAACACTATCTGTACTCTAATGTTGAGTGTACCAGAGATTTTTTACTGTTCCGATGTACAGCAGAGGAGGCAGCATTTGGCTGGGCGGGGAGTGAGGAAAAAGTCCTAGCTTTTCTGCATGTGTTAGTTAGCATGGCACAAGGTTCAAAAGCTGCTGAGGAAAAAAAAAAAACGCCATTAATAGATTTAACAATGACAAAGTGTTGCATTTAATGAGCATCCAAGGACATTTACTTTGGACAGCGAACATGATATCACAGCAGGGCTGCGTTCAATAACGAGCACTTGTGAAATGTTCAGGAACACATGACAGTCGAACGGTCTGATGAAATGTCATATGTTTTTGAGTGCTCTCGTTATTGAACGCAGCCCTGTCACACATGGTCCTGTGCTTTAGTATCATGCAGGCAGACGCAGGAGAAGGGAAAGTCTATCACACACACACAAAAAAGGAATAAATAACTGCTTGCTTTTTATTAGTCACTTATTTTATTTATTTATTTATTTTTGTGGGGGACGGTTTCCACTGGCAACTGTCAGGATAAAAGCACAATAAAAGTATTAGGCATGTTGAGGACGTTCTATTCACCATCTGGAGCAATGCTTGGGTTGTTTTCAATGTAATTATTTAAAATTCTTAAGAATTCATCAGCTGGTAAAGATACCACCATACAGTATATAAAATCCACACGTCTTCTGTTGCGTCTTTTGGTCAGATGTTAAAAATGCCAGCGTGAAAACTAAGCAAACCTGGACTTTAGATTAACGTACCATAATTAATGTATTGTTTTATGGTCTGAACCAAGAGAACCAAACTACAAGTGCGAACACACCTTTAATGGCTCTAGATTTCAGCCTTTTTCAAGGTTCTCTTGAATGGCCCTACCCTAATATAAATTTCATTGTTGTGCTATATGACAGGGTGTTGTGGGAGATCCTGGTGAAAGAGGACAACCTGGAGAAAAAGGAAAGCCTGTAAATATTGTACCTCTTACATTACGCCATTAATTTAAACAAATGCACTGATTTTTACATGCGTATACTACTTTTAGCGGTTTCTTTTTCCATCTATCCAGGGTATACAAGGTCCTAAGGGAAACGTTGGATACATGGGAATAAAGGTAGCCATAATCTACCTTAAACATGAGTTATCTACTGTATAATGAAATGGAAATGCATGTGAATAAATGCAAAGTGTATGGATTTTTCAGGGCATTGGGGGTGATCCAGGTTTACCTGGGAGGGATGGAGACGCAGGCATTGAGGTATGCTCTGTTACTGTCGCAATTCCTGTGAGGTTGCTGCCTCTTTTACTTTTTCTTCTTCTGTGATAATCTCGGCTTGCTTCCTCTCAGGCCTATCAAGGACCACAGGGGGCTGAGGGCAATGCTGGAAGTCTTGGAGAAAGGGTAATGCCAGCTTAAACTCTTAAACATCAGTCTTAATGAACAACTGTTATTTGTGACTATGAAATCTTTTTGAAACAGGGTGAGAAAGGTGCTCAGGGGCCTCCAGGGAACATGGGGCATCAAGGACGACCTGTGAGTATTTGCTTACAGTCCGCAACATGGTTACATCATCACCTGAACACTTTTAGCAACATCTTGATGCCTCTATAACAATACAGTTTTGTCAGCTTTTACTGTAGCTGAATCTATATCAACTAAATATTTTGCAGGGTCTCCAAGGATATAAAGGCTCAGCAGGAAAGCCAGGAAGACCAGGACTAACTGGGCCTCCAGGAAGAACGGTATATGTTTTGGAAAGATATTCCAAAGCCCTGTGAAATTTAAGTGCATTCTATGTAAATCTGTTTTATATCTTACAATGTGGTGTATTATTTCTAGGGACATATAGGATTACCTGGAAGATCAGGACCCAAGGTAATGAACTCTGCTTACAATGCCACTGTAATGTAAATGCTCGCTGTACTTCAAAATGAGGTCTGAGATGGCATAGTAAGGGGGGGGGGGGGCTGGTATATGCATTAACGATATGAAATTGGGACAAAAGAGAGACAAAATTATTCTAATATAGAATGTACAATGAACCATGGGATTTTTACTGGAGTCTCACAAAACAAAATACTATTTTTTCATTGTACATTTATTAGAATTTAAATCTAACATACCAAATGTAACTTACATTTACTGAGAGTGAAATTCTATTAACCTTTACAAGACATGTAACTGAACTGAACAAGCATCATTCACACAAATCTCAGTAAAGTAAGTTTGGAAAAACATGAGTTGCATTATTTTCATGTACATATACAAATGAAAATATAGCACATTTATTTGTTTACAGTTCGAGTCAATGAGAGTTCCAGTTCTTACATATGGCCTAGATATGATAGTCATGCCCCAGCTTTGCTATTTATACCTTAACTTCATTGGATCAGACAACTTGCTTACTCAGTCAAAGCATCATGTCTTTTTCCTTACATTCCAAAAAAGTTTACACCTGTCCTCACTACATTCCTGTTCTCAAAGCACAATGTCTTTACAACCAACACTCAACATTCATAAATCTCTCAGCAATTATATCTTTTACGCTGTTAAACATTTTTTAAACCTGTTTACTATTAGTCTCATATAATTTTGAATGTCTGGTATAGAAGTCCCTGTGTATGAGCAGTTATAACAGAAATAATAACATATTAGATTTAAAATAAGTGCATTAAAAATAAACATTCATTCCAGCTACAGCAGAGACTACAAAAATGATGCAAACTTCTGACCAATCAGATTTAGGAATTCAACCTACTGAGCTGCTATCGTGTCATTTTGAAACATCTGTCCAGGATTTAGGGGTATTGTAATAAATAAAATGTAGGGTATTCTGGATAATAACTTTCTCCAAAATGTCAGGAAACACAGCATATGCACATCGACATGGTCGTGCTTCTCTAACAGCGTGGAATCCCTACGTGTTTAAACAGTGCTGTCATGTCTGCCCTGCACCGTGTTACCCATGTACAGCCAGCTGGCAACGAGAGGATCACACACAAGAAAATCGTACAAGAAACTGTCTGTGACTAAAAACACTGAGTCCTCTGTTCTTGTTCCAATGTCAGTTCTCTACTTCAGTCCAACCTCTTTTTAATTTTAGATTTAATTTACAATTCATTCAATGGAATTTCCCAAGGATTTGGATCATTTTCTTCTTTTAGAGTTGTATTCAGAGCTAAGTTACCCTCCCGCTGAGGATTTAATACAGCAATCAGTATTCAGACCTGAGATATAAATACAGACTTAATTGATATTTAGAGTTATTTAAGAGATGTCTTAGTTACGTATGATTTTACAGATATAACCATCTTCATTCATTCATTCATTCATTATCTATACCGCTTTATCCTGTATTAGGGACCTGGAGCCTATCCCAGGAGACTCAGGGCACGAGGCAGGGTACACCCTGGACAGCGTGCCAATCCATCGCAGAGCACACACACACACTCATTCACACACTATGGTCAATTTGGGAACGCCAATTAGCCTAATCTGCATGTCTTGCATGGACTGTGGGAGGAAACCGGAGTACCCGGAGGAAACCCACTAAGCACGGGGAGAACATGCAAACTCCATGCACACAGAGACGGGAATCGAGCCTGGCCGGGAATCGAACCCATATTGTTAAAATAAATAAATAAAAAGGGCAGTGATCATTGTGATGCATCCTAGAGATGGAATCGCCAGGAATCTCTCAATACAATATTATCGTGATATAATGATGGCAATTCGATTTTTATTGCGATTTTATAAGTATCACGATTTTATACATTTACAGATTCAATAAATGTTTCCCCATGATTTTGCAAATATATTGCAAACTTTGCAAATAAGGGGCTTTGATCACAGGATGCTGTGCTGCCTGCCAATTTGCGAACAGTTTAGATAGCACCACCTGTAGGATTATAAAGGAAATCAAATGTTTACCACCTCAAACACAAACATATATACTGTAAAAAAAAAAAAAAAAAAAATTATATATATATTTGGAGTCAGTGTGGACATGTACACAGACTGCCATAAATAAATAAATAAAAAACAACTGCGTTACACCGCCCGAATATATACTAGCCTTCTCTTAGATATTTATTTCGGTGCCTGCCATCTTCTCATTCACAGATCATCGAATTAGTTTTGTTTATATATAATTTTAAAAAATGTCCTTTTTTGTGTTACATTGTATTACACTCGTCAGTCGAAGTTTGTTATCCCCGATTTTGTACTTGAGTTTATTGAGACACTTCTGGAAAACCTCATCTGAGATGCTTAAGTCGATAAAAAATCTGCCACCCTCAGAGCTGCGAACATAATAATTGCATAATCTGCCTGGGATCTAAAAACTGCCTCAAACAGATGCTTAAACAGATACCCGACAAACATTAACATGACTTATGTTATCATGAATTGTTGTAGTGTCATCATTTAACTGGACCATTTAGATGGATTTGTTTTTTTAGAGCACATGAACAGTGAATCTAATGAATCATGACGCTAATGGTATGCATGCCATGGTTTGTAGAACATGGAAAGCAAAAGCAGCACATAACGCTCTTTAACCCATTTCCTCATGATGGGAACAATGCCTGCAAACTTTACTTGTACCAAATTCCTTTAGTTTTTCTTCATAAATATAAAAAGATTCCTTCATTCCTTGCTATAGTATAGCAAACCAACATCAGGAGCCAAAAACATAAATAAATATTTATATATTTGATATACTTTTGTTAATTGTACATTTTCATACTTGTGACTGATGGTACATTTCATCTGTTCATATGCAAGATTTATAAAACATTTACTGTCTCAAAGTTGCAACAACACTATTATAATAGCTTTAAGCTGTTTTGGGGAAACATCCAGTGGGCAATCTAGAACAGACCTTTCTTCTCGCTGGCTAATGGCTATTTTATGAAATATGCATGATCAGGAACCCTTCAGGGCAGTACATGGCATATAAACCTAAAACACAAACAGTCCAATGACAAACAGGAGAGATAAACATTAGTAAACTCCACTAATGTGTTTTTTTTATTCTGCCTCTTGCACCACAAATTTTCTGCTTCCTGTAAGGCGAGCAGTTTAAATATTAAATATTATACAGTTGAAAAGCTACAATGTAAAAATTAAAACAAAAGCTAAATTTGGCACATGTTCTTGTATGAAGGCAATGGTAATGTGACCAACATCTTGAATGTACAATAAATGAACACAAAGGCTTTTCTAGTAGTGACATATTTATGAACGAGCATTGATTTTCTTTCATCATTTGATTTGGACACCCATGCTAATTTGCAAAGTCCAGTATAAATAAAACATTCATTACACATATGTAATAATGTTTGATGTTCGCACATTAATATTTTTATACCAAACATAACGTAAAAAAATTTTTTTTACAGAATTTGTAAAGTATACTATAATTACAATAAATGATTTAAGTTGTATAGGTGCATGCATACCAATAATAGTTCAAAACATTCCTAAATTTGGCTGAATTGTAATAACCAGAAATCTTTTTCATTCATTTTCTATACCGCTTAATCCTGTGTTCAGGGTCGCGGGGGACCTGGAGCCTATCCCAGGAGACTTCGGGCACTAGGCGGGGTACACCCTGGACAGGGTGCCAATCCATCGCAGGGCACACACACATACACACACACCCAATCATACACTATGGGCAATTTTAGGAACGCCAATTAGCCTAACCTGCATATCTTTGGACAGTGGGAGGAAACCGGAGTACCTGGAGGAAACCCACCAAGCACGGGGAGAACATGCAAACTCCATGCACACAGAGACGGGAATCGAGCCTACCAGAAATCTTATTAAATGTAAAGTGTTTTGGGAGCCGAAAGAATCTATTTTTATTTCTGAGCTGGGCCAAGTCACCTGGCTCTCTGAAAAATGCGGGATTTCCCATCACTATTTTCTTTTCTTCAATTGTTCAATTACTTGTGTATTTCCAGGGAAGTGCTGGTATTCCAGGATTTCAAGGAGTAAAAGGGCAAAAGGTAAAAAAAAAATTATCAAATTTATCACATTTTCTCTGCATAAACATAGTTCTTTGTATATGCATGCAGCTGATCATTATAACATTTCTTGCTTATGCAGGGTGAGAACGGCCAAAAAGGACCAAAAGGCAGGGTAAGGTTCATCTTACATTTTATAGACTTTGGTAGCTGGTAGTGTATTATTTCTGTTAGATGTTCTTTAAAAACATGGCACTGTGGTGACTGCACTCAATGTAATAAATACTGTACAACATTTATGTTACATTTATGGCATTTGAGAGGCCCCTTATCCAGATCTGAGCAGTTAAGGATTAAGGGCCTCAACAGCAGCAGCAGTGCGGTATGACCCCTATATGACAGAAATAATAAATAATATTCATAATGACACAATTTTCATTATTTTGTCTCTGTACATCACCACAATGCAAAAATAAGCAAACAAGATGGGATTCATTTGTGGACATTCAGCTTAAAGGTGTTTAAAAATACTACATGTACTACACTCCCTTCATCTTCATACTGTAGGTTTACTGTAGTTTTTTTGTTATTATATTTTAAACTGAAAGTCTTCTGCATTTTAAGTCAATTGTGATGGTGTACAGATGCAAAATTATGGATATTGTGTTTCTGTTAAATGTTCAAAAGTTCCGATCCTGACAGTGACCGCCAAAGATAACTTAACCTGCATATACTGTACTTAAGCAATACCTCATGAGCAAAAGTACTGTTAACATTCAGTAGAACAGCACAATGGCTAGTGTGAGATTTATTTTATAAAACATTTCTAACCATGAAATTAATATCAAGAAACTGACATTTCAGACAAGATATGGCCTGATTTGCTTATTTTTGCTCTGACAATGCAAATACTCCCTCAAGAATCCACAGCTGGATATAGTTTTGTATGTTCCCATTAAACACAGCACATTGCCAACAACCCAGTGTTAGCTTAGTAACAGTTTCAGTGTTATGAACTATTGCTATTGGAATTTTATCTAGCAAACATAGAAAAGCAGAGTGGAATACACAGTGAAAGGTACCAGTGCTGTTATACTTAATATCAGCACTCTCAGCTCTCTGTTAACTTAAATTAGGAGTTTAGAACAAACTGTTGTACCATTTAAAATAACTGTTGTTCATAAATGTTTAAGGTGGGGGACAGAGGCGGGCCAGGGCCACAGGGAGGCCAAGGAAAGCGAGGTCCAGCTGGAGATTCTGGCCGTAAAGGCAACGTGGGAACCAAAGGCGTCCAAGGAGACGAAGGACTAGAAGGCTTTCAGGGACCTCTAGGACCACCAGTGAGTACTGAATGTACAAAATTAAAACTTAACAGCCCTTCTTATATTAATATACTATGTGTTTGTGTATTAACCCCGTTGACCCTGACCATAAAGTAGGAAGACTTTCTAGGTTTATTCACTTTTGTGCGTTATTGAAGCTACAGTGCTGAGTTTGTTCTAGAAAGTGTTTTTGCATTTGGTTAAAAAAAAATCTTACATTTATGATCTGCAAATAGAAATTATTTATCAAGCGCAAGCTGAACAGTGACTATTTCACACATACAGTACAGATATGTTTAAACCTGTTTAAAAAGGAAAAATCTTGAACAGAATTAGTTTTTTAAATATCTCTGTTTAAACAAAAAATGCATGGGAATGTTCACATTAACATGCCAGACAATTAAGTGGCACCAGTACATTATAACTGTTTGGTTAAATGCCTTAAGAGCAACATTCAGAGCCGTGTGATAAGTGGAAGAGAACTATAACGCAGAAAAAAAAAACAGCAATATGGCCAAAAATTCATGCATTTGTCTAAACGTAAATGCTTTATCTTGGTCAGGGTTGTGGTTTGCAGAAAGTTTGGCAAAAAGTTTTAAAACAACAAAAAATGTTACACACAAGGATTATTATGGACTGATGACAAGATGAAACTAGAACTTAATGTTACAATTGAGTCTCATCCAAAATATCATTTTGTGTGTGGTTAGTTAGGCTGAAGCAGTGGATTCAAAAGCAAGAGAGCCTGGATAATATTCTGGCATGTAATCATGATGGTGCAATAATAGCAAAATCAAACTGCAAAGATGTTATGAAATAGCATACAGTTGACAGAGAAACAAGCTAGCTAGAAGCAATGATAAAGTCACTCAATGTAATACAATAACAAACAAAAAGACTAAAACAAACATTCACAGATTTAAAACAGGTGGTATCAGATTGGGGGAAAGTTACAATTTCTTCATTCTGGAAGCCATTTTCCTGGTGTGTTTTTTTTTTTCTGTGACCCAAATTGTAATTTTTTTGTGGATGCAAGGCCAAAACATAAAGAAAAGTGTAGGTTTTTACAAATATTAAAAAATACTTATTTTCGGCCTCTGAGCGGCGCAGTGAGAAAGAGCTGGTATCATCATCTTCTATCATCCGGAGATCGCTAGTTTGATTTCCGGGTGATGCTGTAACCTCTCGCAGAGGTCTAGAGAGAGCTTATTGGCTGAGCTCTCTCAGAGGGGAGAGATGAGAGGTACTTAGCACTCCCAAATTAGTAGTCACGGCTCTACAGCCAATCAGGGGCATCTGTGAGCTCATGCAAGCGGAAGGAGCGGATAGCGCTGTTCTCCGAGTGTTACGCAGCCCCCAACGGTGCGTGAGCGAGTAGTTAGTAAAGATGCAGTTGGCTGGTGTCACGTAGGTCGGAGGAAACATGTGATAGTCTTCGGCCCTCCCGACTGAGTGGTAGTAGCCTTAATTTGGGAGGAATTGGACACGACTAAATTAGGGAGAAAATTAAAAATTTTAATAATAAAAAACTACTTATTTTCGTGGTCATGGGTTGAAAGCACTTTAGTGGATTTCTTGGTACTGAATAATGAAAATAAATGAAGGCTTTTCATGAACACATTTTGTGCAATCAATACACACATCATGCCAATGGTCCACTAAGTAATGTTTCATAAAATGTTCTTCTGTACCTTCATCAGCCATTTGCATTGCACTGCAACGTCAAAGATGATATTGTGCCACTTACTGTAGCTTTGCATGCATAAGATGTGTGGCAACCATGGTGTGTCAAGAGAGTAAACACATTCTCATTAGTGTGGTTTCTGCAGCTTGGAGCAAGGATTTAATTTACTATGAGCTGTAAATCCATAATGATCCCAGCAAAACGGCTGGCTGTATTTGTTTCTCACTCATTACAATGTTAGCTATTTCCTTTCCAAGGTTTGGTATAACATAGGGCAATGCTTTCCTTAGCTGGCTGAACTGTTTCAGGGATGGGTGTAAGCCAGTAATCCATGTGGAATTAATTTCTTTCCCAGGGCCCGACTCTCTCGGCCCAACATGTTATCGAGGTTTGCAAGCGTGTGGTGCTGGAACAGATGTCCACGTTTGCCAACTCTGTGAAGCGTACATGTGCTGCTGTGTGTCCGCTGTATGGCGATGTGCCCATGGGTGCCCCTGGTCCCCCAGGCAAAAAGGGACCACCAGGCCCACCTGTGAGTCTACCATTTCTGCATGGCATTAAAGTAACAAATAAATAAAAACAAAACTCTAAAATAAAAAAAATAAACCAACCTTTAGATGTGATTTGAATCAGACAGCATGAAGTGATAAAGCATGGTTTTCAGCCCCATTACACATTAAGAAATTGTTTGCCATGATAAACAGAGAGAGAACATGCACCATATATCAACTTTCCCAATATTTCCTGGGCTGCGTTAGATACATAACGTGTAGGCCGCAATAGAACATGGTGCGGTGGTTGATATTACTGGTTGAAATTGAGACACTAACATTTCCAAGGGTCTATAAAGACACATAAGTGGTTAGAGACAGAGGCACTTGCTGTGTTAAATAGTTGGAGAGAATCCATCACCTTCCCTTGGAGCAAAAAGTCTTTTCCACATTCAGTTTGCTCTGAATTATCAAACATTTCACTCGGGAAGCTCAAAGGCTGATAAAAGTTCACCAAGCCTCCAATGCATGTAAAAAGTATAAAGTTATAAAACTAACTCTGTACGAGTTATAAAATCCTTCTGCACAAGAATTATGGCTCCCCCCCCCAAACTTATGCTTTATGACTTCGGCTGCTTTAAGGGACTAAATAACTTTAGGTTCTAGTGATATTTAATAAATTTACTGTAGTGAACAGAAATGTAGTCAGCAAAAATTTACTATAGTCAGCAGAAATTTATTTAAAAATCTCCTGACCTATGGAGCTCAAACATTTCTTACAGTATGTATTCCATAACCTAGCGCAGTATGTCACTTTTGCTGATCTATCATTAGGGTATTCCTGGTACTGATGGTGTTAATGGAGAAGTGGGGCAGCAAGGATTCTATGGAGAGCACGGTGATCCAGGCAAACAAGGAGTGCGAGGTAATACTCATTCCTAATCATAACTTAACACAATGATACGCATTTAGATTAAGATAAAGTCTAAATGCAAAAACACAGCTAGTAGTTACAGGATGTATCTTGCAATTGGTTAAAAGATAAGATTCAATAAGAACCTGTTAGCCAAGTTTTAATAGTCTTTAGACTTTAATTGTGGTTTAAATATGCATTTATTTATTCATTTATTTATTTATTGTTTAACACAGGTGGTCAAGGGGAGAAAGGAGACAAAGGTCCAAAAGGTTATGGTTTAACTGGTTATACTGGAGACCAAGGACAAAAAGGTAATTTCAGTTATTGCATTCATCGGAATCAGGTTAACTTTTTCTTTTATCCTAAATTTGAAGCCAAATGTTTAAGTATACGTACCTGACTCGGTCTCAGTTAATTCACAACTTCACATATTTTATGTTACCAGATGTTTCTTTTGAAAGGTCCTATTGTTCATGTCAGATCTGAGACAGATTTATTCAGATTTTTATTTCTGTGGGTTAAAAATGCACATATACTGTACATATACCACATTTTCTTTTTGTCTGGTCCAAAAATGAATGAAATATTATTTATAAACATTTGGTTGGCTAGTGGCATACTTAAGAGTTAATCAGAAGTGTACTGGTGGCCTTGATACCATGGGAAAATTTTGCCAATACGGTACATCAAGAAAAAAAGAAAGAAAAAAATCCTGTGAACCTCCACAAGTCCAGTAGGAACAATTTTCAAACAACAAAAGGAACCACAGGCATCTGGACACATAATATAAAATATAAACAGCTCCATACTGCACAGACACTACTTACACGAATTAACTTCTTGGGATGAATAAACTTTGGTCCAAAGGGTTCAATGGCCCCTTGGATACATCAGGTAATAATTTAATAAAGTTAAAAGAATCCCACATCACCATGTCCTAAAATGATGTTACATAAATAACCCCTACATCAGATCCAAGCAACCAATGAAAAAGCCACACTGAAGTTTGCAGGTGATCAACAGGAGAAATTTGGAAGAGTTATCTTTGGCAGATAAAAAATAAAAACTGAACAAACAAAAATATCATTATGAATATACATAGGCAATCATTATGTTGTGGGGATGTTTTGCTAAAACAAATTGACCACAGCATTTACAAAAAAAAAAACAAAAAAAAAAAACTCACTGCAACATGAAGCCACTAAAAATATTTTGAGTAAATGCTAAAACAATTTTTTTTTAAATGACCTCTTACTGAAATGAAGGGGATGTCCTACTTGGCCAACGTTGTGAAGAATTGAGTTAAGCTTGGGTATATGATACATTTTGGACTCTAGTTTAGAGAGTGAATTTTGCTGTAAGCACACTTAATTATGTTACAGTGCTCAGAAAGCAAAGCACGACATACTGTAGCAGACAGACTGTTAAATCTTACCTCTCACATTAACAGGTCAGCGTGGGCGACCCGGCAGAGCATTCGATGGGCACCCTGGTCGAATGGGTGAGAGAGGTCATGCTGGCCGACCCGGGCTGAGGGGTCACCCTGGACTACCTGGGGTTCCTGGAGTTTGCCTGACTTCAGGGTGTGGTTCGCTCACCGGGACTGCTGGTAGCACACCCCAACCCGAATCTCAGAGCTCATCCCGAAGGACACCACAGAGACTGCGGGCACGCCCATAATGTTACAGGACAAATGCATTTGCGTAGCAAGACAACAACTGCTGTAAATAGATTAATAAACCCCACCACATCAAAAGACTGTAAGATTCCAATAATAAAGAGAAGAACCATCACCAAGGTACAAGATCAACTGACGCCTCCTGAGAAATTTATGTTTAGAAGCTGATCTGGGTTATTGCTTATTGGCTTATGTCTTTGTAACATTATCTTGTATTTTTAAAAAGGCATTTATGTGGTTTCTCAATTACTCTTATGGGAGATTCCTCCAAGCATCATGAAAACCTTTTTCCTGTCCAAATGTGTCCACACAGTTTCATAACTTCATGTCCAGGTCCTGGTACTGAGGAAGATGATTTATTGTGATTGTCACATTAGACATACACAGCAAGTAGGCTGTAATTGTATTTGGAAGCAAGTTATTAAAGTTTTTTCCAGGCAAGTGTTTTCCCAAAGATACAGCATCGCAAATCAAAATCTATTTCCTTAGAATACACCAGAGTGCATCAGTTGATTCTGACCAGTCCTGTTTTCAGGATTTTTTTTAATTTACCTCCACACTATGTCAAGTCTCCTCTGTGTTTGACAGAAACCTCTTGACAGATTGTGATTCTCACACACTGTTGTTCTGTCCTAGTGGTAGCATTCGTAACTGAAACAAACCAACAACAACAAAAAATCCAACTCACTCATAGGTCCATTTACATTCCATTATCTTCCTCCTGTTGGCATGTCATGGTTTATGAACTCCAGTATACTAAAATGTCTTGTTCTTACCTGAACATTTTAATTGCAGTTCCCCATATTCCTCCAATAACGTTTTTAAGCAAATGATACTTAACTATTCTCCATCAGATGCAGACAGTTTTTTGGATAGGTCACTGGATGTCAAGTCCTCAAATTGCCAGGATTTTTGTTTTCCTTTTATCCAAATTTTCCTGGAGAGTTTGAACATTTTGAAAATCCAGATAAGTAGGATACTGCTCTTGGACCATGTTCATACAGAATAAAGAACTCATGACTTTATTAAAGTGATTCTCTTAAAGCTCTATCTTAGCGTTTTCAGCAAGTTTTAGTTTATTGTAAGAAAATGTATAATTTATTAAAGATCCTAAAAAAACAAGCCGTAAAATGCTGTTATAACAATTAAAACTGATTTATAAACACAAGTGATTTAAAATAAAGGTTTAGAAATTAAATTACCAGCATTAAATAACCCAGCTGCTGCTCCTGACTTTCACTGCAACAATTTGTCTCATTCTCTTTAAATGACTGACATGATCTGTTTCTAAAAGATATGCAAGGCTGGTCTATATTAATCCTACAAATAATTGGCAGTCTAGAATATTTTTTGAGAGCTAGATATACAGTACTAAATTAACTGAATTAAATCTGACTAGACTTTACTATTTCTGTAAGTTCTGTAAAAACAACATAAAACTAATTTCTTAAGCTGTTTTCCTGATGTGACAGTTCTGGCTTAACCTGACCATTCATTAATCTAAAGGACAAATGGAGTTGATCCTCCACCAGCTCCTCATGTACATAAAAAAAAGCTTAAAGAAACTTATTGCATGAGGTATTGATTCGGTAGGACACAGGTATCAGTAATCAGGGGAGGTGGAGTCTGTATGCTCCCACTGGCAAGCTCATGAAAAGCTCAAGAAGAAATGGGATAAGGGTGACTTGAGCTGAGGAGGAAGCTGTGTAATACACCAGTTTAATGAGGAATTTTGGCTCTTGAAATGTCAACATCGTTTCTTGCTTAAATTAACGCCGGTAGCCATACAATCATTTTCCTGTCAGTGTTCTGGTGCCTCCCTGCAGTGATGATTGATTTGCTCTTTTTATCTCCTATCAGCTCGTTGGACTGAGCAGCTGGATAGCTTTCTGCATCTTAACCACTTAACCACTTGTGTAGTAAAGGTCCACTAGACCAAAGGAGTCTAGTAACGTTGCATCCTTTTTAAGGAAAAAAAATGCCTTACATTGTAAATAGCAAATTTACGTTTCATGATCAGGACTCTTTAGGAAGTCAATAACAAAGGAAAAACACGATTGTGTATGGCCTCTATGGTATGGTATGGTATAGAGAAAGAGATAACCTTAGTTACCTAGTATTGTACAGTGGTATCGAAAAGTGTTGAGACAATATTAAAATTAGTATTTTAATGACACTTAAAAAAATACAATAAATTATAAATAATAGGAATAATTTGTGACTTTCTGCAAGTGAAATTGCAGTTAATCAATATTTAGTATATAGTTTGCAATTTTTGTGACAGCTTCAGAAAGTAGGTCATGCTGCATATTTGTAGCATCTATTAAATAAACCATCTGATTCAAATTAGCAAAACTCTTACGCTAGATACATGGCATATGTTGTCTTAATACTTTTGGCCATGACGGTATTTAAATGGTTTATTATAGACACTCTCACTCTGTCTATGGCTAATGAATTGCTGGGCCAAGCCAGTCACCATTTAAATAGCTGTGTAAAGTCAGTGAGCTTGATGCTGTTTAGCTAGCATGACAAATGTCTACAAAATTTGTGTCAATTCTAATCTGACACCCATAAAATAGCTCTGTTAACCACTTTTATTAGTAGCCACTACACTCTGTTAAACAAGCTTTTTATTAGTTGTTAAAAATAAATCCCATGCATGGAGCATTAAAATGGTAGTTATGAACTGGTTTGGCTGAAGCATAAAGCACGTGTCCAAACCGTATAGCCAGTGGTGTCAAAAGTATTCACATTCATTACTTGAGTAGAAGTATAGATACTAGGGTTTAAAAAGACTTCTTTAGAAGTTGAAGTATCAACTCAAGCTTTTTACTCAAGTAAAAGTGTAAAAGTACTGGTTTCAAAACTACTTAAAGTATAAAAGTAAAAGTACCGTAAGGGGGGGGGAGCATTAAGGATAAAAGCTTAGGCTGTGCTTAGGGTCTATATACTACTGTACACTAACACCTCATTAAAAAAAAGAAAAATGTGTTATTTTTTTGTTCTATTTTTTAACGGCCATAGTGATTTGGGATACTGTATATGGCAATTGAAAAAGAATGCATTTTAGTACAATGCAAATACATTAAAGAACCATATATGTGTACTACTGAGCATTAACATGTTTTATGGAGAAGAAGATATGATAACTAGTTGCCTATAAGTATTTTAATGGTGCAAAAAGTCAAACTTCAGAGGCATGTCATCAGTAATCTTTATTGGAATGTAAATGTACATCCAAGCTTAGCTGCAGGAATCTATGAGGGTAACATACAAGAATATTAGTGTACCCAGGGCAGGCTTAGTAACAATTACCCTTGTATGGTTGTCTACAATAAACATTAGTGCTGTCAGAATGAATGATTAATCAAAAAATTTTTTTATATATCATTCCTGTTACCTTCCTCGCTCGTGCTTGGTTCTGACATTTCGCTCGAATCTTGAGTCTCTATCACGGACATCTCTTCGTCTACTTATCACAACCTTATCAACCGAAAATGGTATTTTATTCAAACGTCCTTGCTGGAGTGTGTGATGTGACATCATGTGCAGGTGCGATGGATCACCCAACCAATAGGGTGTCGGAATGGTGTGTTTATACTTCTCATCCAACCACAATCAAATTTGCTCCATCCGGATGGCGCGATTTTTATTTTTTTTTAATGACATGCTGAAATAAAATAGGAGTAACGAGGCTATTTTTAAAATGTAAGGAGTAGAAAGTACAGATAATTGCGTAAAAATGTAAGGAGTAGAAGTCAAAAGTCGGCTGAAAAATAATTACTCCAGTAAAGTATAGATACCCAAAATTTCTACTTAAGTAATGTAACGAAGTATTTGTACTTCATTACTTGACACCTCTGCGTATAGCAAACCAGCTAACAATATAATTGTACCCAGTGCCAACATGAATAAGAGAAAAGGGTGGCCCTAAAACACTTTAATTTAGTCTGAGCGAGAGAATTCACCATTACATGATGTAATCTCAGACAAAATCTATGCCATGTAAGAACGGTTCTCTTTATCCAGACAAAAACTGTGATAGATGGTCTCAAGAAAAGGATAAAAGTAATTTACTATTCCACTCGGTGCTGTTTCAAAATTTACCGTGAACTTTCACAATGCTATCTTAATTCATTCTCACTTTCTAA
Organism: Channallabes apus; assembly: GCA_030522415.1. Taxonomy (NCBI): domain Eukaryota; kingdom Metazoa; phylum Chordata; class Actinopteri; order Siluriformes; family Clariidae; genus Channallabes; species Channallabes apus. The sequence goes on along the minus strand of CM060125.1, from coordinate 22,404,018 downwards.
ATCACAGCACAGACAGTCCTTATCCTCAAACCAGACTAACAGCTGAGGAAGGTGAGGAGCAGATAATGCTAACTGTACTTTTAGCTCATCACAGTGCTAACTGGTACGCTGTCCAGTGTGTATACCCCACCTTGTGCCCCAAGTCGCCTGAGATACGCTCCAGGTGCCCCCCTGTATAAAGGATAAAGTGGGATAGACAATGAGCTAGTGAATGAGTAAGATTTAATGTGCACCTATCTACCATATAAGACTATTATACACAGCTCATAACTGAATAACTAGTACTAATTTAGTTGTAATATAATTAAATTGAATCATAGTATTGTATTTAAGTTTGTAGAAATATACAACAAACACCTTTTATAATCAGTGAACATGGGAACTTTATTTGCAAGGTTGTCCTAACAATCTTTTTCTGTTATGAAATACTTTGCTTTTTGTATTTTCTCAAATTAACTACTTTACCTCATTTTATTAGTGTTTGTGTTAAGGAAACATAAAAATCCCAATCTGTAGTGTAATTCTGCCAAATCGTTGGCTCACAATAATTTTCCATAATATTGCAAGTGTGTAATAGTGTGCCTGACTGGTGCCTTGGGATGGACTGCCATCCCGTCTAATATGTATTCCTCTATATGTGTATATATTTAAATCCTGCTTAGTTACAAATTTGTTCCATAATCAGATATTCCATGGTAAACTTCAGTCACTACTAATAAAATCAGGGGGTTATGCACAGAGTTGTAAGCTATATCAAAAGAACATACTGTCGTCTTCCATCAACAGATAGAATGATATAAACTAGCTGAAACACACAATACTGCTTAAACCTACTGTACAAGAAGTTAATTTTGTACTCTGCTAAACATGAATTCCACTGAACTGTCCAGGGAAAGTCCCCTAGAGTTATTATGTGCATCTGCATGATCCCCCATCAAACTGAGCAAGAGGAGGGAGGCGGTGCGGTGTTCCCCCTCAAGATGATTCACCAATTTCTTCCATGGAAAGTCTTATAAATTTCTCTCCATCCCTCCAGATCTCTTTCTTTCTCTGTCAGGGAAATGTGTTTCAACTACACATCTTTTTTGGTTACCAAAAATTGGAGCATGTAAATTATCATTTAATACGTAATAGTTTTACCTATTACAGCACAAGTGAATGGTACTAACAAAACAAAGAGGTAAGCAGGATGAGTTTCAAAACATAGGAAGAAACATGCTTTCTATGATGAATTTTTTTTCCTATGAAATTATTTTTTCAACCTAAAACATGTCAAGGAATTGAAGGTCAACAAACCTGTAATGGCAACATGTTGCTTTTATAACATTTGTGTTTGTACATGTTTGTACAAGCAGTATACAATGCATTAGACTAATGCATTGCAACGAGAATGCTTGTTTCACTTACCCTAGATACCACTTTAATCCTATAAATGTTTACTTTCTTCAATAAGGAAAAGCATTTATCAAATTAAGTTTCTGATTTCAAAACATTTCCTATTTTTTTAGGCATGCCATATGTTTTCCAGTGTCATGGCTTGATAATAGTCGGCTTGAGGACGTCCAAACTACACAACCACTCCAAAATCCATCATTTTTCTGCCACATCCTGCTGCTATTCTTTTCCTATTCAGGAAACAAGCTTAACCGTCACCTTACAGTCATGACTTAGCAGTTGACTTTCAGGCCAAATGGAATATACAGTCATACAAAGCCCAGCTGTACATTTCAATTACTAGGATTCCTGTGAGACCCACAAGTGATTCTCTGGTCTTCAAGTCATTGTTTTCGAATGCATCAATCATGGATCCCCCAACCACTGATTAAACATTCATCAAGGTGGCAGCTGCTCTGTTGGGATCAGCAGGGAGAGTCTATATTAAAGCTACATGGAAACCAGGGGCATGATTTGGGAGCAGAACAGGGTCGAGCAGATTAATAGAAGAAACAAGTTCTTTCAACTTTTTGGACCAGCGGTATGTCTGGCGTGCAAAAGGTCAGCCTTATGACCAGAAGAATACCATCCCCACGGTCAAACACGGAGGTGGGTCAATAATGATGTGGGGCTGTTTTTCTGCGGCAGGAACTGTCCATCTTGATTGTGTACCTGGCATCATAGATTCCTAGAAATACCAGGTCATTTTGAAGAAGAACGTGATGCCTTCTGTTGACAAATTAAACCTTGGTGATCATCGGATCTTCCACCAAGTCAATGATCCCAAGCACACCTCCAAATCAACCAAAGCTTGGTTGGGGAAAAGATGCTGGAGTGTCCTGGAGTGGCCTTCTCAGTCACCAGATTTAAATCCAATTGAAAATCTCTGGTGGGATTTGAAGAAGGCAGTTGCAGCACGGAAGCCACCAAACATCACTGAGTTAGAGGCTTTTGCACGTGAAGAATGGGCAACGATTCCAATCGAGATGTGCAAGAAGCTTGTCAGCACTTACAGTAACACTTACAGTAACACTTACAGTAACTTTGATGTTCAAATGAAAATTGTAAGTCAACTTCTGTTGTCAAAATAACTCAAATATGTATCAATAAATATTGTTTGTTATTTCATATGTTTTGTTCCCATTTATTTTCATTATCTTGCATCAACATCACTATATTGTCTATTGAGGTGAGGGGGTTGAATATTTCTGATTTCTGAAGTGTAGAGTATACAACTTAATTTTAAGGACTTTTTTTTTAAACAAATGTTATTAGTGATTGTTTAGCAGTCACAAAGATCCCAAAGCCGAGCATTTACTTCTGCCAAAATAAAAATAATAATTGGCTTGTAATAATATACTAGAACACTGCTCTGCTCAGGTTGATGATAAGCTGCATATTTTCCCAGCTTCAGTATCTCAACATGTAGGTTTAAGCTCTGATCAGCAAAAGAAAGTGAAGAATATTTTTGCGAAATACTGAATCAAAGTCCCAGAAGGACCCTAAATATTTTTGAATACAAGAGTCCACATGTAGGAACATGCACCCGATCCATAGTTGCAAGTAAGATTACTAGGAATTAAGAATAATGCAGTGGACTTGAAGCATGTGAAATATTTAAATTTACAGTTGAAGCAAAATGTCTTGCACAGATTATTAGCATTGAGTGTTCAAAAGTTACATAGAAAAGAATTAATAGTAAAATACACCACAGGCATCAAACTAAACAATCTCTATTAGAAAAACAAGAAAATGAAGAATAAAAAGGGAATAATTATTCACATATTGGAGTTAGTTCCCAAGTACATGACACGTTTCTAATTTTATGCCTCATTTAAAAAAAAAAAACACTTTGCAGGCATTATTGTTCCAAATCCACAACTGGAAATACACTGGCTGGCCAAAAAAAGCCACCGTTTGTATATAAATAAGCAAGCCAAAAATCCAAAAGAGCCTTTGATTGGATAATTTCTGCTGTGATTAATATATTTCAGCTGGCAACAATTCAGTGTGTAGCTTCTCATTTCTTAAACAAGCATGTCAGGAAGTATTCTGTGGTCATTGAAATGGAATTATTGTGTTTCAGACATGTTAAATTATTGGCCCAGATCAAGCAAAGAAAACAAATAAGGAGATTGCAAAAATTATGGCAATTAGGTTAAAAACTGTACAAACACATTATTAAAACATGGAAGGATGGTGCTAAATTGGAAAAAAAATGTTGTCTGGTAAAAAACAAAACACAAATGAACACGAATGGAGATCACGCAAAAAGACTGTCGAAATGTGAATGCAATGTTCCTACATTCACTTATTAAACTTTCTACTGACAACCTTATCCAGGGCAACTTACATTTTTGTCTCATTATACATCTGAACAGTTGAGAGTTAATGGCCTTGCTCAAGGGCACAACAGGGACAACTTGATGGTCATGGGATTTGAACCTAGCACCTACACAACCATACAGTAGTCTAATGTCTAATCAGCTGTGTGGCTAAGAAAACCACTTCTTTTTCAGACTAACCGATGAGTCCAGATCGACCCAATTCCAGAGCGACTGTCATATCAGGATAAAAAGGGAAGAATTTGTAGTGATGCACCCAACATGCACAGTGGCAACTGTATAAGCCTATACAGGCAGCATCGTGATCTGGGGTTGCATCAGTTGGTCAGCTGTACCCCTAATTCCTGAAGCCAGCTGACAACGTACCTGCATGTATTGAATGACTACGTAGGTTATCACATCTATGCACATTTTTTTAATTAATTAAATTTTTTTTTTAAGATGACAATGCCAAGATTTATCAGGCTCAAATTGTGAAAGTGTGGTTTTGGGACCATGCGGAATCAATTTCACACATGAATTGGTCACCAGAAAGTCCTGTTTTTAACCACACTAAAAGTCTTTGCGATGTGCTGAACAGACTGCAGAGTGGTTAGTCTCTCCCATCATCAATGAACTTCTCAACCAAAAATTAAATTATGTTGAATGTCTGAACAGAAATTAACATTGATTTTGCTTCGGTTTCTTGAAACAGTGCCATGGCAAATGTGCATTGTAACCAAAGCTCAAAGTACATGTTTTGTGTTTATCTTTTGCTTTAACATGGTCTGATTCACCGTTTCAATACCGTGATAATAGAGAGCTTGTCATCCAAAGCTATAGAGCAAGACAGATAATTGGACACTGATAGAGACATATATAAAGAGACTGAAAGGGAGTGACAGAGCAAGAGAGAAAAAGAGCCAAAGAGCCAGAGATAGAAACAGAAAGGGAGAGAGTGAAAGAGAGAGAGAGAGAGAGAGAGAGAGAGCTCAGACAGCCGAGAGAGACAGATAAAGAGAGAGAGAGTTGGAAAGTGGATGGAAAGGGCAGGCACACTCACTGGAGCAACATCTGTGACTCTGCAGCTTTCCAAAGCTTCTGCAGGCTAGTACACTGTGGAACCACGGCCATGGCACACCTATGAGGATGTAAGAGGAACTTCATTCAGCAAGAATCCAGCTCTGCACACGTTGACTTTTGGTAAACCCTTTCCCTTTTTTTCCTAATTACTACAGTGATAGCATTAATTTTACTTGCATGGCTGATTGCGCTGGAAGTTGTTCGGCTTTGTAGTATTTAAACTTCTTGTCACGAAAGTTTAAATAAAAGTCTCAGTTAGAAGTAACTGAGAAGGCCAATCAGACTGTTTTATATCTTATTTTTCTGAGGCTGTGGCCATTGTTGAGCTAATAAGTAACAAAAGCTTTTTTTTCGCTCTCTGCAGTTTGTTGAATCAAATTTCTTGCTGGATCTGTTTTTCATTTCATGGTTGTGTTCTATGTTTAACAATGGGTCATATCCTCTTGTAATCACATTTACAGTTCATATGCATCGAAACAAAAATTAAAGCACCCAACCATATAGACATTAATTAATCATCGATTCCCACGTTTGTGACACATATGCAGTTACATGCATATGAAGAATGAATGGAATTAATTGGCAGGCACTGCACTACACAAAAACAATGCTTTTTTTGTGTGCTTCACATAGCTTTAGGAAAAGAATGACAGTGTAGATAAGGATGAACAGCAGGAATCATAAGAGGGAATCCCCAACATGGAAAGAACTGGAGCTTTACATAGTGGGACAGACAGAATGGCTCACTGTTCATTAATGTGGGGTTTACGGTTAGTATACTGTAACTTGAAACACAAATTAAGCTCAGCATATCTAAATGACAATGATTGGACTCTTCCTTGTTGTCCATGTGTATTGCAATATTCATTAGTGAATTTCACCTACAGACATCCTAGACATTATACTGTTAACTGAAAAAAAAGGAAACTTCACAGTATTTTGTTTTAATGCTTCTGAGCAATGGACACACTTACAGTAGCAATATCTCATCTTGATGAATTAGTTGTTGAACAAAGGTCTCATGTCTTGCTCCAGTCCTACAGGAAATAAACCAGCAAGCAAGCTGAACATAGCTCACAACCAAATTCCACAAAGCTTTCCAAGTCATGTTGTTGATGATACAACAATTTCAGTAGTAATACGGAAGTAGTGAAAGTACTATGCCTTCAGAGTTCAATGAAAGGGTCCTCAAAAAGAGGTCATGAATTAAAAATGCCATCTAACGAACTGTCTGGCAGGCGCAAATGTACAACTAGTTTTGAGCAAGTTAAATGCAACATCTATACCAGCATCACACAGGAAGGTACTGTAATGCAAGTTATATTTTTTGGAACATAGTTGTCTTCATTTTGTCTTGAATACATGTGTTTGGTCATTATACCAGAACTGGAATTTCACTGTCTGACACTGTAAATGGATTCCGTGTGCGATTGGCAAAGAAGTAGCAATATCCAGTTCTGAGAAAGAGCGAGTAGGAGGGGATATGGCAACTGGCTCATATAAATGGTGGTGAGTTCCAGATTTACCCCTCCACGCCCCCCCACCCCCAACACACACAGAGGGATTTAGGAAAGAACTGGAGCAAGAGGCCATACTTGCTTCTTAAGGTCAAAGCCTAGAACAGCCCACTGATACAACACACCAGGCTACGCATACTGTAAAACTGTGGGAGTTCACATTTTTTAAATGAAAAAAAAAAAAAAATCAATCAAATGATCACCAGGTCAAAAAGACTGTCTTACATTCATGTTTCTTGTTTATTACTGTGTTTTCATAATGCCTGCAAATCTTTCCCCCTCTGGAAACCATAATAAAGTATGTGGCTTCCCACAGGAACCCTAGTTATATAAAGCCTCTCAAAATGTAATACTGCATAGCCGAACTGTGACCTGTGGTCCTAACATGCAGCAGGACTTACAATACTGAACACACTGTATACATTCTGGGTGCCACTACAATACTGTCTGTCATCTTGCACACAACAAACACAAGGAATTAACATCTCTTCATGCAACAAGACATTAAAACCACTTTAGATTCCACAAAATCAACTGTCTAACTTGAGGTTCTCTAAGACACATTTATCTTCATCTCTCTTTAGGTACAAAACTGAGGCTTCGTGCTTCAGGATCATTGGTTGCAAAATGAGATCCATGCATTTTGTCTTTTGGTGTATGCACTTCATGTTTCTTCACTTATTTTGCGCAGCCCAAGACAAGGACATGAGATTAAGTAAGATGCTTCTCTCATTCCCATTATCACTGCATGAAGACTTCGGTTTGAAATAACATCATCTAATGATCATGGTCAACGCAGTTTATTTTTATTAGGACATTATTGATTATAATGTTTTTTATATATACAGTGCATCTAAAAATATATATATATTTTGGAAAGGTTTTTTCTAGGTTCTAGGTTCATTACAAGACAAGGGAAATATAAGCCTTTTTGTTTTTTTACTGTTTACAAGTAATGAAAATCCAGTATCTCAAAATACTCGAATTTTCTAAAATCTAAAAAAGAGTTACAGTTACAGAGTTTCAACAACTGAAAAGTATGTTCCTTTATGAACTCAATACTTGGACAAGGCTCTAAGCAGCTTGGATTTAGGAACATGCCTCCCTACCCTTCCTCCAGACTTTCGGGTGTTGATTTCCAAATGAAATGCAAACTGCACCTTCTAAAGAGGACTTTGGACCATTAAGCAACGGTCCAGTTCTTTTTCTCCTTAACCCAGGTGGTTGTGGGGTGGCTTGATACTAGGACTGCAACAGCATTTTCTGAAGACATGTGTGCGTGGTGGCTCTCGATGCACCGACTCCAGCCTCACTGCCCTCCTTGTGAAGCTGTCCCATGTTCTTGAATCAGTGTTGCCTGACAATCATCTCAAGGCTGCACTCATCTTTCTTCCTTGTGCACCTTTCCCTACCATACTTTTCTCCTCCCAATCACTTTTCTGTAAATATGCTGCAATACAACACTCTATGAACAGTCAGTCCTTGTTCTGGACAAATGTCAAGTCAGCAGTCTTTCCCATGACTGTGTTTGCATGTATGGAACTAGACCGAAAGCTGCAATGTAGTAATACTATATGACCATAATTTACTTAAACTGTCAGACTAGAAATTCTAATATTTTGTGATACTGATTTTTTTTATTTTTACAAACTGCTAGCCATACTTATCAATATCTAACAAAAAAAAATCCTGAAATATTTCACTTGAAATAATCCAGAATAAGATATGTAAACATGAATTGAATTTTTATTAAATTAAGATGTGAAAAAACTATTTCCACAATATTGTAATTTTTTTAGATGCACTGAATATATAATTTCCCATCTAAATACACTGTAGTAAGCCTGCTTCTTTTGCCTTGCAGGTTGCAGAACAGCTCCAAGTGACTTAGTATTCATACTTGATGGCTCATGGAGTGTGGATGACACAAATTTTGAAATAGTGAAACGGTGGCTGATGAACATTACAATCAGCTTCAACATTGGCCAGAAGTTCACCCAAGTTGGGGTGGTCCAGTATAGTGATGAACCTGTTTTACACATACCCCTGGGAAAACATTACTCAACCAACGACCTAATCAAAGCCATGGAAGACATAGAATATATGGGGGGCAACACCAACACTGGAAAAGCTATAAAGTTTGCTAACGAGAAACTATTTGCACTATCAGAGCGTGGTCCGAATGGGGCTTCAAAAATCGCAGTGGTTATGACAGATGGGAAGTCACAAGATGCAGTGATGGAAGCTGCAGAGGCGGCAAGGAAAAAAGGGATAATACTTTTTGCAATTGGTGTTGGGTCAGAGACAGAGGAGACAGAGCTGAAAACAATTGCCAACAAGCCGTCCTCAACCTATGTTTTCTATGTGGAAGACTACAAAGCCATCTCCAAGATCCGTGAAGTTATTCGACAGAAGTTGTGTGAAGGTAAACTTTTTAAATTAAACCTAAAGAACATGAATGCTGATAGCTGGTGCACATCTGATACTGATAGTAACAAAGGCGCCTCTGCAAGACTTTGTTGACATGATGTGAAATATCACAGGCACATTGGCAGTGTGTTAATTGAGGGCTGTGTTTATATGCATGATCTGTGTTGTGCTGCTCAGATCCAATCCAGTGTTGTTCTCTATGCTGATGTCCATTTACGGTGTTTAGATGTCTTAGTCTTATTAAAAACAAAATTAAACTATCAATCAGTAGTGAAGGTTATATGTTACTCTTGAGAGCGCAAGAGTGAAAGAGAGTGAGAGACATATGCTAAATGTAATGCATATTACTTATCAAGACAGATTTATCAAGGTAGTCTTGCTTTACGGAACATTATTTTAACCTATTTAATAGCTACTGGGGAATTATGTTACCAGTACAGCTGGCATTCTGGGAAATTTCCATTTTCACCTAGTAAAGCTAGTAAGTCCCTACATGAGAATGAGTTCCAGTCTGAGAGCTCGTTCATAAGTCCAATTTGTTCGTAAGTCCAGCAAACATGTTCTAAAATTGTTAGTATCCTAGTACCTATACTAGGATAAAAAACATATAAAAATAACACCATTATCTTCTCGTACTTTAGAATCATGCCAATGGTTGAACATCATGTTAAAAGAATGAGCAATGTCAGCCAGCTTTTCACCTCGCTCCATTCTCTCAAGTATTTTCTCTTTTGTTTCCTCGTTATTGCTTGCCGCTTCTTAGCAGTAACAGCTTCATCCCCGCTGATTTTGCGCATACCTGCATTTAGACATTTGGCAGACGCCCTTATCCAGAGCGACTTGCATTTTTATCTCACTATACAGTACATCTGAGTAGTTGAGGGTTCAGGATCTTGCTCAAGGGCCCAACAGTTTGGTGGTCGTGAGGTTTGAATCCGGAACCTTCTCAATCATAGTCCAAATTTTCAAAGAATAAATTAATTTTTTTTAAATCTTGTGTTGTAATTAAGTTTAAACTAACATTAAATACTTATGATTAAATATTTCCCTTGAATTTTTTTAAATATCAAAACTAATAAAACAAAGGCAGGGTTTTAAATTCTGATATTGTTTATTTATTTACCCTATTATCGACCTCGTCAGTTGCAGGAATCATACTATAAGTGACGGATATACTGTATGGGCTTAATAAATTCCTGTTTGAGCTGAACTTCTATATTTGTATCCTTACAGGTTGTTAGGTGTATGTGGGTGGATTATCAGTTTGCACTGGATTGCCATAGGGCTGACTTCACAAAGAATTTTTCTGCTTACAAAATAAACAGTACATTTATTTGTATATAGGAAAACACTTTGTCGTAGACTTGCGTGGTGTTCAGAATCATTAAATTATGGGGAGAGGGATTCAAGATCGTTCAGATTGGCTTTTCCTATTAGTTAAACAAGACCTCTTCCTGCACTTCAACTTTTCCTCAGAATGGAGGTTTTGAATGCAGCTTGACTCAAGACGTGTAAATGAAGTCATCACCACAGGGACAGTGTTTTCATAGCCCTTAAAACAAGCTACAACTTAACTGTAATGTGTGCTACATTAAACAAACCATCAAACCGCTGCTCCTTTGTCCCTATAGTCCCAAATTTCTGAGAAAGAATCAGCAGGTTTTTTAAAAGTCAAAGACCTACTTTTTCCAATAGAAATAGCTACATCACATGCCTGACACATTGCAAAAAAAGGAACACCATGTATTGCACATTTGAAAACATTTTTCACAATTCCTGACATTTAATCCTAGTAAACAATCCCTGTCTTTGGTAAGTTATGTTACCACTTTATATCAAGAATGTGAAATGTCAAAATAATAGTTCATTGAAAGATTTATTCAAGCTTTAATTTCTTTAATCAAATCCCCAGTGGTCAAAGGTTTACATACACTTAGCATTCGGTAGCATTGCTTATCAATTGTTTCAGGTTGTTTGAAGCAAAACAAAAGTTGCTGGAATTTTAGCCCATTCCTCCCGACAGAACTGTTGCAACCGAGTCAGCTTTACAGGCCTCACTGCTTGAACATGCTATTTCACTTCTGCCCACAAATATTTTATTGAAACGAGGTCACATCATGACCTTGTCAATGTGGAAGCCCAATTTGTGTTCAAGCTTTAACTTCCTGATGTTCTGAAATGTCTCTTCAATATACTGTATTTACATAATCGTAATCTCATGATTTCATCTATTTTGTGAAGTGCTTCAGTGCCGCCTGGAGCAAAGCACCCCTACAACATGATGCTGCCACCCCTGTGTTTCACAGTGACCAGTTGAGACCAGAGAAAGTTTCTCCAAAGCGTAAGATCTTTGTCGTTGCGTGCAGCTGCAAACCGTAGTCTGGCTTTTTTTTTTGGTAGTGTTGGAGTATTAGTTTTCCTTTGATGAGCAGCCTCTAAGATTATGTTGACATCAGTCTCGTTTTACTGTGGATATAGATCATTTCGTACCCGTTTCCTCTAGTGTCTTCAAAAGGTCATTTTGCTGATTTGTACTTTTTGTAGCAAAGTATGTGTTTCTTTAATTTCTAAGAGGTATGATAGCTGCATGGTCCCGATGGTGTTTATACTTGTGTAGTATTGTTTGTGTAGATTAACATGGTACCTTCAGGCATTGGAAATGGAAATTGTCCGCAATGATGAACCAGATTTGTGGAGGCCCACAGTTGTTTTTATGAGGACTTGATTGATTTATTTTGATTTTCTCATGATGTCAAACAAAGAGAAACATAGTTTGAAGCCATGGAAGCGCACCTCCACTCCAATGATGTCAGTTAGCCTAACGGAAGCTTCTAATACCATGACAATTTTCTGGAATTTTCCAAACTATTTAAATACATAGTCAACTGAGTGTATACAAACTTCTGACTTCTTGTAGTTGTAATATAATGAATTAAGTGAAATAATCTATGTGTAAACTGCTGGAAAAATTGCTTGGTTCATACATAAAATAGATGTCCTACTGTAAGTATGTAAACTTTTGTAAACAAATGTATAGTACAAGAAAGTTTCTTGAACAGTATGTAAGAGATGCTACTGTATGCTGTTTATGAATTATAGGTTCATTTTTCAATATTGTGAAATAAGTAATTAGATTAAGGCCCAGTATTACGGTATATCTCATAGTCCACTTTTCTGCGTGCCTGCAAAGGTTGTGTCCAATTAAATTTTTAAGCTTTAAAATGGTGTCAATGGTTGCCTTCTATGCAGCATGCTGCAAGCAGCTTCTTTTTTCTTTTTATCAAAAAGGTCATCAAAGCAGACTGCTGTGGCTTTTTACCCAAACACCTGTTTGAGTATGAGTAAGAAACAATCAAAGCAGACAGAAGAATGCATGCTGGATTACCACACCACAATGTCACTAAAGTATGGACTTTAATATATAGTGATCTGGGGCATGGCTCTTTTCTTTTGCATTCAAAGCAAGTAAGAAGCAGTGCCTGACTAACGCTTTCACCTGGAGGAGAATTCAGCATGATGACTCAAAGGGTGAACCTCTGCTTCAAGAATAAATATTTAAAAAGAAACAAGACATTTGAGACAGTCTCTTGTTTCTACTGCAAACTGTAGGTTTCATAGTTTCTTGTTTGTATTTGCTGTGCTTAACTCAGTTTATATACTACTGATCATTTATCTGTTTCAGTTTTTTTTTATTCTTGCCCTTTGGTTTTGATCTCTGTACTTATTAAATATACCCTATCCTTTATTTGCATCTGTCAAGTCTGCACAGGTCTGTGAATTCATGACAGTAGGTAAAAGATTCATGGCTGGTTTGGTGTCAGAATTATGGGGGGAAAAATATCTGGAAGTTACTCATTTTCCACCACACTTGTTGCAATAAATAACACAAAACCATTGTTATATTAACAAATGTGAATCATGCATTTGTGGACTTTTTTGCACTGGCTAGGCTGTACCTTGGACAGCTTGCATATTTGCAAGATGTCCAGAGTTGCATGCCAAGGTCTGATGCTTACTGATTTACTTTACAGATTCTTTACTTTAGCACAAGACCAAAAATGACTACAATTCTTTAAAATGTTTTGCTTTTTTTTTCTGGCAATACAGGAAATAGAATTAGGTTTTTAAGGAGGTATTAAAAAGAAACTTTCACGTATGGCCATACATGGTGCAATAACACAACTGTTTTCTTTTGTTTCCCCCCTCTAATATATTCTCAGAGACTGTATGTCCAAACAAAATACCAGTTAACTCTCGGGATGAGAAGGGATTTGACATTTTGTACCACCTGAAATTGGCCAAAAAAGCTAAAAAGACACAAGGATCACTTTATGGAATAAAAGCCTACCAAGTGACGCCAAAAGATGATTTAACGGAGAATACAAGGTACCATCTGGAAAGAATTCTGTTGTTCTTATGGTAAATTTTCATTGGTTTGTTTTTGCTTGCAAACAGTCACAAGTCTTTAATTTTCATAGGGCACTGTTTCCTGATGGGCTTCCACCTTCTTACGTGTTTGTGGCCACACTTAAATACAAGGGTTCTCTCCTAACAGAGGACTGGGATCTCTGGAGAATACAGACTAGGGATGGAGAGTCTCAAATGGCAGTTACTTTGAGTGGTTTGAAGAGAACAGTCGTGTTCACTACTACAAGCACTGCACAAAGTGGAATACAGACAGTGTTCTTCAGCAAATCACCAGCAAAGGTATACCTGTAGTGGTTTTAGACATTTTCCCCAAAATATTGAAATTAACTTTTTCATATTCCAGCACTTTTCCTACAGTATGTCAGCAGGATACTCTATATTCACATTTAAAGACTTATGAATGCATAGTAAAATACTATTATACATTGAGTGATATACCAAGAGCTTCAAATCTAAACAAATTGTAATTGTTTGATAAATTATGACTTCGGGATCCCCTTTGGGGCAAACCTTACACAGTAACTCAATAGAACAGTTTGCCTTAAAAAGGATGCATAAGCAAACCCAAGAATATAACCAGAGGTGGAAAGAGTAATAAAAGTTTGTACTCAAGTACAAGTACTGTTACTTCAGTGAAATTTTACTTAAGTACAAGTAAAGATACCATTATAAAAATCTACTCATGTAAAAGTAAAAAGTAGCTCATTAAAAAATTTACTCAGAGTAAAAGCTACCGAGTTACTTTTTTTATTTATAATTTTTTTTAACAGCGGGGATGGGATGAGGCATTCTAGCATAGTTAAAAAAAGATGAGCAGATATAAATCTCAAACTAGTGGTTTTTAACTGAAGGAACATCTTTGCATAATAAAGCTGTTGTCTTTGTTGTGCTTGAAAATCAAAGTGGTCACTTAGGCTACATTTACACTGCCAGTTCTCGATGCTTAATTCCAATTTGTTGCCTATATCTGATTTTTTTGACCGTCTGTTTACACGTTATTTCCACTATGACTCTCATCCGATTCACGTGTTTACACTCGCCATACCATCTGAAACATCGCGCATACTTAAAGGGAGGTTCTTGCGCTACACACTAGCCAAGATAGAAGAAGGTGAAATATGCTTAACGCTAGCAATGCGATATAAGCAAAGTTCACGTACCATGGTTTTAAAACGGAGGAGGAGAAAAAAAAACAGCATAATTGCAGCCTGCGCATACAGTATGCTTTATTCATCAAATACTGATTTAATGTTATTTAGCCCAAATAAGCATTAACACAAGGCGGGGTGTGTGTGTGTGTGTGTGTGTGTGTGTGTGTGTGTGTGTGTGTGTGTGTGTGTGTGTTGGAGGGGGGGGGGCGTTGTTCTTTTCCTTTTCCATGTCACCTGCGATGTTGTAATACCACACGCGCTTCCACCGGAGAATAACATTACGCCATTAAACCGCGAAGAAGTCGCAGTTTTAATGACGTACAGAACACAAAGCCTCAGGAAATCCGATCTGTCTGTTTACACGACAATCACATTAACACATATCTGATTTATATCCGATTTATTTCCACATATGAAGGCGGCCTGAAACCGATCTCGAAATATCGGAATGCATGCGTTTTTTTCCTGTTTACACGGACATAGAGCATATCCGATATGTGTCACATATGAGCAAAAAAATCGGAATTGGGTCACATTTACCTGGCAGTGTAAACGTAGCCTTAAATATGGTGTTACGTCCCAGTCTAGGGCCATACAGCAAAAGAATGGTTCAGGGTTCTATTTTAAACTGTATGGAAACGGTGGTATATGGCAGAAAGAACTAGATCCAATCATTAACTGATGAAATAATGAGGTTTGTATACACACACACACACACCAGGAGGAGGAGGAGGATCAGATTCAGGATGGACCCAGGTCAAAATAATAAACAAAATGGTATTTATATTTAGTAGCTAGATTATCTGAAGAAAAAAAAACACACAAACAAAAATACAGGTACGCCAAAATCACAATCTTTCATCTTTACCGCGTTGCTCTCCGGTTTATATATGGTCGCGCTAGGCGATGATGTCACTCTCAGGGCGGAAGCGACCGTGTGGAAGGTCAGGGAGATGTCGATGTGGGGACAGTCAGAAAACCTGGAGTGGAGTCTGGAGCGGCGCGCGACCAGGACATGATACACACACGCGGCGCAACGGAGCATTTATACAAAGCATACTATTTTTATTATTTTAGCATTTTCATTCATTTATTTTTTACTCAGTAGCGAATATGATTTAAAATGTAGTGAATTACAATACTTCAAACAAACCGTACTTAAGTAAAAATAAAATTACAGATTTTTAAAACTACTTTATAGCTTTCAGTGGTCTTTTTTAGAGCTTTGCCCTGTGTCTGCATTGTGACTGCTACAAGTACTCTGCAGGGATTATAAAAAGATGCACTTTAGTGTTCTCTTTCAACTGTATTAATTAATATTGTGAAGCTATATTAATACCTACGAGGTCTGTCCAGGAAAAGTCCAGACATTTTTAATATAGCGAGAATGGTTCACGTGATAATGTAACCTGGCAGCCAAGGAGAATCGACTGGAATGCACAAGCAGGAACAATGACAACTTCATTGTACTAATCCGTGTGGTGTTAGATGCCATTCATCATCTAACCAGCATCTAAATTCCTGTTTCGACCATCGACATCTGGAGAACATGTCTGTGGCTAATGGAGTGAAGAAGGCCAGTGGTTGTCCCAATACAGAAAAAAGATGACACAAAGGATGTCACATGCTCGTCCTGAAGATCATTCAACAACGCCTGAGTACAACCACTGATAGAGAAATGCCAGATGGGTTTTGTAGGGTTTCAGCTCTAGTTCAGAGGTGAATCGAATCTTTAAGGATTCGGGATAAAATTATCAAACTGAGTTAAAATTTATAATGTACACTTTACATACACACACACACAGTTCAAAGGTAAAAGTTAAATGGAGTTTTCTAGTATTGTTTACGAGACCTGAGAAGGTCACAAAAGCAGAGCCTTGGGTTTAATTTTACGGTTTAGTTATGTAGCAAGCACCAATTTCAGGAAAGTATGAAGCTTTGTTTGTTTACTTGCGTTGCGGTCTTCCTCTGTGATTCACCTTCAGTGGTAGGGAATCACGGCGTTGCTGATTGGCTGGTGCTCTGATGCTGGGATGGCGTCTCTCAGAGAAGCCCTTTGGTGCTGCGTTGGTTGCTTGGTTACTGACGGCGGAGCTCTGGCACTTCTATGAATTCTTCGTTACGGAACTTTTGGAGTTCTGGCACAAAGTTTCTTGAAGGTCACGGAGAGCGGTTGAGCAGTTCGCTTGCCGGTCAGATGCAGGGCAAATGTTGTTGGTGGAAGAGCAATGAAAGAGCTTGGCTCAATGTTTAAGTGACTTCTGCCATTGAACGACGATCGGCCCTTAGATGTTTCCTAGAAATGGGAACACCTACTCATTTTGTCCAGCTCATCAGGTTGCTTTATGTTAACCATGAAGCCACAGTGAGAACTGCATGTGGTGATATGGAGTGGCTCAAGATTGGGAAAGGGACAAGAAAAGACTAGTAGCATTCTACTACTACTACTCTTCAACTTGTATGCAGAAGCAGTTATAAGAAAATCACTACCAGAAGATATTCAAAGTGAAGTGAAAACTTGAAGCAGGAACATCAAGAAACTCTATATATAAGTATAAAAGTGCAAGGATGTGGTTGCACTTTAACATCAAGAACATAACCTCCAAAAATAGAGGCTGCAGTGAGACTTGGACAATCAAAACAGACATAAAGATTGACACCTTCGAGTTGTGGTGCTAGAGGAGATGGTTGCACATCCCAAGAATCACCAACAAAGAAGTCCTAGAGCGCATGAAGCCAGAGACCTCGGTGGGAGCAAAGGTCACTAAGCAGAAATTATCCTATTTCGGTCATGTCACATGAAGCAATTCACTTGAGAAAGCAGTCATGTTGGGAATGGTCAGTGGAAGTACGAGAACAAGTCGGCCAAGACGTTGGTGGCTAGATACTGTCAAATCTGATAGCAACATGAGCATAGTTAAAGAAGTGGTGATCAGTGAAACTGTGTGGAGGGGAATGAGTCACAGAATGAATGAAAATCGACCTCGATTAAATAGATAATTGATAAATGAAAATGCAAACCTGAAAATGTAGCCCTTACACGTTCAACAATCAACAAAGATCAACGACTGACGGCGCAAGAACTAGAAGTGTAATTAGGAGTATTACATGCCTGGATCTTTTTTTCTGGAGAGACCTCATATACTGTATGTAAAAATATTACAACAGTGCTGCTCCCTTTGTGATAAAAATTTTTCCCATACCATTCTTTTTACATGATTGTATATTATATATTAATTTTGGTCATGGAAGATGCCAATAATAGTGTAGTTGTAATTATACAAATTAAATCTTGCATAAGATTAAGCATAATTGTGACTTATTGGATTACTGTTCATTTTTCTTTGTTACCAACATGGTAGTTGATAAATTAACTGGTCAATGAATGAATTTATAAATTATTTCACAAGAAGCACTAATTGTGCTAAGAAGCACAATATTGCCTATTGAATATACATATTTTGCATATTGAACCTATTTTTTTCTTTACTTTAGAATCTGCAAAACTACACACATCTAATTCCTTATGCATGTCATTATTTTTCCTTCCTCAGAGGCTTTTTGACGAAAGATGGCATCAGCTTCGTCTTCTGGTAACAGAGGAAGACGTAACGCTTTATGTTGATGACTTGGAAATTGAAAGCTTGCCCCTGGAACCCCCTGCTGGCATTTTTATCAATGGAAAGACCCAAGTTGGGAAATATGTCAGAAAAGAAACAACTGTTCCTGTAAGTGTACCATATACTTAATTTTAATCAGTGTTACCGTATGTAGAAAGAGTTACAGTATGTTGTTTTAGAAAAAAAAATAGAGCCTGGTAAGCTGATGGTTTAATAATTAATTAATATTAATACAAAGAAACTTAAAAAAACATTTATTATAATTTATGCTTGAACAGTTTGAAATTCAGAAACTACGAATCTACTGTGACCCCGAGCAGAATAACAGGGAAACTGCTTGTGAAATACCTGGAGTTGTGAGTACCAAAGTCTTGGATATTGATATTTTGGCACAAGCTATTATATTCCAACTATTAATGTCACATTATTTTTCCAGAATAAAGCATACTGTGATATCAATTATGAGTGACTTGGTATTTGAGATGTGTTCTGATAATCTCATAACTATCCTCATAACTCCCCCCCCCCCCTTCCCCCCAATAATATCCTCGCCTAATAAATGAATTTATTTACATTTGTAGTAGCACTCAACAACACCGTACAGTGTTTCTGTAGGTCCAGTAGGACTTAAACGGACTCTAATGTTACAGTAAATAAACACTGGATCCAGAATATGCTGATCCAGAATATGTTTCTCATTATTATGACTGTTAAAGGCGACATCCAACAGAAATCTTAAAATGTGCTTTTTTCACACCTCACACATTTCACTCAAAACTAAGTCAATTTGATTCATGTTGTCTGATAACATCATACCATTCTTTTCATTTGTAGGATGGAGAGGTATGTATTTTGGCCAGTGGCTTTTTTTACTTTCAAAAGTAACTGCTAAGCTCATTTCAGCTGCAGAGGTAAGATTTCCTGTACTTTTTGTTTTTGCAAAAGCACAAAAGCAAAAATAAAAAAACAAACATGCATGCAATTGTATTTATATGGATATGATTACATACTAAATGTTACTCTATGTTCATTTCATACTACCCCAGAATTTGGCATTTACACAGTTGAAAATTTTGAATGTTTAACGTTTTATTCTCTCGGGGCACTGACTGCTGTTTTGCATTATGCTGCATGTACTATCGAATGCACCAGAAACAATGTTTTATTCAAAACTGTAGCTGATGGAAACTCCAGGACTCTAGGAGTTGAGAAATTTGAACTAATATGAGCTTTCTCTGGGGCTTCTTTCAGTGTGCCAACGGATTTGCTGATGATTTTGAGCCTACCCCAGAGCCATGCATCTGTCCACCTGGGGCACCTGGAACTCCAGGCCAAAAGGTTGAAACGTTTAGCCATTTTTCTATTCTGCTGTAAATTGAGTAAATTAAGCATTATGTGCAAATTTGACTAAAAGGAGACATTTAATTGTAATTTTCTACATGATTCAGGAATTCAGTTTAACACTGCAATACAGTACATTTACCTGAAACCTCTAGAAGGAATGTTTGAAGTCTATGTCATGTATTGACTTGAAACTATGTGCTGCAAGTGATCACAATAAAGGTTAATCAGACTGGCAAATTGTGTAAAATCTTACCAGGGCATAAAGCTTTAAAATGCCACATACAGTAGAAGACCAGAAATAAAGTGTCAAACTCATTACAGTGAGTAAAATAATAAGAGAATTTACTGTTACGTTGAACTCCCATCTTAACCATCTGCATAAAGTATTACTAAATAATAATCACTTCCATGAGCTAAGAATTTCCAATTATCCATTAAATATTTAACTTTCAATTTATAGAGGATGTTAGGTCTTATATAAAATACAAGTGTTATGTTATCTGCATGTTCTAATCATTTTAGGGAGAGCCAGGAAGCGCTGGGGATCCTGGGAGACCTGGTCTTGCTGGTGCTGATGGTAAGCCTGTGAGTACTACACAGTTTAATACAAACCTCAAATCAGCAGGGAGCATGCAGAGCTAGAAACACTAAATTATTTCGCTTAACCTTTAACCTAAGCAGTTAAAAACACAACACACCTCCAATAACTTTTTGTTTTGTAGTTACTGCTAAGGTTTTATTTATAAAATATGACATGACCTACAGAAAATGTAACTTATGTAGGGTGTGTCATTTTATTAGGGTTGTTTCGATTTCGATACTGGTATCGGAAATGCTACCGATACCAAAAAAAAATCTGGCATCGGAATCGGCGAGTATTTGAGTCCACGTACCGGATCCGATACCATTTTCCTAAACATAACCTATCTATGCTCGCTAGCTTTGCTAGCTTAGCTTACTTACAGAGTGTCACGGCATGCGCCTGTGATGGGCGTGCGCCCAAATTGATATCGCTCCTCGCTCACTAGTTAGGTAAAATCTTACCAGGGCATAAAGCTTTAAAATGCCACATACAGTAGAAGACCATAAATAATTGATATCGCTCCTCGTATATATACACGCACACACACACACAGTCCAGATACACACCCAGGTATCGGATCAGTACTCGGTATCTGTATCCGAAGTATCGGAATCAGTATCGGGAGGGGAAAAATGGTATCGGAACAATCTCTATATTTTATGAAAGATTATTTCTGAATCTATGTAATTAAAGTCACCAACAAATTTAGTTCATATAAGCAGAAAATGTTTATAAAAATAATAATGGACAAAAATTATTTAATTATCTCTGGTTTAACACATTTTCACACACTGTCCCTTTTAAACAAACTAAACTCAGTCCTGGACCAAAAAGTGGAGCAACAGAAAAGAGACTCTTTCTTAATTCACACAGTGAGTTCATTTGAAAGAGGACTCTGGTCTCTTTCTGATCTACTTTAGCTCTGATGTGGCCTTGGTCCCCTTTCTGTTCACTCTGTGGGTTCTCTGGAGCTCTAAGTTCTCTTCTGCTTTAGATTATGAGCCAGAGGCCATGCTTAATGACATACCACTTGTCTGTAAACTCAGAGCTGTTTTTCCTCTGGATAAGAAGTATGATGTTTACATTTCTCAGCTGATTTCAGTGAGTCATTTTATGTTCAGTAATTTATTTAATTAATTAAAATGCTAGTTAGGGCTAATATTACATACTCCACTATTAATATTGTACTTTTGTATACTGTGTCAGGGAGGGTAAATTTTTTTTATTGTTGTTTTTCCAAGATGAAGACATTTAGGTTTTAGATGCAAAAAAAAAAAAAAAAGATAAAAAAAAAAAAAGATGACAGACCAGAAGTTCATGATGTATACACCGAGACCTGTTAAACTTGGAACTTGCAGCTTTGGTGGGAGACGACCCAATTTCTAGACAAGTAAAAGCATTGGTATAGATGGTCTGAAATAAAATGAAAATTGCAGTACAAGTGCGCAGGCAGAACACAGATGCTAACAAAGGAGGAAAAAAGCTCTTTTTTTAAGGAGTTGGGGAGAGAACAAAGAGTGAAAGGTGCACATACTGTAGCACACCACTCATCCAATGGTCAAATCAAATTCCTTTAATATCCAGGATGCGAGTCGATGAGGCTAAGTTGTTATGTACTACCAGATGTACCACGTTTCATAGCCTGTCTGCGTGGTCTCTGGCTGTCCAAAACATAAGAGGGGCTAAAGGGGCAAATTGCTTTCTTTCCAAGCTAGGCTCTGGCCCGGCCCCTCGAGCAAGTAGACCGTTCATGGAGAGAAACCAGCATGTTATGCAAGGATTAGTGTCTTTAGCCCATCCACTGTAAAGAAGCATTGTCAGTTACAAAATCCAAGCGGCAAACGAACAGGTACAGTAGTAATTCAGCTCCTTCTACTGTACATGTTTTGGCTTTTTGGCAAAATGCAAACTCACACTGAGAGCAGACTTTTTGGAAAACTCCTTCCAGGGTGAAGGTATTTTGATGTCAGGAAAAACAGAGCTTAATGGCAAGGGCTTCTTGCTCCACTGTTGCATACTGTAGTGGTGTTCTGGACTGGAGTAAGCTTACTGCTCACATACTGTACAGTACAAGATGTCCTTTGCCCTCAAACTTTTGTGTCAGCACTGCATGCAGCCCTATCTCAGAGGAAGCGGTGTGAACCAGGAAAGGGTGGTCAAAGTCCGAGTTCTTTCTTCAGCTGCTAGAAGGCTCGTTACTTTGCTTTTGTCCACCACGGACTTTCAGGTTGGCCCTTCATGGTTAGGTCAGGGAAGCATTCAGCCACAAAGTTAGGTACAAAGTACTTGATTTATCTCTCTCAAAAAGGCAAAACCTGGCTCTTGGGCAAAACTGTTTGAGATGGCCTTCCTAAGTGGAACTGAGTTACTGTGTTACTGCATTTTCATGTGGAAGATATTTTTTTTAAAACTTACTGTGGGATAAAACTTAGGCCTGAGTCTGCTGCTGTAATGATGAGTTACATCATCATAACTGATTAGTGAGACTATTTAGAAAGTAACCGTGTATGCCCAAGCCATTTCGTACTTCATGGCTGACCAGTGAACTCATGTTTAGGATCGTAAAATGATCCTCCCTTTCTCAGTGCTTTGGCCTTTCAATCACTTTGTTGTACTGTAGGTAAACATTGGTTCCAAAAAATGTTTTCAGTTCATCTCTGTATTTCTTTGCAAATTCTGGCCTTCCAAGTCTTACTGATCATAAGTTGTTTTCATCTAGAATTACGGCCTCTACAGGTCTGCTTCCAAACAGTTCTTCAAACAGTGAGTTGTAAAACCTTCACCACTGCCCTGTGGAAATTGTAACTGATGATTTTTCGTTCCTCCTAATAGATCTTACAACGTTTATAGTAAATGCTGTTGTTTTCTTTGGCTGGCCAGTTTAATGTCTGGTTGGTTTCTTTATTTTTCAAGACATTCTGAATGAACTAGATCCAGTATGTCTGCAATGGCTCCTTTACTAATTTCTCAGTCTAGAAATTGCTTGCTTTTCTCCCATTGATAGCTCTGTGGTCTTCATGCTTGTTTATACATTTTAACAAACAAGATCAGACATTTATAGCTATTAATTAATATTGTCTAAGCAAATATACATACAGTACAGTGGGTATAGAATAGAATTACACCCCTTTAAATTAATCACATCTTGTTCTTTTGCAGCCTGAATTAAAGACAGATATTTCATTTAATTCAGCTTTTAACATTCAAATGAATATGACACCACCATGTCATGAAATATATATAAAAAATAATAAACGGAATCACCGATTTAGAATGACTCCCTAAGAATGACTTGTAAACTTATCAGGTGAAGCTAATCACCTTATCAATGGAACAAAATACCACCTGATTTTGAACCATGATCAGTTTTGGGTCACCTTAATTATCTTCGCATGAAAAGCTGGAGCATTTCCGCATCTGGTAGTGCAACGGAAACCAACAATCTGACAATTTGACAATGGGTGTCAAAAAGATACTGTCAAAAGATCTCCAGGATAAAGATCTCACAGGTAAAAGTGAGGAGATGGATAAAAAAATATTAAAAGGCATTATTGCTGCCTAGAAGCACAGTGAAGTCCATTATTAAGAAGTGGAAGATATTTGGTACCATAGAAAACAGATCATGACATTGCTAAATGAAAACCGAATGAAAGAGCCAGAAAGAAAATTGTCAGAGAGGCTACCAAGCAGCCTACAGCAACTCTGAAGCAGTTGAAGGAATTTATGTCCAAGAATGGTCATTGTGTGTACAGTATGTGACAATATCACAAATTCTCTAGCGCCTGAGCTTTGCACAGGAAAATCTGCTGCCCTGTGCCAGAAAGTAGTTAATGGGAAGACGGTTTACCTTCCAACATAATGAACCAAAGCACACAGCAAATCTGATCACACACTGGTTAAAGGAGAAAAAGATGAATGTCCTTGCATTGCCTAGGCAGAGCTTAAGACTTAAGCCCCATTGAAAATCTGTGTAATGACTTGAATGAGGACTGCAGTCCACAAACAGTAACCATCAAATTTAACTCAACTTGAGCAGTTTTGCAAAGTGGGCAAATATTGCAAAGTCTGGATGTAGAAAGTGTGTAGTTGTGTGCCATTGAGAAGGACATTACCTTCACCGGATTGAGTTTACAAGTAATTTTTATGAGGAGGTCATCCTTTACAAAATAATTTTTTCCCTATTGATGTGATTATTTTAAAGGGGGGTGATTCTTTTCTATACCCACTGTATCTTTGCCCATGTGTTTCCTGTTAATCAGCTACATGTTCCTACTGTATATTGATCGCTTGAAAAATTAATGTGTTTAAACAAAAGGGTTTAAGTATAAAGTATAAATATCAGGAAATGAAAGCTAAAATTCCTCTACAGTATATACTGAATCACTAACATGAATGTTTAAGCAAAATATTTAGGAAAAAGACAAAATGGCCTTGTCATTCCAAATTTCTTTTAGGAGACTTTAGATGCCCTGTATCCATGCAGAATCTTCAACAAATGCTGGCACATGACAGACCCTTGTCCTTCTTGTCCTTTAAACATTTAGACTGCAATTCCATACTTTCATGACCCCCTCGTGCAGCTGTACAAGATTAAAGAGCCTTGGCAGAACGTGCTTGCTGGCATCTTCTCACCAAAACCCCAGCACAGACTTTCCTGGAAGGCTGAAAAGTATGCTTCCCCTATAATTGGAACATATCCCTTAGTCTATTTATTTTATATGGACTGACATCACCGTTTGTCAGTCTAAAGGCACAGCCTTTGATCTCAAATGGATTAATTCTCAACAATATTTCATATCACCTGGTTAGGGTCAAACAAATCCAACCCATTACTATAGGGTTATCAGTTGATGCTCTTCTCTCCAGCATCTAACCCACCCATTCCAAAATTTGTAGATTGTTTCATGACAAAACTGTAAACATAAGTCTGATATGAGACACACAAAGACAAAGATTTTCCCATATAGGACAATTTATTAATTTTTTTATTTGATTTTATTTAATGGCCTCTTGAGGTGCACCTGCAGTACCCTATGGCCGACAAGGAGGGCAAACTTTACGAGACACTAGACCGCACTGGTATAGATCTTGTCCGCCTTTTGCCTCTTCAAAGATGAGCCTAAGATCTATTACGATAAAATAGTAATGTAGCTTTTTAATGGATCCACTGAATCAAATGAACTCCGTTGTTGGACCAACATGCTGATCAGACTGACCAAGGACTAAAAGAGTAATGCTGTGATTAATAACAACAAGATAGCTTTAAATACCATCATAGTTATCCAGACCATATTTATCTGTATTTGGGCATCATCTTTATTGGGTTTGCACTGTTTAAATTCTTTTAGAGTAATAGGTTCTTTCCTGTTCTATGCTGGATTTAATGTACAAACACTGCATTCACACACTTAAGCAAACAAGAGGTACAGTAGGAGCAAACCACAGAGGCAATACCATTATCACAGCACCATCAGTAGTGTTCCGAACCAGGCAAATTAACCAGAACTATGACTGTTATTATTGACAAATTCAGCCATTACACACAGTGAGGCTTGAAAAGGCTTCCAGTGTGCCACAAATAAACAATACCAAAACTATAAAGACCATAGGGCAGTGCATTCAGTTTAGCACATACGTAGCATGTATGACAACCAAACTCTGGATACCTCTGATCATATACTATAGATGTTCTATATTGATAACCTGATAAATGGATCTCTTAATTTATTTAAGGGTCTACCAGGGCCAAGAGGAAGCGCTGGCCTTCAAGGTCCTCCTGGCATGATGGTAAGAATGGAAGCACTAATACTGTAAACCAATTCTGTAAATTAACCTACAGTGTATTTAAATCTAACACATTTTGTTTCTATAAGGGGCTTCGTGGAGCAGATGGATACAAGGGTGATAAAGGAGGTCTTGGGGAACCTGTAAGAGGCTATTTATTTTATATTTTAATATAATGCACAGTAAGGGGGAAAGTATTCAGACAGTTTTTTTTAATTTAACTTAATTTGTAACAGAAATTTATGTATTCATAAGCGATAAAAAATATAATTACAAAAATAATAGAGATACTGAATAAAAAAAAAAAAAAGATGTAAACATTACAGAAAAATAGTTTAAGACCTAAATATAAATGCTAAAAAAAAGGTTCTTGTACAATTTGCACCTGGTTTCATGCAACACATAGCAATCGTATGAATGGTGACTGGTACATCATATTGTTCTCAAACAACATTATTAAAAGCAACACTCAATTGGCAACCTACAGAGCCAAAACAAAAGACCTTAAACATCCCCATCAGTACAATCAGTTTAATATTAGGCAGTTGGAAAATTCATAGAGGCACAACTAATCATTCTACCAGTGCAATATGTTCTTAATGCGCTCTTAGAATAATCAATAGTACGGTAAGAAAGAAATAAGTAGCAGCATGACCTAGAAACAACAGAGACAATGATTATACAGAATAATAAGCAATGAACTGCGCTGTCATGTTCTCCATTTCTACAATCCACAAAAAATTCACCTGCTAAAAAAGAAATGAAAAACATGTATTCAGGACTGACAAAACAAACAGATTAGATTAGATTCAACTTTATTGTCACTGGGCAAGGTACATGTACTGTACAGAGCCGATTAACTGCAGTTAGCATTATGGATATACAATAGTGCAATGATAAGCATAAGTTATGGATGGTGCAAAGATGCACAGTGGACGAAGCAGTGCAATATAAACAGAAAGTGACAGTGCAGTGATGTATTAGGCTACGTTTACACTGCAGGTCTCAATGCCTAATTCTGATTTGTTGCCTACATCTGATTTTTTTTGACCGTCTGTTTACACGTTCTTTTAACTATGACTCATATCCGATTCACGTGTTTACACTTACGCTACACACTAGCTAAGATAGACGAAGGTGTAATATGCTTAATGCTACAGTAGCTCTGTGATATATGCAAAGTTCGCGAAACGTACATGCGTACAAAACATTATTTTTGTTTCCTCTGTGCAGGGTGAAAGAGGTATCCCGGGGTTACTTGGCCCTCCAGGTGATCCAGGTGAAAAGGTAGTATAGCCATTTGTAAAATTTATGAATTCACAACACCTATTTCAGTTGAACTTAACATATGAAGATATTTAGTTTAAAAAACACCAAACATATACACTACCATTCAAAAGTTTGGAGTCACTTTCTAACTCCATGATGGTTCCTGATTTTTATCTCTTTCTACATTGTAAAGGAATGCTGAAGGCGTCCAAAAAATGCATTAATCTCCTTTGAACAGTTGATATTGAGATGTTTCTGCTACTTCTGCTCTGTAAAGACTTCATAACGCCTCTAATCTGAGGTGCTGTTAATTGGTAATTTTTCAGGCTGATAACGCTAAATGAACTTCGTCGCCCTCCTGGACGGCCTTCATGAGAGCCAGTTTCATTATGGTGCTTGACGGATTTTGCAAATGCACTCGACAATACTGCTCTTGCAAGAACTATTACAGAAAGGCCAACCGCTGTGTCTTAAAATAACTAACTGTTGTTTTTCTTGTTGTTACATAATTACCTAATTCCATATGTGTTATTTTATAGTTTTGAAATCCTCAGTATTGTTATAGAATGTAGAAAATAAATCACTAAACAAAAAAATTTGCAAGTGACCTCAAACTTTTGAATGGTAGTGTGTGCAGTGTTGGGGGACGTTAATTTTTAAAGTAACTAATGACATAAAATTACTGTTATTAAAAAGTAACCAGTTACATTACAGCGTTACTTTCTGATAAAAGTAATTAGAGTACTTTTCCTTTGTGGAAAATGAAAACTCCTTGGTGATTACTCATGAATGTTGTTTTAGTCAAGACCTTTATAATTATTCTACCATCATCACTCAGCAAAGTTTGGCCCATAATCTGTTAACTACTAATACCCCTACCTCACCTACTAATACCCCTAATCTCACCTACAGTACGCGGTTTCGCGCGGTGGCTGTAAGTACGGTTCATGATGATTCATCACGAGTTTTGGCGCTGTGATTAGGTTTCCATCTTTCCTTGGGTTGGTCCTTGCATAGTCAAACCGCATAGGTGAGAGATAGGGGTATAACAGCAGGAATAACGTAGGGTGCGGGTTATCAGGGCGGGGCTTGTAGGATGACTTTCACACACACACACACACACACACACACACACACACACACACAGGGAATGAATGCTGTCTGGCTCACAGATTACATAAATTGTCTGAATAACATTACATTTTTGAAAAAAATAACTAAATAAATAAGTACTTAAATGGCGGACTTAACACGTTAGTTTACTTGATACTGTACATCAAAAAAGTAATCCAAGTACTCTAAGGCATTACTTTGTAATGTGTTTGTATTTATATACACACACACACACACACACACACACACAAAGTGTATAGCAATAAATTTAGTATATATAAAGTTAGAAAGTTTGGGATTACTTTCTAACTCCATGGTCGTTCCTGATTTTTATTTATTTCTACGTTGAAAAGCAATGCTGAAGGCGTCCAAAATGTGCAATAATCTCCTTTGAACAGTTAATGTTGAGATGTTTCTGATAAATCAGTAAACAAAAACAGAGATTTTCAAGTGATCCCAGTCTTTTGAGGGTTATTTACACACACATGTATGCATACATATATACTGTATGAGTGGCTGCTTATATTTATGGCCAGACATTCCAAGGCTCTGTCTAGAAAAGCAGGGTAAAAGTTGTCCCCCCTGAGCAGACCAAACATGGACAAGACAAGGGCATAAACAAGGAAGGAATGGTGCCCCGTCCAAATACGGAATTCGCTAGGACAGCAATGAAAAAGGTGCAGTAAATAACTGTGCCTGTTAACACAATGGAAAATGTATATTTGGCTTGCTCAAATGGCACAAATGCCAGAGCCTGTGAAAATCCTCTAAGCCTCTGGCTTCCAGTACACAAGCAAGTCTTTTGCACACAGGTCCATTAAAGGTATTGATTCTGGAGGCAGAATGTTTGACAACAAAAACACTCCCTCATGATGATGGGCTCAGTGTGTTTAATGTCAGTGAAGGTGAAGCCTCTAAAGTTTTACTTTGAAACTAGATATCCAGGGATGTAACTTATGCCCATTTTCATCCACTTCTTGGCAACCTAATTAGATAAAACTGTTTATTTGCTTTTTACTGCAAACATCTAATCATCCAATAAAATGGCAGCAACTCTCAATGCATGTAGGCTTGGTAAAGACAATCTACTGAAGTTCAAACCAAGCATCTCTAGGGTTTTCTTTAAAAAAAAAGAGAAACTATCCAGTAAAGCAGCAGTTCTCTGGCTGAAAAGGCCATGTTGATGCCAGAGGTGACAGGAAAATGGCTAGACTGAGCTGGTAACGCAACGTACCTGTTGGCAATGGTAACTCAAATAAAACTGGTTTACAACAGATATTCTGAAGAGGATCTCTGAACACGTAACACATCAAACTTTGTAGCAGATGGGCGACAGCAGCAGAAGGCCACATCAGGTGCCACTTCAGTCAGCCAAGAACAAGAAACTGAGGCTACAATTGGGCCACATGGGCTCACCAAAATTGGATAAAAGAAGATAAACATTGCCTGAACTGATTCTTTTTCTGTGACATTCAGATGGGTGAGTCAGAATTTGACTAACACCATGTAAGCTTGAATTCTTCCTACCTTCCTTCATTGCATCAACAATTCAGGCTGGTAATGGTAAGGTAATGGTGTGAGTGATCCTTTCTTCACTCATTTTTGGACCCTTAGTACTGTAGCAATTAAGCATCATTTAAATGACACTGCCTTCCTGAGCAGTGTTGCTGATCATGTCCATACCCATACAGTATCACAACAGGATAATGCACCATGTCATAAAGCTAAAATAATCTCGTCTCTTGAATATGATAAGTTCACTCTAGTCAAATGACCAGATCTCAGGCCAAGATGGAATGTGGTGAAATGGGAGAGTTGCATCATGGATGTCTAGCTGACAAATCTACAGCAACTATGTAATGCTATCATGTCATATGAACCAAAATCTCTAAGGAATTCCTTTAGCACTTTGTTAAATTATGACAAAGAATAAAGCAGTTCTGAAGGCAGTATTGGAACCCAATACTAGCAAGCTATACCGAATGAAGTGGCTAGTGAGTGTAGAATAGACACATGGCAAACAGAAGTGCACTGTACATGATTATCACTAATCATGTTGTCTCTACTTCTTCACACAAAGTCAGGAGTCACGCATAAATCACCCCAGTGTTAGTGTTATAAAATACATAAAACTGCTTCCATTAATTTCACTATTGACAAATATTGTACTGCCATTAATAATCTCATTATCATCTTTTTTTCAATTAACTTGTTCTTTTCTGCATTTTCTAAGGGAGCAACTGGCTCTCAAGGTGGGCAAGGGATACCAGGAAAAGATGGGGAACAGGTACAAATAAAAAAAAAAAAAAAAAACATGTAGAGAGTTTGTTTGGACTCCTCTGCTTCGTGCTTCACCATGACCATATGCATTTGTCAAGTTTAACATCATCTTTATTACAGGGTGAAAAGGGAAGCAGTGGACCTACTGGTCCAACCGGATATCCAGGACAACCTGTATGTGCGCAGTTTTCCCGTTGTTTATTATTGCGATAGTAGTTAGTAAACAGGCACTAAGTTTTTTTTTGTTTTTTTCTTTTATACAGGGTCTACATGGAAGAGATGGAAAAGGCGGAATTCCAGGAGGGCCAGGGCAAAAGGTATGCACTGAGCAATAGTTTAAGAAGAAATGCGTAAGCATATTTCGATATTACAGTAATTACCTCAACATTTGGAGAACATGGAGGGTTCTTTGGCAAGGCCAGTTTCATGAATCTTAATTCTGTTTTAAGTGAATTAAGTGCTGTTAATTCATGACTCACAGTTTCATTCTGAATTAGGAATCATGCTTTGTGTTTCTAGGCCTTTCCATAAGTTTGAAAACAGTTTGGTAACATGAGACGATAACCTATAATCTCGCAGCGGACGAGATAGAAGAATCATTGATTCAGTTGTGATCACACGACACTCGGCAGACAAAGTGAATGCGTACTACTCAAATTTTAAGACCTCATTAATGAAGTTAATTCATTTTAAAAATTTAGCTTGTCTTGCAAAACACTCGCAGACCAAGGTACTCGCAATCCAAGGTTCCACTGTAGCTCCTGTTACACCGGATGACTGAGTAGTAGTTTAGATTAATTAACCATCATCATTACAGTGCACACGAACACATTTTAGCTTTTTCTTACGCATCTTTTACACATCACCTTTCCACTTATATCTGTGCTTTTTTTGACACAAGAGCTGGAGAAGAGGAGGAGAGGGGTGGCACCATCATTTGATAGTGCCTACGCTGTCCGTATAGAAGGAAAACCAGCAGGCCACTGTCCCTGGATGATGAGCCTGTCCTTGACAATAAATCTGCTCCAAAGCATGTAGAACTACCGGGAAAATTAAAGGATGCCAAGCTTATATATCCAGCCATAATTTCACCCAATGTTTGCATTAATACCAAACTCTTAATTCAGCTAGTTTCTCACTGGCTAGAATGACAACAATCCCATTTGGCATCACAATCTTTCCTTTTAACTTCTTGCCAGCTTTTTGAGCATGCTGTTGCATGTCTTTAAACTAGCTGCTGTTAAGCTTGTTGATGCCCATCTAGCATGTGTTTGTAGTCATAAAAGGAATCTTCACTGTCCTCAGTTTTTTTTTTTTTTTTTTTGATGAGGATCAATATACAGTAATAACCATCCCAAGGCAAATCAAATGAGTTACAGTATGACAAACTCTTAGAGGTAGCCTGATGCATGTGCTTACTGGCGTTCCGGTTGCTTACCATCTTATGCAGGATCTCAGCTCAGCTGTATGCTCGGGTATGGGATTGAGTTTCAAGGAAAATGAGGTCATTCCTTTACAGGTGATCTGTTGTACCCACCCCTTGTAATAAAAGGCCCGTCATGATTGAATTAGCCACCTTAAAATGTCGATAGGGTGAGTTTGGGTCATGACAGTTTATGTCGACTGCATCATGAATACAGTATACACACACTCAAACTACATAACTTAGATAATAGATATTATTGCTGTAGATAAGGGTGACTCAAAATTGTTGATCTTTACTTATTTGACAAACTGACTTAGTAAGTCGAATATAACCTGATCAACCTAATAAGTTTTTTTGGGGGGGACTGACCAAGAACAAAATTACTTATTTAGTGCAAGATATCATTTAAAAATGTAGATGGATCCAGACTTTTGAGGTAAATAGGAAATTTTATAACAAGTAGCAGTTTCCATACATCTCAATAACATACCTTTTTTTCATAGCAATTATTTATTTAACAAAAATAAAGCCAAAAAGAGACAAACATGTTGCCAATACTAAGCACCTCTTTATTGCTTCCTAAAGATTTAAGAGGGTAAGTTACAGCCAGATGCTGCTAAACATCAGCCCTTGATTAAGTGATCAGCAAGTGTTAAGACCTCTATAAAAGAAGAGGATTTGGCAGTTTGCAGGTCTGGAGCATTCAGGTGTGATTTAACAAAATGCCAAGAAAGCAAGATATACTGTAGGCAGTTGTCTTAGAGAAGCAATTATTTCTGCACATAAATCTGGAAAACAGTTATAAAAACATTTCCATACAATTTAAAGTCATTCTTCCACTTGACAAAGATTTTTCCCAAGTGGAAAACATTCAAGAGAGCTGCCAATTTACTCAAAGAAATGCAACAAAACCTGTGCGCTACATCTCAGACCCTATAGGCCTTAATCAGCATGTTAAATGTTAAGCCTATGAGGGCACAACTGGAAAAAGACTGAACAGGTACGTTTGTTTGGAAGGGCTGCCAGGAGAAACCTCTTCTGTCTAAAAAGAACTTCACAAAACCACGTCCGAACAAAGCACAAGGTTTCTGGAGCAATGTCCTGTGGATAGAAGAGACCAAAGTAAAGTTGTTTAACCTTAATGCCCAGCGCCATGTTTGGGGAGAACCAAATAAACTTCTTATAGAACATAGCCACTGTGATGATTTTGGCTTATTTGAAACCACATGACCTGCGCACCTTGCAGTCATTGAGTCGACCATGAACTTCTCCGTGTAGCAGGCATTCCAGTGGTAAATAAGAAGCCATCGGTAAAACAGCTAAATCTACATCTGAAAGGCTGAAAAAGAAAGAATCAAGGTCTTGGAATGGCCTAGCCAAAGTCCTCAACCCAGGTCAGGAAAGACCTGAAGAGATTTGTGCCTAAACAAATGCCAAAAAACCTCAATAAACTGGAACTAGCGACTGACAAAGTAATAAAGCAAATGATTCTCTCAAGTAATTCCTGATAAAGGTGGATCCCTCAGAGACTGATTCATGAAGTTACTGTACTTAGTATTGCCCACATTTTTTTTGGCTTCATTTTTGTTAAATAAATAATGACATGGTGGAAAAAATTATATGTTGTTCATATGACGTGGCATTTGCCCAATTCTAAGACTCACTATGATCAGATGATTATTATTATGTTTTTAAACAAAAACACAGAATTAAAAAGGGGGTATATGTACAGTACAGTACATGACTAATATTGGTAGGCCAGACATGGACCCAGCATCCAATTGGCAGCATCTACTGCACATGTTCGAGCTACTGGACAAACTCAATGAACATTACTTTCAATAGAACCAAATTTACACTTGGGTCAAGCGTAAACACCTGGGAATCATCCTTGGGAATAACCAGAATTTCTTTGCCTTGGTTAAGCTGTAGCAAAAATTAATGTGCCTAAACTAAACTCCCTGGCATTTGTGCTTCAGAACTTGAATCTGAATATACTCCTTGAATCTGAGCAGAACAGGAAGATGCATTTATCAAGTCCATTGGAGGGCACTGTCTAAGCAGTTCCTCCTCCAAATGATTGGGTAGACAATAATAGAAGCAACTGCATTCAATATGAAGGATGCTACGGTGACAGTAGCAAATCTTAAGAGCCTGCCCCTTGGCATCCCCTCTTACATTTGTGTTTTTATTGCTTGGATGTCCTTGGCTATAACTGCTTAAGGAAGTAAAGTGCTTTTCCAAGTGAAACAAATGACGTTATACAGTACATGGTGCCTGAAGTAGAGGAATGAGTTAGAATACTACACCACAGAGCAGGCACAGCTCCATAAAGAACAAAGTACTGAACTGCGAGGTGACTCTGGAAAAAAGGTGTATGCAGTTGGCATGATCATCTCCACACATCATCTACTTTTTTAGGTGTGAATAGATGTAGACTGGTGTATCTTCAGACAGACATATGAAGATATTATCTATTATACTGCTTTCCACTGTGAAAGTTTTTGGATGTACTGTAGCTGAATGTTCACATTTGCTTACTTTAGTGATGCATCTTCTAATCAATGCCTCATGTTATTGCTAAACAATTATATATTGTTGAGCATTCTATGGTACATGTACAGTCTCCCTTTCACCGTTCAGTTGGACCATCAACATTGTTCTTACTATACATTGAGGATATTTTGGGTCGGACATCAAAAGATGAATATGGCACAGTTTCAGATTTTCAAATAGATGTGGTAAAAAACTTATTTAAAAAAATAAATAAATAAAAAAATAAAAGTGGCCAACCTGCTAGGTGAGCAAATGTACTGAAAATATATTTTCTAAATATTATGATCATTGTGGTTTGTCTGGGGTGACTTCCTTCAGGCTTCTGCTGATTGGGGCAGTGGTAGCTCAGAGGTCTAAGGTACTGAGTTACAGTACTGATCGGAAGATCAGCGGTTTGATCCCCAGCTCCACCAGGCTGCCACTGTTGGGCCCTTGAGCAAGGCACT
Source organism: Channallabes apus (assembly GCA_030522415.1). Taxonomy (NCBI): domain Eukaryota; kingdom Metazoa; phylum Chordata; class Actinopteri; order Siluriformes; family Clariidae; genus Channallabes; species Channallabes apus. The sequence goes on along the minus strand of CM060125.1, from coordinate 22,369,230 downwards.
TAACCTCTTCAGCTCCAGGGGTGCTGTATAATGGCTGACCCTGCGCTCTGACCCCAGTTACGCTGGGATATGTGAAGAAGGAATTTCACTGTGCTGTAATGTATATGTAACAAATAAAGGCTTAACTTTTAACTGATAGTCTAAAATATTTAGCATCTTGACCCTGATGAATTGAGTTCCCTGTCTGTTTTTAGTTCCGCCCAAATTTAATAAATGCCTTTCAATGTTAATTGTCTCACTTCTGAATTCACTTCTGAGTCATGAACTGATCCCCTCCTTCCCCACACTTTGGCCTTTCAGTCAGTTTGGTAGAGGGTAATGTTGGCTCCAGTACTTATGGCGAGACCTCCTACAGTAATTCTTACCAGTGATGAGTGGTTGGGATTTTGGGATATAGTCTCTATATACTTTTTTTGTGTGGAAGTAGTTGGTGATTTCACAATTTGTTGCATTGGGGTTTTAAAGCTTTCACAATGTTTGTCATCTTCTGCTGTTTTCATTGGCAGATGGTGGATAACAGGTTGTTAATAGACCAAGTGGTTTCTTTCTTTTTTCAACGACTTCTTTTTTCCAGACAGCTCCATGCTGGTTAATCATTTTTAACAGCAAATTCGGTCTGCAAAGTCAAAACAATATTTTTGCTTACATGAAAAATTGATGCATTTAAATAAACAGTTCGACATAAACAGTAAATAAACAGTGTAACATGTCTTAACGCAAATATTATACATTTAGCGTATTGCAAAAAGAAATCAATTGGCCTTCATGGCCTTAACTCCATGTTTATAGTCTGTATGTACTGTGTAAAGCAGGAGTGTTCAAATTCACTCCTGGATGGTCAGTGTTATAACAAAGTTACATCTATATATGATCCCTATAATACAGTAACACTGATTTAATATTTTGCTTCATGATGGTTCTATTTTAAAACATATGCCATTGTATTGTTTAAGGGTGAGGCAGGTGCTCCTGGCCTTCCTGGACAAGATGGACGAGAAGGACATCCTGTAAGTATTAAAAAAAAAAAAAAAAAACTATTTAAAATTTTTTAATAAGGATTAATTTATTGTATTGTCAAAAGTCTCGGGCCACCCCTTATTTATTACTATTAAATTAAAGAAATTATAACATTTGTACTGACCGGTTGCAGAGTGCCAGAAAAGAATAAAAAAATTGGTTATGTAACAACCTAATCTGCAACCTTATTTCCCCTCTCGTCTATCAACAAGTATACTAATCACCGACCTGATCGACTGCACCTGTCTCTCACTGGTTCATGCCTTAAGTTAGATTTTATGCCTAATGATTCAATTGACACTGTGTGGCTAACAAAAAAAAAAAGATCCTCTGCATTTGGTCAAGTACAGGGAATGGACAAAATTAGAGACAAAAACAAGAGACAAAAGTTCTTCAGCAATCCAGAACTATTCCTCAAGACTACCTTAAAAATACAAGTCTGGCCTTGTGGAAACAAACTATGAAGAAATGAGAGGTGATTTAAGACTTTTGACCAGCACTGTGCTCTTTTGTCCTGACTGTCTAAAAATATGAGGGAAAACAAGACAACAAAAAGCTGATTTACTTCCAAGCTATGGACCACTAAGTCATTAAAAAAGCAGAATGATAAATCTTATCTACTTCACAAGTTTACATAAAAAGGCAACTTGGTACATTCTTGCCTAAATATGTCAAAAGAACTGTTTAATTCAGCACCATTTGGAGAATAGCCTAACAAATGCGTTTCCACCATTTAAACATGTGGAAGCCTTTTTTTTACCATTTAAAGAAAATCATAACATAATTAGGCAAGAAGAATGTTTCTCATAGTTATAACTAATATTACCAAATTATTATTAAAGTTGGTTATATTTCACTCCTCCCTACCGCCAGGGGATAAAAATCACTGGACATGCATACAAAAACCTTCCGACAAGGTCACACAGTGACTTATGATGCAGTAATTACTAGAGATGTTCCGATACCATTTTTTCCCTCCCGATACCGATTCCGATACTCGGGCTCAGGGTATCGGCAGATACCGAGAACCGATCCGATACCTGGGTGTGTATCTGTACTGCATGCATACATACATGCATGCATGCATGCATGCATGCATGCATACATGCATACATACATACACACACACATCCATACATACACACACACATACATACACACACACACAAATTAATAAATATATAATTTATTTTTTAAGTAAAATACTACTTTTCCGATACCAGTATTGGAATCGGAACAACCCTAGTAATTACCATAATTGCTGCCATCTTATATTATAACATTCGTTGTATTTTTGCCCATTTCAACATTAGCTAACAAGAAGAGTAGGGAACTGTCTTCTTGTTACAGTGGTTAGCACTATAGGTCTACATAGCTGGGGTTGGTTTCCTTTTATTCATTCCTGCTTCAATGCACTTCTCCTCTGAAATAATCCACTCTGTATGTACTGACTCTGCTTACCTCCGTAAACATGACCAGCATGCAACCTGTAGGGCCTCTATACAGTTTGAATAGCGGCGCCTTATACTTTCGCAAAACTGTGTTGTTAATGACAATGAAGTAGCAACTAAAACATGATAACCACTGGCAGCCACTTTTATAGCCCCATACACCCCACAAAAAGGCACCCAAAACAAAAGCATGTAGCTTATTCTCGGCAAACAAACTACTTGTCCTTTTAGCAACACCGACACAAAGCTGAGAAGCCCAACAATAATGGCCAAAACACCCGAAATTGTGACAGCCAACTAATATCCGTCATGCATGTCTGCCAGCTGGGTTATGTAGAAGAGGATTGTTATAAAATCCATATATGGAATAAGCAATGACAGTAGATAAGCATAAAATTATACAACAGTGGAGAAAATTCAAATCTTTGAGACAGAGTCAGAAAGTTTTTTCAAATTATCAGATTTTTTCAAATTATTATTATTTTGCAGCTCTGTGTTTTAAGGTGTTTTTCTAAACTTGGGTTAGATTGAACCCTTAAACCACACTGTATTAAATGAGTAGTTACTGAATCATGTCACAGTACTCTGCACTCATGCTCTCTTGGCATTGACCATCACAACAACTACCTGATAGCCGCCTGCTTCTCCCTACCAGTTTATTTAGAAGACCCACCTGAAGATGATGATGCATGACATGAAGATTTTTAATATGGCAAGTTCAGCCAGGTCACTTTTTTCTAAGAGTATGGATTGATGGCCTGAACTGCCAATTGAGGACTGAGCAGGGGCAGGGGGAGCTCAGTGGTTAAGTCATGAAGTACGGTTCGGAAGGTCCCAGCTTTAAACCCCACAAACACCAAGCTGTCACTGTTGGGCCCTTGGGCCCCCTACTGAGGCATAATGAGCTGCATTTTTTAACTGACTTTATAAATAACCAAAGAAACACCACAGATCCATAAGATTACTAGATTGTTTTGATTGCTTTTGTGACCAAATAATAATAATAATAATAATGTGCACATTATTATTGTGAGAGTTCTACATTTGTGAGTGTTGTACATTTTTACGACGGCATTCCCATCTTCCGGTAGCAGTAAAGGTTTTAAAAGTACACTCGGTACACTCTTATTCTTTTTATGGCAGCTGGCATATGCAGCATTTACTGCAGTACACCGCTCTCGATGCCAGAATAAAAAGGGAATTGTCCGCTATTAGTTAATCATTCACAGACAAAACCAAATGAAAAAAAAATTTTAAGAGCATGTGAAAATATGCATGGGTGGCCATCAATATAAAGTATGCCCCAAAATATAGAGTACTAAAATGAAAAAAAAAAACGAGCACAATTACCTTGTTGTGATCCGTGAGTTTAATTCTCCTGAAATACGCGCATATAATTTTATATATATAAAAACCTTTTTCCTTTTTGCCAGCACCTTCTGTAGACTTGGAGAGTTGCGTCCTCTAGAGAGAAGCTTGCTTTGCGGCCAGATGACTATAGGACGACCTTTAGGCTGAATCTATCTTTATTTTGCCTGAAATTATATTCCACAACATTGAAAGTAGTTTAACTGAGGCTAAATAACCACTGTTGGA